>JARQOC010000007.1:217036122-217076625 GCA_033576535.1 Allobates femoralis | reverse complement strand
GCCTGGCCCTTGGACACTGGCTGCCATGCACACATCAGCTGGTAGGCTCCCATCACTTACCCACTGAGGACGGATCACTTCCAGCACCTCTTCACATGGCAGTGCTCTGAACTTCTGAATCGTCCTCTCCTCACTCAGACACCTGGCAGGTTCCAGCCTACTCACTCCCAGCTGCAACCCAGTGAGTCAATCAGCACATCTTCACTCATGTGATTAACCCCCTGTGCACCATTCAGGTTTAGCCCAGCAAAGCACTCCAAAAAGTATTGAACACACCCCAATAAGTATTGAACGCGCCCCAAAAAGTATTGAACGCACCCCAATAAGTATTGAACGCGCCCCAAAAAGTATTGAACGCACCCAAATAAGTATTGAAGGCGCCCCAAAAAGTATTGAACGCGCCCCAAAAAGTATTGAGCACACCCCAATAAGTATTGAACGCGTCACAATAAGTATTGAAGGCGCCCCAAAAAGTATTGAACACACCCCAATAAGTATTGAACGCGCCCCAAAAAGTATTGAACGCGCCCCAAAAAGTATTGAACGCACCCCAATAAGTATTGAACGCGCCCCAAAAAGTATTGAACACACCCCAATAAGTATTGAACGCGCCCCAAAAAGTATTGAACGCACCCCAATAAGTATTGAACGCGCCCCAAAAAGTATTGAACGCACCACAAAAAGTATTGAACGCGTCCCAATAAGTATTGAACACACCCCAATAAGTATTGAACACACCCCAATAAGTATTGAACGCGCCACAAAAAGTATTGAACGCACCCACAATAAGTATTGAACGCACCCCAATAAGTATTGAACGCGCCCCAAAAAGTATTGAACGCTCCACAAAAAGTATTGAACGCGTCCCAATAAGTATTGAACACACCCCAATAAGTATTGAACGCGCCCAAAAAAGTATTGAACGCGCCCCAATAAGTATTGAACGCGCCCCAAAAAGTATTGAACGCGCCCCAAAAAGTATTGAACACACCCCAATAAGTATTGAACGCCCCCCAAAAAGTATTGAACAGGCCCAAAAAGCATTGAACGCGCCCCAAAAAGCATTGAACGCGCCCCAATAAGTATTGAACGCACCCCAAAAAGCATTGAACGCGCCCCAATAAGTATTGGACCCCCCAAAAAGTATTGGACCCCCCAAAAAAGTATTGGACTCCCCCAAAAAGTAGCTATCTACTATATAATTGCCGTAGGCATTTTTGTGTCGGACCCCGAAAACGCCGTGGCTATGTCACGCTGTGACATCACCACGCGCGAGCAATGGCCACGCCGCATTGCGAGTCGCTGGCTGAGTGCGAGCACTTGCGGCGCGGTTGCGGTAATCCCCTTAGAAAGTATAGGGGGACTTGCGGCAGGTGTGGCAAGTGCGGTTTTGCCGCACCTGCCGCAAGTCCCCCTATACTTTCTATGGGGATTACCGCAACCGCGCCGCAGATGCGGTTTTTTAAATAAAATAAAATAATTTTAATACAAATAAATTTTCATAAAATAACAAATAATAAATACATTTAATAATAATAAAAATAGTAAAAAAACAAAACAAAATAAATAATAAAATAAAAAATTCCTATCTACTATATTGGATTATTATTTGAAAATCTAAAAAAAAAAAAAAATATTCTAGACACCCGATGCATTTGCATCGGGCTCACAGCTAGTCTATAATAAAAACAGAGATATCTCCTTGACAACAATTATTGTATTCCAGGTCAACCAACAATGGCCTGATCACAGAGGAAGATTAAGGCTGGAAACACACTGGCCAAGTGACATGCGAGTTACTTGCACTAGTCTCAGATCACTCACCCAGTACACCCCCTGCCTCTTTGGATGGATACTGTCAGTGGTATGTTTTTCTATGTAGCTCCACTGCTCCCATCCAGAGAGGGGAAGGCCATCCCGGGTGAATGATCCGAGACTTGTGCGAATAACTCACATGTCACTCAAACAGTGTTTTTCCAGCCCAAGGGTTTTCTTATCTCATGTGAAATTTAAAAAAAAACTAAACCTCACATTTATCTTTGTAACTGTTTCCCAAAGTATATGTGTTATGAACTGTACTGATTTATGCAAATCTGTTATATTAGTCAAATTTAATTTACAACACAAATACTGCTGCTTGTTTCTGCTGTTATTTTGGCATTGCCCCAACATTTTTTTGGTCTCTTCTATTTTTTAGGAAGGGTAAATAGTTTTTAAAGAGCCTAAAAAATGCTGCTGCCTAAAGTGATTGCTATTGTTATTTTTTTGGCATGCACCTTGATTTTTTTCATTGCTTCAAAGGGGTTAACATTAAACAAAGGGAAGCGGCACAATTCAACAGCTTATAGAAATGCAGAACTATAGACATTGGAATTCTCATTGTAGCAAATTGAGATACATGGCATTATAGAAGTGGCCAATTCAATAATCCACCCAGTTGCCAACGTTGAGGCGTATCTCATAACTGGGTCCGAATCTAGTCACTGCCTGTGTCTTGCTGGGTCTTTCCTCTACTGGCATCTGACATAAGAAAACACTGGAGACTATTGTCAAATAGACAAGGACAGGTGCACTCATTATTAGTGCCTTTGGAAAAGAGTTAACCCCATACGGCTAGTAAGACTGATACCAGAAAGTAATAGCATTGCCTGACAACCGGAATGGTTATTATTAGAAGGTGACTGCATAAAGGGTACTGAGCCCATTGCATACTATAATAATAATAATGATGATAATGTGGCACTCATCCTAGTCTGCTTAAACACAAATTTAACATTAAACAAAGGGAAGCGGCACAATTAAATAGCTTATAGAAATATAGACATTGGAATTCTCATTGTAGTAAATTAAGATACTTAGCATTATAGAAGTGGCCAATTCAATAGGGCAGAAACATAAGGTCTCCTCTATTGGAACAACATTCACACTGGTCAGACCTAAAATGATCTGTTCACAGACACTGAGTATACAGTGCCATGTGAAAGTATGTGGCCCCTTGAACTTTTCAACTTTTTTGCCACATTTCAGGCTTCAAACAAAAGATATAAATTCTAATTCTTTGGGAAGAATCAACAACAAGTGGGACACAATCGTGAAGTGGAACAAAATTTATTGGATATTTTAAACTTTTTTAACAAAAGACTGAAAAGTGGGACGTACAATATTATTCGGCCCCTTTACTTTCAGTGCAGCAAACTCACTCCAGAAGTTCAGTGAGGATCTCTGAATGATCCAATGTTGTCCTAAATGACTGGTAATGATAAATAGAATCCACCTGTGTGTAATCAAGTCTCTGTATAAATGCACCTGTTCTGTGATAATCTCAGGGTTCTGTTTCAAGTGCAGAGAGCATCATGAAGACGAAGGAACACACCAGGCAGGTCCGAGATACTGTTGTGGCGAAGTTTAAAGCTGAATTTGGATACAAAAAGATTTTCCAAGTTTTAATAATCTCAAGGAGCACTGAAATTCCACCAAGACCCTGCCATCCCTCTAAGGTTTAATCTCGAACAAGGAGAAGACTGATCAGAGATGAAGCCAAAAAGCCCATGATCACTCTGGATGAACTGCAGAGATCTACAGCTGAGGTGGGAGAGTCTGTCCATAGGACAACAATCAGTCGTACACTGCACAAATCTGGCCTTTATGGAAGAATGTCAAGAAGAAAGCCATTTCTCAAAGATATCCATAAAAAGCCTAGTTTGAAGTTTGCCACAAGCCACCGGGGAAACACATCAAACATGTGGAATAAGGGGCTCTAGTCAGATGAAACAAAAATCAAACTTTTTGACCACAATGCAAAACGATATGTTTGGCGTAAAAGCAACACAGCTCATCACCCGAAAACACCATCCCCACTGTCAAACATGGTGGTGGCAGCATCATGGTTTGGGTCTGCTTTTCTTTAGCAGTGACAGGGAAAATGGTTAAAATTGATGGGAAGATGGACAGAGCCAAATACAGGACCATTCTGGAAGAAAGCCTGTTGGAGTCTGCAAAAGACCTGAGACTGGGACAGAGATTTATCTTCCAACAAGACAATGATCCCAAACATAAAGCAAAACCTACAATGAAATGGTTCAAAAATAAACGTATCCAGGTATTAGAATGGCCAAGTCAAAGTCCAGACCTGAATCCAATCGAGAATCTGTAGAAAGAGCTGAAAACTGCTGTTCACAAACACTCTCCATCCAACCTCACTGAGCTCGAACTGTTTTGCAAGGAAGAATGGGCATTAATTTCTGTCTCTCGATGTGCAAAACTGATAGAGACATACCCCAAGCGACTTGTAGCTGTAATTGCAGCAAAAGGTGGCGTTACAAAGTTTTAATTCAAGGGGGCCGAATAATATTGCACACCCCACTTTTAAGTTTTTTGTTTGTTAAAAAAGTTTTAAAATATCCAATAAATTTCATTCAACCCCATGATTGTGTAACACTTGTTGTTGATTCTTCACAAAAAAATTCGAATTTATATCTTTATGTTTGAAGCCTGAAATGTGGCAAAAGGTTGAAAAATTCCAGGGGACCAAATACTTTCACAAGGCACTGTATATACATTTGAAACCATTATATAAAAACACACATATTCATGTTCTCTCACTATCTGACTTGAAATCAGAATAAACCTTTCCTGTTGTAGGTCAATTAGGATTACCATAACCTGATATAATACTTACCTAGTGGCATCCATCCTCAACTTCCGTCTGGATGAGGCCATATCCCAGAAGGCACTGCACCACCAAAAGCACGCCAGAAGCCATATTGGGACATCCAAGCAATGGGAGTCCTCAATATTGCGCCTGCTGGCGGTGCCAGCAGTGGGACTCTGACGTTACAATCCCGACCACCCATCCACACATCAACCATATGCCTACCAGTGCCTGAGACCACTGCCTATCATCGCTGCCACAGAAGTAGAACATCGCTGCCCACTGAACCCATTGCCACTCACAGCCACTAAGAAACTTGTACAGTTTGCAGCCTATGCAGGAGGAAAAGAGTGCAGATGCGCACAGAGGGCACTGCATTCCATCTGCTTCTGCACAGGCCCAGACTTTCCTGCCCCCTATGTGTAGTAGTGGGTGTGGACTCACACACACAGACACACACATACATACACACACGTACACACAGGTTCACACACATACATCCACACATACCCACACATACATCAACACACATACACACATGCATACTCAAATAAACATACACACAAATAGACACACAGACACACACATACATAAGATGGTGGCGGCATGACGCATCACACCATCCCATCACAAGATTACAGTAATTACAGGATTATGACAGAGGGGAAATTGGTAGAAGCTAGTAAAGTGGATATCGAGGTGTATTCATCTATTTTATATGTAGTAAAGGATTTCTATGTGTGTGTGTGTGTGTGTGTGTGTTTTAATCTTCACTGAAAGTGTTGCTAATGTCCAGTTGTCATACTGACAGCTGACATTAGCAAGAGGGCTTGATGTAAGCTGCCAAAGAAAAGCTGACATCAACCCATTTATTACCCAGTAAGGCACTGCTACACAGTAATTAGAAGAGCATGGTTATTGTCAGTTTAGGAGTCTCTCATGGAGGCGCCAATTTGGGGGCAGTTGTTCACTGCATATTTCAGTGTAGGGGGCCCAGAATGCTTGGGCCTCATGTAGTGCAGCGGTGTTCACACTGCGGTAATGAGGCAGTGACCCAAGGAAAGTTCAACTTAAACGGCTTTATTGGTATAACTCATAACTTAAATGCCAAAACGGCCTCTGGGTCGCAAACAGGTGATCCACACAGCCCATATATAATCTGTTGCCGTGGGAGACGGCCGCACCGTTTTGCTCTGTGGTGCACCAGGTACTTTAGCTTCACAGGTCTGTGTTGCGACTTCACACAGACCTGACCTGCACAGGGCTTCCAGCTCTGCAGCTTGCAACGAAACCTCTGACACACTCAAACCTTTGCTGAGGGATTTTAAATGGAATCTGTGGCCATGAGCCACATGCAAGACCCAAGCTGGAGGGAGTGGACTGTCCCCCTGTCCTGCACTCACAGGCTTGCCTGTGATTGCAATGCACTCCAGTGGGTTCAATATGTTTCGGTGCACATTCTGGGGGATACATATCGTCCCTCGCATATGATTCCCCTCACTACCTCACACTCATCACGCTGAGAATTACAGCCCCCAAGAGCCTAGAAAACCTTGGTTGACAATGGAAAATACGGCACAGCCCACGCCAATTTTTTTTAATTATATATTTGAATAACTAAAAAAATAGGTTTCCCCTGTATTTTTGATTGCCAGCGAAGGTAACACCAGACTGTGGGAGCTGGCATCCAGTAGCTGCCTGGTTTACCTGCGCTGGCAAGGGAAAATACTGCAAAGCACTATATATTTTTTTACTAGTAAATTAAACACTATATTATTAGACAAAACACAAAAACAGGTTTTTTACTAAAAATACATTTATTTACATACATTGGGAGAGCGCACGGGGGGAGGGGAAGAGACAGCGGACAGGGGAGAGACCGCACAGGGGAACACAGACGCCGCTCTCAGCGACACAGAGCCTGCCCCCATTTTCATGTCACTGCCCTCTCAATTCAATAGCATTGGGCCCAAATCTAGTTATTTATAATTGCCAAATGCCAGAATAATGAGAGAAAATTTGAAAGCATTTTTATTACCTACTGCAAATTCACAAGTTTACATACATTTCATTAGCATTCAGTACCATTGCCCTTAAACTGTATGACTTCGGTCAAACATTTTGGATATCTGTCCACAAGCTCTCACAATAGTTGGTAGGAATTTGGGCCCCTCCATGCTGACAGACCTGGTGTAACTGAGCCATAGTTGTAGGTCGCTTTGCTTGCAGCTGTCTTTTCAGCTGTGGTTATAAAATTTTCAATCGGATTGAGATAAGGTTTTTGCGATTGCCACTCCAAAACATTGACTTTGCTATACTTAGGCAAGGGTCACACTTGGGAGTTTGCATTTGTTTGACGAATGCCTTAAAGGACGCTTTCTTTGGCTTGAGTTTTGATGCATTTTGTGCCATGTTGTGGTGCCAAAAATAACGCATACGTTAATGCATGGCACACATATGTAGAGTTCTGTACAGTACAGGAATAGTACATACAGGACAAGATTGAGGTGTAGTGTTGAGCTGTGTACAGTACAGGAATAGTAGATACAGGACAGGATGGAGGTGTAGTGTAGAGCTGTGTACAGTACAGAAATAGTAGATACAGGACAGTATGAAGGTGTAGTGTAGAGTTGTGTGTACAGTACAGGAATAGTAGATACAGGACAGGATGGAGGTGTAGTGTAGAGCTGTGTACAGTACAGAAATAGTAGATACAGGACAAGATGGAGGTGTAGTGTAGAGCTGTGTACAGTACTGGAATAGCACATACAGGACAGAACTGAGGAGTGGTGTATTGTCATGTGTATATACAGGAATAGTAGATACAGGACAGGATGGAGGTACAGTGTAGTGCTGTGTGTACAGTACAGGAATAGTAGATACAGGACAAGATGGAGGTGTAGTGTAGAGCTGTGTACAGTACAGGGAAAGTAGATACAGGACAGGATGGAGGTATTGTGTAGAGCTGTGTGTACTGGAATAGTAGATACATGACAGGATGGAGGTGTAGTTTAGAGTGGTGTGTACAGTACTGGAATAGTAAATACAGGACAAGATGGAGGTGTAGTGTAGAGCTGTGTACAATACAGGAATAGTAAATACAGGACAGGATCGAGGTGAAGTGTAGAGCTGTGAACAGTACAGAAATAGTAAATACAGGACAAGATGGAGGTGTTGTGTAGAGCTGTGTGTACAGTACAGGAATAGTAGATACATGACAGGATGGAGTGTAGTGTAGAGCGGTTTGTACAGTACAGGAAGAGTAGATATAGGACAGGATGGAAGTGTAGTGTAGAGCTGTTTACAGTACAGGAATAGTAGATACAGGACAGGATCGAGGTGTAGTGAGCTTTTTGGACCCTTTTTGACGTTTTTTAATTTTGTTTGGCTAGCCACACCCCTCAGCCAATAAAATGCCCCGATCATTGGGGGTTGTTGCCATTAGACATTTTGTGTGATTGTTCTGTCTCCGACACCCAATTCATCTCCAGTGTTTGTTTTGCATAATGTTATTAAATAGTTTAGCTGTAGATTGTTAATGAGCTTTATCTCATATGCAGTGTTTCAGGCTCCCTCTAGTGGCCAATGCTATGTTTGCAGTCTATTTAATCTCTATATCTAATTCTCCTCCCTCTTGCAATGCTTTTTGGTAGCTCAGCCTCCATTTTTACTTTCATTTCTGGAAGGAAGAAGACACTCAGCATTACTGTTCCCATGCGATTGCATTACCGGTATGTATTCATGCCTCCTTTAGTTGTTTTCTGCTCTAGTTTAGCCTGGCTCATCCAGTTATAATCTAGATTAGTCACTAGTTCATGCATATTGTATATCCATGTATAATGTGTGTTCTGCTGTATTATGTACTGATTGTTCTGTATTCTGATTGTTTCCAGTTTTACCATATACAAATATACTGCAACGTTCAATAAAAGCACAGACTTCACCACAGTCTTCTCATTGGACTCAGTATAAAGGTTTAGCTGTCTGTTTAAATTCATGAGCCCCCGGCCCATTTAGTGAGAACAGAACAGTAAAACGGCAGCCATCCTACTGGAAAACAGTGAAACAGCAGCCATCCAGATAGTAGGATACAAGTCACCGGCTGCACAGAGACTTTGTACAGCTACAGCAATCTCTGCACAGCCAAGAATTTCCAGAGAACACCATGTCCCACAGATCACACAGGACAAGATCCGTTACTTCTACCTTCTCAAAGACAACATCCATCAGCAGTGCGGTTGCCATTGCCCGCGCAAATGCTGAAGCCGCCAAAATGCGAGCAAGCTTTCCTGAACAAGAGATGCAAATTAAGTTAGAGAAGGCACACTTAGAGGCATCACTACAGAAAGAGAGAGCTGACCAAGAGAGAAGGTCACAGTTAGAGAAGGCACGCCTGGATGCCGCCTTAGAAAATCTAGTAGCGAAAAGGGAGGCTGCAGCCGCCATCGCAGAAGCAGAGTCACGAGAAGCCGCACAAAACCCAGAGCTGCATAGGCGAAACAGTGTGCTGAGTTTGGAGTTTCCACTGCAAGATCCTCCACAACGCACATCTCAGTACGTTAATGAACTCCCTGATCCAAACTACAATCCTGATCTGGACCCAAAACGTGAACACGACACCTCCAGTGAAGAAAGCAAGAGCCATCATGAGCCTCAGCTCCAGAACAGACGCAAACTCGAAAATGTTGCACAAAAAATCTCTGCTAATAACTACCTTGCCCCTCAACAGGTAACCAACGTAAACCACCTTGCTGACACATCGTACATCAGACCGAAGCAACATGACACCGGCTGGCGCCACCCAGAGGATACTAACAGGTACGAACACACCTCACACCACTTACCCTTACCGGTGCACCCATCACTAGTATACTCTGCTGACAACCTTTTCACAACAGAATTTGCTAAATTCTTGAGGCGACGTGAGCTGGTAGCCAAAGGACTCATGAAATTCACCGACCAAGCTGAAAGCTACAGAGCTTGGAAAGCCTCTTTCCAAAATGTCACTAGAGACTTGGGGTTGCTACACAGGGAAGAGATAGACCTCTTAGTTAAGTACCTGGGAGAAGAGTCAGTCAAACATGCAATAAGGATCAGAGACGCTAATATAAGCCACCCTGAGATTGGCCTCAGAGAGATCTGGAAGAGGCTGGATGAGCGTTACGGCTCAGCAGAGGTAATAGAAAGCGCTTTGTTTAAAAGAATCGATGGCTTCCCTAAAATATCTAACAGAGCTACAGAAACTTACAGAACTTAGCGACCTGCTAATGGAAGTCCAAGTTGCCAAATATGAAGATGATCTACAGGGACTTGCATTCCTCGACACAGCCAGAGGTGTGAACCCTATAGTCCAAAAGTTACCCTATAATTTGCAGGAGAAGTGGCTCACACATGGTTCCACATACAAATACAAGGACAGTGTTCCATTCCCTCCCTTCTCTGTTTTTGCAGACTTTATACACCAACAAGCAAGAATTAGAAATGATCCCAGCTTCGACTTTACCATGTCGTATGCCACACCGCCACCAGCAGCAAATCCACGCAGAACGTCTGTGGCTGTACACAAGACTAATGTTTCTTCTCCAGATTCCAATCACAGGTCTGCTGACTACTCCCAATTAGAGACAAAGATGCAGGACCCTGACAAGCAGTGCTCGCTCCATCAGAAGCCTCATCCTCTTCTCGAATGCAGGATCTTCAAAGGAAAATCTATGCCAGATCGCAAAAGCTTCCTGAAAGAACACGGTATCTGCTATAAGTGCTGCTCGTCCACAGCTCATCTCGACAAGGATTGCAAGGTCAGTGTAAAATGCACAGAGTGTGGCACCACAGACCATAACACAGCATCTACACCCTGGCCCAGCTCCATGGAATACACAAAACACATCACCTGACAGTGAGCATGGCGGGGAGGAAAGGAACACTGCTACACCTACGCCAGAGATCACTTCACAATGTACAGAAGTCTGCAAAGGAACAATAGACAGTAGGTCCTGTTCTAAGATATGTGTCACGTCCTACTGACCGACCCTACGTGTGAACCCACTGGACCTCGCAGTGCGGATGCTGATACCGGGAAGACAGAGAGACGGATCAGTACAGTAGAGTCAACAGGTTTATTTGACAACATAAGAACCCACGCCCCAGGGGAGGGCCACACGGCCACAGCACCGGAACACCACCGAAGGAGGCCCCGGAGCGCTTGGTCCCTACACAGGGATACCGCCGGTACCAACCTCGGAAGGACCAATGAAGCGGACACGGGTGTTAAACCGACCCAAGGCAACATGGAAACAACACAGCAACCAGGTATAAAATAGGACACGGAGAACCGGAAACACGGAGAATCTGGAGCAAGGCCTGAATCAGCAGTTTCAGCTTGAAAGAGATCCAGGTGGAAGGCCCAGAACACGTGAGTCAGCAAGGAGCCAGCAGGGGAGATCTGCAGGAAGGAACACACAGAAATCAGATATCTAGCAAACTAAGGAACAACCTGACCAGACCAGGAATAGCAACTCCACTAGGTAGAAGTTGCCCTGGCAAAGACTGACAGGAAACAGGAAGCTTATATATCAGCAGGGCAGTCCTGATTGGCAAGACACAGAGGCTTGGTGATTGGCTGAGGGGAGGAGCATGATCCCTGCAGCCTCTCCAGCATACACTGATTTGGAGATAGAGTTTCATGTGCTCAAGCAGTAGCCTCGGAAGTGAGGAGCTGAGCGGCGCTATTCCAGCAGAGGGCGTTGGAACCCTGTGGCAGACCCACGAGGGGTTACAATATGCCTCATCAGAGTGTACCCAAAGGGCCACAGAGACAAAGCTATAAAACTGTATGCTATCTTGGATGATCAAAGTAATTGATCCCTGGCTAGATCAACATTCTTTGACCTATTCAACATCAAAGGGCCAAGCACTCCCTACTCATTAAAGACGTTCGCAGGTACTGTGACAACAGCAGGCAGGAAAGCTACTGACTATCAAATCGAGTCCTTAGATGGACAATTCTGCTTACCACTACCCACGATCATTGAATGCAACCAGACAACAGATCTGAAATTCCTACGCCAGATGTAGCAACCCACCACGCTCACTTAAAACGCATAGCTCACCTCATACCGGAACTAGACCATCAGGCCCAGATAATCCTGCTGTTGGGAAGAGATATCCTGCAGGTGCATAAAGTGAGATGTCATATCAATGGACACCACAATGCTTCCTATGCCCAAAGGCTAGACCTAGGATGGGTCATAATAGGAAGCGTATGCCTGAAAAGCATGCACGCCCCCTCTTCTGTGTCAAGCATGCTGACAAGTACGCTGGAAGAAGGATGCCCATCTCTGTTTCAATCTTGTAACAGCCTCAGCCTCAGAGACCTGGACTTGGGGTCAGACCCCGCACCAATTCAACGTAGCCTCGGACTTCTCTGGAATCTAAGATCAGATGCTTTCACCTTTCAAGTCAGCCAAGGAGAAAAGCCTTTTACTCGTAAAGGTGTTCTGTCTATCATCAACAGTCTGTACGATCCCCTGGGTTTCGCAGCCCCTGTCACAATACAAGGCAAGGCCTTGCTAAGAGACTTAACTAGGGAAACATCTGACTGGGATGCACCTCTGCCACCCAATAAGAGAATCCAGTGGGAAGGATGGAAGAACTCGTTAGCTACTCTCTCCAACCTGAACGTGCCAAGACCATACACCCCTGTGCCGTCAACAGAAATACAAAGCCAAAAACTGTACATATTCGAGGATGCTTCTGTCAAAGCAATCGCTGCTGTTGCCTACCTTAAAGACTCCAAATGTCAGAACCACATTGGGTTTGTTATGGGGAAGACCAAGCTTGCACATGCAACCAGGGCAGTTAACGGAAGTCAGCTACAAAGTACAATGTGGCTTTCAGGACCAAAACTATTATATGTTGAAGAACACCTTCCAGACACCTTTGAACTAGTAGGAGAGGACACAGATGCTGAAATTGACCCTCAGGTTTCTACACTTCATACAAAGACTTCTGCTACCCAGCTTGGATCTCATAGGTTCATCAAATTCTCAAGGTGGAAGTCACTCGTTTGGGCCATTACCTGCTTGAGCTACATAGCTTGCTCCTTCAGGACTCCCAGAACTTGTGATACAGGAGAATGTAAAGGCCGGCATATTTGTAAAAATATCTACATTACCTACGACTTGGATTTCTCTAAAAACTACATCATCCTTACTGTTCAAAGAGAAACCTACTTTACAGAAATCCAATGTCTTACTAACAAAGTTCCAATACCAGCGAGCAGCGTATTGAGAACACTCGACCTACCCATAGACAGACTCAGCCCAGACCCCCCCTTTACCAGTGTTGGTCTCGATGTATTTGGCCCGTGGTCAGTTGTGACACGACAGACGAGAGGCGGCCAAGCTAATAGTAAGCGTTGGGCTGCCATGTTCACCTGTATGACAGTCAGAGCCGTCCACATAGAGGTCCTCGAGTCCCTCGACATGTCAAGCTTCATCGACGCTCTAAGATGTTTTATCGCTATCCGTGGTCTTATCAAGCATTTACAGTCAGACAGAGGTACCAACTTTGTCAGTGCAGCAAAGGAATTGGGAATACCTTCAAATCTGGACTACAAGACCCTTGAGAGATTCCTCAGTGACGAAAGTTGCACATGGTCATTCAACCCACCTCACTCTTCACATATGGGAGGATCTTGGGAACGGATGATTGGTCTAGTTCGAAGAATCCTCGACTCTACTCTCCTCCAAGCAGGAGCAGCGAGGATTACCCACGAAAGCCTAATCACCTTCATGGCAGAAGCCACAGCCATAATCAATGCAAGACCCTTAGTTCCAGTTTCCAATGACCCTGAGGAGCCCTTGTTATTGTCTCCAGCTACCCTCCTTACCCAGAAAACGGGACTGTCTAGTGCTCCTCCAGGAGGATTCGATGCCAAGGACATCTACAAGCGCCAATGGAGACAGGTACAGAGTCTTGCGAATACTTTCTGTTACAGATGGCGCAAACAATATCTGTCTACCCTGCAGCCACGGACAAAGTGGCAATCTACTTGTCCCAATCTGAACATAGGTGACTTTGTCCTTGTGAAAGACTCTCAAGTACACCGGAACCAGTGGCCACTTGGTCTAGTTACTGCAACATTCCCGAGCAATGACGGTAATGTCTGCGAGGTCGGACTAAGAATGACTAAGGGAAATGAACCTAAGACATTTCTCAGACCGGTTTCTGAACTGGTCTTGCTGTTACCCTCAGAAGACAGGGATAGTGACATCCGGTGATGCCAGACGGGGAGTGTTCTGTCTCTGACACCCAATTCATCTCCAGTGTTTGTTTTGCATAATGTTATTAAATAGTTTAGCTGTAGATTGTTAATGAGCTTTATCTCATATGCAGTGTTTCAGGCTCCCTCTAGTGGCCAATGCTATGTTTGCAGTCTATTTAATCTCTATATCTAATTCTCCTCCCTCTTGCAATGCATTTTGGTAGCTCAGCCTCCATTTTTACTTTCATTTCTGGAAGGAAGAAGACACTCAGTATTACTGTTCCCATGCGATTGCATTGCCGGTATGTATTCATGCCTTCTTTAGTTGTTTTCTGCTCTAGTTTAGCCTGGCTCATCCAGTTATAATCTAGATTAGTCACTAGTTCATGCATATTGTATATCCATGTATAATGTGTTCTGCTGTACTATGTACTGATTGTTCTGTATTCTGATTGTTTCCAGTTTTACCATATACAAATATACTTCAACATTCAATAAAAGCACAGACTTCACCACAGTCTTCTCATTGGACTCAGTATAAAGGTTTAGCTGTCTGTTTAAATTTATGAGCCCCCGGCCTATATAGTGAGAACAGAACAGTGATGTTTGTGGCTCTGCGGGCATTATGGATGACACACTGTTCGTGGAGCTTCACTACGTTGTGTTTCGTCGGCAACAGTTGTGATATTCCAGATGTAGTCGGCTGTAGGTTCGTGAAGTAAATTTGCTGTGACCCCAATATGTCTCTTGCCATGTCCTCTACCAGAAGTTGAGGGCTTTCCCACTGAAATTGAAGTGATACCTTAGGATGTTGGTCTCCACATTTAATGTGCTTTTTGGCCTGGTTGAAGAAGACATCTGTTGCCAGGATACAAGGTGTCAGCCAGCCATATCCCCAGAAGAGAGATTGGTAGTGACCCTGAGGTAAGTTTACCTTCGCCATTTACCTTTTTACCAGCACAAACACTGTACACATGTTATCTTTGCATGCCTCCACAGTATGTCATGTCATGTGTGTGTGTCCATTGCTAACTTTGGGACCATTATCCTTTCAAGTAATTGGCGACCGGGGAAAGTTATGCGTCACTACACTACCAGTTCAAGATTGGATGCTCCATCATCTGCGGGATCATGCCTAAGATATGTGAGGTCATATAATAATAATAATAATAATAATTTATTCATTTATATAGCGCTATTAATTCCATAGCACTTTACATACATGAGTAATGCTGTCTCTCTTGGAGCTCACAATCTAAACATCCTATCAGTAAGTCTTTACAATGTGGGAGGAAACCGGAGTGCCCGGAGGAAACCCACGCAAACACGGGGAGAACATACAAACTCCTTGCAGATGTTGTCCTTAGTGTCCTTGGTGGGAATTGAACCCAGGACTTCAAGACCCCAGTGCTGCAAAGGCTACATATGGGCAAAATTGCAGCCCCTGGTCTTGCCACCACCCACACCCGAAAAGTGGTTGCCAAATGCCAAGCGTTTAGCCCAGGTGTCTCAGTTCCCCACCTGTATTCGTGCCCTTGATGGCAAGCATATAAAGATACGCAAGCCTCTAAATAGAAGACTTTGTGTTCTATTTTGTTACTGGCCAATGCCGATGCCCAAGGGAGAATTGTTGCTGTGGACATTAGGGCATATGGACGCGCAAAAGACTCACATATTTTCAAACACCGCAACATGGGGAAAGCATGTCATAACATATAGCATATCATAACAGTTTCAACATCCTCCCACCATGCCGTTTACCTGGAACAACGGTGCCCAGTGTCCCCCTATGTTCTTGTAGCCGATGAGGCTTTTCAGCTGTCCATCAACCTCATGAAGCCTTATGCCAGCCGCACCATTAACCAGACCCAGCGTAACTTCAATACCCGGTTAAGTTGGGCACGCCAATATGAGGAGAGTGCATTTGAGATCTTGTCCGCAAAGGGACATGTGCTCCTCTCATGCATTCAATTGCACCCCCACAACATGGATAGTGTAATGAAGGCATGTGTCAATTTACATAATTTTGTCTGCCGGCTTGACCCCCTCATAGTGGATCCCTATGAATAGGACTCAACACTCATTGTGATCCAAAATGCGAATGTTAATTTTCCTGTTGCAGGCAAGGAAGTGTGGAATCAATTGGATGAATACTTTCGGGGTGACGTAGGTCATATGCCAATGGGTGGTGGGGCAAGGTGATTTCGACTGCCTTTCTTGTTTTGTCATCTGCACACTTTTTACACCTGTCAGTGTTATACATTTATGGTCGCCTAACCTGTTATTTAAACCTAAACAATTTTTTAAAAACCAAGAAAAACTGTTTGGTTGTGTTTATTATCAGCAACATAATGTGTGGGACTAGAGTTTAAACATCTCCCACACCATGTAGGGTACATGATGGCCGCGTACAGATAACATGGTTACAACGGTCACAGCAACACGGTACTCATCAATGAGTTGACAAATGGCTACTTCCAAAGGCAATTATGGCTTGCTATGGCATCAATAAATGTGTCCTTGGTAAATTCCCCATGCCTCACCAACAAACAAATTCCCAGGTTGATAGTTTTGCGAGCATATATATAGTGGTGACACAATTGTCACATAGCTCTCTCACACACAATGTCACCCCTGTATGACAGCAAGCTTGCAGTTGGTACCGTGTTTCCCCGAAAGTAAGACCCCCCCGAAAGTAAGGCAGGGTAGGGGGGTGCCCAGGAGTTTCCAATGTAAGGCACCCCCCGATTGTAAGGCCACTTTCGGGGGGGTCACGGGGAATGTAAGGCCGCCTATGGTGGGGTCACTGTGGAGCTTACCGCCGCTGCCGCTGTCCCGCCGCTGCCGCTGTCAGGCCCCCTCCGTCCAGCCTCCTCATGTGCTGGCCGAGATCCGCCTCCGGTAATTGGCTGCCAGCCCCTGCCTGCGTCCAGCCTCGGGATTCAGCTCGATGCTGATTGGCCGATCCGCCTGCACGTCACAGGCTCGATGCTGATTGGCCATCAGCTCGAGCTGGGATTGGCCAATCAGCCGCGACGTCACTGGCCTGCAGGCTCGCTGCTGATTGGCCAATCAGCCGCGACGTCACCAGCCAGTCTCGTGCAGCAGACTCGTCACCGGCACCGCAGAGGAAACCGAAAGTGAGGAAAAGTAACGGTAAGTACCGGTACTGTGTACCGATAACGGTGTGTGTGTGGGTGTGTGGGTGGGTGTTTGTGTGTGTGTGTGTGGGTGTTTGATTGTGTGTGTACGGTACTATATGGGTGCCATATGGGGCTGTGTGTGTGCAGAGTGGGGGTCCACACAGGGCAGCTCAGTATGGGAGGCTACAGGGGAGGCTACGGTACAGGGGAGGCTGCAGGGGAGGCTACAGGGGAGGCTACGGTACAGGGGAGGCTACAGGGGAGGCTATGGTGCAGGGGAGGCTACGGTACAGGGGAGGCTGCGGTACAGGGGAGGCTATGGTGCAGGGGAGGCTACGGTACAGGGGAGGCTGCGGTACAGGGGAGGCTATGGTGCAGGGGAGGCTATGGTACAGGAGAGGCTGCGGTACAGGGGAGGCTGCAGGGGAGGCTATGGTGCAGGGGAGGCTATGGTGCAGGGGAGGCTATGGTGCAGGGGAGGCTACGGTACAGGGGAGGCTGCAGGGGAGGCTACAGGGGAGGCTACGGTGCAGGGGAGGCTACAGGGGATGATGCAGACTGCAGAAGATGATGCAGACTGCAGGGGAGGCTGCAGGGGATGATGCAGACTGCAGGGGATGATGCAGGCTGCAGGGAATTTTGCCAATGTAAGACCTCCCCCGAAAGTAAGGCAGGGTGGGACTTTTGGGAGTAAATTTAATGTAAGACAGGGTCTTACTTTCGGGGAAACACGGTAGGTATGTCATGTATGTTGACAGTGGCCAATTCGCCACAGACACACCTTAACACCACACTTGTGTTGTGTGCATATCACAGACAGTGTGCACCTTATATGACCAGAGATAAATGCAACAAGGGTGAGATGACCTTGGTAGAGAATTGGTCATGCGGACAAACCACAAACACAGATTTCAGACAACTAAAAACATGTTTAATTCACATGGTTAAAGTAACGAGGACAATTATTGGCCAACAAACTAAGAGGTAGCATAGTGTCTGCCAAAAGCATGGATTCTGCCATGTATGACCTCAAAATAACAATGTTAAGGTAAATGGTAAAAAATATGGCCAAGTACCGAACCATTCCCACAGAAAACATAACATTATCCAAAAAAAATAAACCTGAGGTGGATACTACTCTACCGCAGGCAATTGATCATCACAAACAATCGTGATGTTTACGGGAGTTTGCAATGAGTGTGTTCATCTCCTCTCGGAACTGGAACCTGTACTGAGGATCCATGATGGACAGGGCCATCACATAGGAGGGCATCAGCTGTTACCATTCATTGCTGGCCTGGATGGAGTCTCTGTGCCTCATGTCATCAATTTGCCTCTGCATGCTACTATTTTGAATCCGCAAAGTGTACTGCAGCCTATGTAGGCCATTAAGTATCAACATGTCGGTGTCCTCCTTCTGCACTGTCCGGCATCTAGGCCGGGTGACCCGAGGTTGGGAAGACAGGGGATCAGGGATACCAGTGATGATCGCTCCTTCTGACCGTGTGGTCTGTGTCTCAGGTTGGGTGATTTCAGACAGCAACATATCGTCCCCTTGGTCCCTGGTGCTGTGCCCTTCCCTGCCACTTTCAGCCACATCCAGATACACGGCTGGCGTACTGCTGAATGTCCTGTTAAATGAAAAAAAAACAGTTAAGGGCTTGTCCACACACCTGCGCTTCAGTATTTAGCGCTTCTTGCCCTAAATACTTAGGATTTGACAGAGAAGCGCAGGTGCGTGTATGCGGCCGCTTTCAGCAGACGCTGTCCCAAGCGGCCGCATACACGCACCTACACTTCTCTGTCAAATCCTAAGTATTTAGCGCAAGAAGTGCTAAATACTGAAGCGCAGGTGTGTGGACAAGCCGTAAGACACATGTACTTCACATGTTGTTAGCCAAAACAGTATGAAATATCATTATGTGTGAGCACTTACATCCGCCCTTCGACAGTTTTCTGCAAAAACATCAACTGATCGAAGTGTTCGTACAGTTGTGGTGGGTAAAGGGTGGAACCACTTTTATATTTTTCCTGATCTCTAAAATCCCTCACGTATCTGTCTCATATGGACCTCCACCAAACATGTACAATTCACGCTGCATTAATTAGGGAAACAACATTAATTACATGACACATACAAGTGTCATGAATGTATGAATATTGCTCATGATTTTAAGAATTTGGACAACCAGCCAAAACCTTCACATAAGGCTTTGTCTACCCTGAGGTGTTTCTGTAGATCCAAGGCTACATGCAAACCCCCCACTCCCTCTCTCTCTCTCTCCCCCCCTCCCCTACCCAACATTTACGACCCCCTCGTAAATACCAAAGCAAAGAGGAGTTAGGTTGTATCTTTCCCGCTCTAAGGTTCTTTGTCTGAGAGATAGTTTTGTGAATGTCAGATTTAAGAAAACCTGTTCATGCCACATACACATAATTCATATTTTCAGGTTATTCCCCGGTTTGCGCATTTAATGATATGTTTTATATAACTACGTTCAGAAACCTGGGAAAAGAGTCCTGCCTTTCTAAACATCATAAATAGGTCATATTTGGTATCAATATTCTCAGAATTACATGAAGGTGAATATGAGTCATATATGATGTTTGTGAGCCCACCCCATCCCCAGATATGAAGAACAGGGATTTATTAAGCCTGGTGAGAGAGGAGGGCTCCGAGGACCATCCCAGTGGGGAGGGATCACTCTAAGAGGTGGGGGCCACAGATTCCCCTGTCTTTAATAAAACTGGAGAAGGCCTTTTTGGGTTATTTCATCCCGGGCCTGACATAGCCACTACCATACCAGCTGTGTGACGGAATCCTACCTTTCTGGGGAGCGGCCCCCCCACAGAACTACGTTTACCTATGCGTGACTAGGTCTAGCAAGTCCTCTTTTATTCCTTTTATTTTTATAACTGTTCTATGCATACATGTAAATTGTCTCTTATGTAATATTCTGTAAATCTTTTATATAAGCACCACCTATATTTTTGGAGTAAAATATTATAATTTACTAGTCTCGATCTCCTTGTCCTATGAACGAGCTCTCACGACCTCACTGTTCGTTTTATGCTATCGCACAGGTTACTGATCCGCCTGAAAGAGATCAGTGGTGGCAGCTTAATTTTGGTATTTATGTGATATTGTGGGCCTGAGGGTGACTGGATCGAAGTATATATATGTTCCTTGCAGGAACTGGTGGTATATATACCTCCCGTCACATCACATGCCGCAGTAGACAACATAAATTAGGGCAGCTGGGCTCCTTTCTTATCCTCTGGCAATACCGGATTTGGCCAGCAAGCTAAGGGGGCGCCAGAGAGCTGTAGGTCCTGACTAAGTCATCGTGACAACAAGCATATACAGTAATGGCCAAAAGTTTTGAGAATGACACCAAAATTATATTTTCACATGATCTGATGCCCTCTGGTTTTTATTTGTGTTTGTCTGATGTTTATATCACATATAGAAATATAATTGCAATCATATTATGATTACCGAAAGGTTATATTGACAGTTAGAATGAGAATGCAGCAAGTCAATATTTGCAGTGTTGACCCTTCTTCTTCAGGACCTCTGCAATTCTCCCTGGCATGCTCTCAATCAACTTCTGGACAAAATCCTGACTGATAGCAGTCCATTCTTGCATAATCAATGCTTGCATTTTGGCAGAATTGTTTGGTTTTTGTTTGTCCACCCGTCTCTTGATGATTGACCACAAGTTCTCAATGGGATTAAGATCTGGGGAGTTTCCAGGCCATGGACCCAAAATCTCTATGTTTTGTTCCCTGAGCCATTTAGTTATCACCTTTGCTTTATGGCAAGCTGCTCCATCATGCTGAAAAAGGCATTGTTGGGCGCCAAACTGCTCTTGGACGGTTGGGAGAAGTTGCTCTTGGAGGACATTCTGGTACCATTCTTTATTCATGGCTGTGTTTTTAGGCAAGACTGTGAGTGAGCCGATTCCCTTGGCTGAGAAGCAACCCCACACATGAATGGTTTCAGGATGCTTTACAGTTGGCATGAGACAAGACTGGTGGTAGCGCTCACCTCTTCTTCTCCGAATAAGCTGTTTTCCAGATGTCCCAAACAATCGAAAAGGGGATTCATCAGAGAAAATGACTTTACCCCAGTCCTCAGCAGTCCACCCCTTGTACCTTTTGCAGAATATCAGTCGGTCCCTGATGTTTTTTCTGGAAAGAAGTGGCTTCTTTGCTTCCCCCCTTGAAACCAGGCCTTGCTCAAAGAGTCTCCGCCTCACAGTGCATGCAGAAGCACTCAGACCAGCCTGCTGCCATTCTTGAGCAAGCTTGGCACTGCTGGTAGTCCAATCCCGCAGCTGAAACAGTTTTAAGATACGGTCCTGGCGCTTGCTGGTCTTTCTTGGGCGCCCTGGAGCCTTTTTGACAACAATGGATGCTCTCTCCTTGAAGTTCTTGATGATGTGATAGATTGTTGACTGAGGTGCAATCTTTGTAGCTGCGATACCCTTCCCTGTTAGGCCATTTTTGTGCAGTGCAATGATGGCTGCACGTGTTTCTTTAGAGATAACCATGGTTAACTGAAGAGGAACAATGATACCAAGCACCAGCCTCCTTTTAAAGTGTCCAGTGGTGTCATTCTTACTTAATCATGACTGATTGATAGTCAGCCCTGTCCTCATCAACACCCACACCTGTGTTAATGGAACAATCACTAAAACGATGTTAGCTGCTCCTTTTAAGGCAGGACTGCAATGATGTTGAAATGTGTTTTGGTGGTTAAAGTTCATTTTCTAGGCAAAAATTGACTTTGCAAGTAACTGCTGTTAAGCTGATCACTCTTTATGACATTCTGGAGTATATGCAAATTGCCATTAGAAAAAACTCAAGCAGTAGACTTTGTTAAAATTAATATTTGTATCATTCTCAAAACTTTTGTCCATGACTGTATGTAGGCTATCATTGATGAAGAATGCTACCTAAGGTGTTATTTATGTTTTGTAAGCATGGCTATTTACCAGTCTGTTGTTGACGCTCAAGTGGCACAGACTTGAAATTTGGGAACATCCCTAGTATTATGGTAGTCCAGATCTTCCGGTTTTTGACCACATCCTGGTGGTCAGGGTCTCCTTGATCCCAAATTAAGCTGTGTGGCTCCACAAGATTTATTAAGGTCTCATTGTCAATCTTGGGCTTCTCATCCACCACTATGATATTCAATTTGCCTCTTTTCACTGGACCCTACAAATAAAACACACCAGCAGGTGTTGGTGAACCGTAAAATCGAGGCATACACAAATGGCGACATTGTTTTTGCATATATGTGTGTGTTTTTGCATATTGTTTTTGTAACATTGTTATTGTTATTGGCGACATTGTTTTTGCACATATGGATGTGTTCCATGCAAGATGACAACACAGTGCACTTAGACAATGTCATATTGGCACACTGGCCACACAAACATAATTAATGTCGGAACTAACTATGTACATCCCCAGAAGGATTACCTCAGGGATCTTCTGCTGCTCTACATTCCTTTTCTTTACAGATGTTTTTCACTGATTTTTGAAGCCTCTTTCACCTGTGCATATGAAGGCAAAAAACATATGTGATGTGTATTTCTGAACACACACATGACAACTCCAATGGTTACAATGTATGAACTCCATTTGTGTCCCACTAACATACCTTATGGCAGTTGTGGGAGGACATGCCCCTATGTGTTTGTTTCCCTTTTGTCCCTTTATGTCCTTTTTTATGCAACTTCTTGTGCTTTGTTGGTTTAGGGGGGAAATAGAAAAAAAAAACATGAGTAAATGATTGACAACAACATAACACGTAGAGTTAGGTAGGTACACACATGCACCAACAGTAACACATGGAAACTGACAATGATTTCTGAATGTAAACATAGACTCATAATGCAAGGATATTGTGGCATGCTTCCAAAGCTTAAAGGACATTAGGTAATATATATAGTCTTCAACTGATAAATAGATTATGCGGGAGCAAAAAACACATATTGGACAAGCAAACAAAAAAGGCATGTGTCACGCATGTTTGCATGTTCTGACCACGTTGTGTGAGGTTTGTTGTATGAACTTAAAACCACACATGTGCGGCCTATAACACATGTATGTATGCAATGTATGAATCACAGTCAGGTAGCCCCTATTTTGACACTACATATCAGCATGGCTACAGGATATGTGACATTAAGAGCAGGGAACACACTCAGCCCATGAGGCACACATATGTGAAGTGGCAGGTGTCACACATGTAATGGCACATTTTGATGATGCTTACAGACTATTAATATATGCATTCCTGACACAATACACTTACTTGCTTTGCTCTGGAATCCAAATACACTGTTGAGGTTCCTGTGTTCTGCAAATGGACAAAGTTAAAATAACAAAACTATTATGTTGTGGCCTCATGCATAATCACTTGTAACATGCAAAGCGTACAATAGCACATGGAGCATTAAAGATGTTCCTCTGGAAAAGACCACTGTCCCAACCACTAGGTGGAGAAGATTTCTGTCTTGTAGACACAACTCCAAAGTTGGCGGAAAATATGGGCATATGCATGTCCACTGAGCTGATTTCATCTGAGGGATCTCGCTGGTTAAAGATGTCTGGGACTTCACGAATGCCTGTTCAAAGTGCGCGGAAAGCAAGTATTTTATGGACAAGCCTGCTAGCCTCCCCCAGCCTCTGCCGGTTCCTTCCGCTCTATGACAACATATCAGTGTAGACATCATCATGGACCTTTCTCTCTACAAGCAAGTGGAGGGCAGAGAGAGGAGAGAAACACATACCTAGATACAAGGAGAAAGTACACATGGGTATAGCATAGGTGAGGAAAAAACAGCACACCCAAAAAGGTACATACGTCATTTAAAGGGATGAAAGTACCTGACCATCGTTCTGAGTTGCCTTGTGCTGGCTGGGAGTTGTAGGCCAAACTCTGCAGAAATTGGTATCCACCCTATCCTATAGAGATTTGCTTCCCCGGCCTATCACCTGCTTGCGGGTGATGTATCAGATTACTCAACCCTTTATTCCTTTCCTGAAAATTCGTTTCTAGTTGCTTTTCTGCTAGAGTCCTGTGCTCGTGTTTACTTGTATTAGTGCCCTTAGGTTTTACCTGACTTGTTTGCCCATCCAGTCTGATTTCTCTGCTCCTCACTCCAGCTTGTATTCTGAACCTGTGCTGCCTGCCCAAACTTGGACCATCTGAATATACCTCTGTAGCCCTTCTGTACCCTTTTCCTATATCACCTGACCCTCCAGTCAGGTGCTAAAGTTCCAAGGACTGATCTAAAATGGTACCTGGTGCTCACGGGCAGCATGGTGGCTCAAGTGGTTAGCACTGTAGCCCTTGCAGCACTGGGGTTCTGAGGTCCTGGGTTCAATTCCCACCAAGGACACTAAGGACAACATCTGCAAGGAGTTTGTATGTTCTCCCCGTGTTCGCGTGGGTTTCCTCCCACATTGTAAAGACATACTGATAGGATGTTTAGATTGTGAGCTCCAAGAGAGACAGCATTACTGATGTATGTAAAGTGCTATGGAATTAATAGTGCTTTATAAATGAATAAATATTATTATTATTACCAACAGCCCACCTATTTTCACCACCAAAAGCTTTAGTGAAGACTTGTTAGATACTTAATCACACCCCACTAGGGTAAGCCCGGCCCTTGGTGAAGTGGGTCTATATCCACCAGCAGTACATTACTTTTTTGTTTAATTTGGAATAATTCAGAACAACTGTAGCTATAAAATGGAAGTGTGGAAAACAAAGCGTTATTTCAAATATTTACAGTGATACATAAAGTGAGTGTGTATCATTGTATTGTGTTATGTTTAGGAATCAATACATCTGGATGCTGAACTTAGGGTACCGTTACACGAGTACACCTCGCCGGAGATATCACCGGCAACGCTTGGGGGCGCGTACGTTTTTGGCCCCCTCCAGCATCGCCGTCACGTGTTTACACGTGGCGATACCTCCAGCGACGCACCGGCAATGTTACAGGCGGCATCGCCACTGAGGTGTCTACAAGCCCTAGCGGCGATGCTGTAACATGGGAGCCTATGGCTCCCATCTCCTGTAACATCGCCGATCCGCGTGTTACATAGGGCGATGTGTACACATCACCGCAGAGTGCTCGCCACTCAGAGGTGATATTTAGCGCTGACATCGCCCCTTTACATTAGGCGACGCAGCGGTGCATCGCCTATGGAATCGGCGGCGATGTCACCAGGTGTGATGGTACCCTTATGGTACCTTTACACGCCGCCACAGAAAGGTAGAAACCGGCAGGCATTGGACACAATTGTGCCTTTTGCCTTGAAAACACCGCGAAGTGGCAGCGTGTAATTCAGGAGTTTCCTTCCTGTGTCTTCGGACACCTGTGTCAGAGACGTGCTCAAAAACAAGAAGGAAAAATTCCTATGGTGGCGGCGTGTAATCGGGGCACAGGAAGGTATTTGCGTGGCCTAGCGTAATCCCTGGGGCGTGCCACGGCGTCATGGATACCACGCCCCATCAGCGATCATTGGTCGATGATGCTGCGTTACGATTGGTTGTCCCTGCACAGGGCGCCATATTTAACGAGATGATCAGTCACACTACACATTTGCAATAGCGTCATGTATTAGCCAGCCTTCCTGCGCTGGCTGGCCAATCATGATGCTATTGCATTGTCCAATCACCGTACGAGCGTCGCGTAATACACAACTCTGGCATGCCTATGTCCTTGCGGCGCACAATATGTACGCCCATATTCCCTTGTGGTAGCGGCGTGTAAATGAGGGAAGGCGCTCCACAGAAGGTAACCCGAGGCACCGGTCGGCACTTCCGGGGAACGCAAATACATTCTGTGGAGCACTTTGTGGCGGCGTATATATGCGGCATCAGGCACCGTTAGCAACCGTTCAAAACGCGCGCGTGCACGTGCGGTGCCTGCCTGTTGCTGCCCTCTGTGGCGGCGTGTAAGGGTACCATTAGAGTTATGGTAGATGTCTAGGACTTTTTTCCAACTTTGGGACCCATATCCTATTTCAAACAGTGCTCCCTCTCATACTACGGCAAACAGAAAACTTGTATATTTGCAGATATTTATATTTGCATCTGTGAGAATTATTACAATAGTTGAGCTCCCCTTATCTAAATGCAGTGTTTTAAATAACTGTGGTTGAAATATGAATGTATTAATATTTGACCTGTTTAGTTTTCTGCCAAGCAAAAATCCAGGATGCTATCTTTATTATTATTTTTCGCTGTCATAAAGAGAAAACTGAGATGCAGAAACACAAAGTTCTGCTTTTTAGGTGGCTGCTTGCTGGAAAGGTAAAACAAGATGGATGTTAGGCAAGTTTAAACTTAAAGAGTGATGATTAAGTCTTATTTCACACACTTGTCATGGTTTATGCTTTTATAGGATTTTTGACAGATATAATGGATCAGCTTTGATTTGTCATGAAACAAATCACAATGAATGTCAATGACCTATAATAAACCAGGCTTCCTTCTCGTCTCCATTACCAAAAAGAACAGTATTACAGAATTCATTTTCCTGCCATCTGAAAGCATTGGAACCTTATGTCTGTGTGAACCCATACTGATTATAAAATATGTATGGTCTCCTATCCTGTATTTCTGTGCTTAACTCCAAATTGATTTGTTGACAATTTTTTTGAGTCCCACCAATGGTGACATGAGGAGCAGTAGTGTAGTTACTGGGAGGAAGGGGCTGTAGTTGCCCTAGGCCCCTGATTTGGAGACTTGGAGGGGACAAGCTGGAGCTATCAATCCCTTAACTATTAGAGCACACAGCACTCTGATACAGTTAAACTCAGTGGCACAGCATGGCGAAACTTTCACCCTCCATTAATGTTCTTCATTCTGTAGGCCACTTTAGGACTGCGGCCTGCAGAATAGCAGGGCCAGGAGCAATCACTTTACTGCATCAGTCTATCTGGGACCTGCCACTGGACTTGCCAGTGAAATGAGTGTATGATGTTGATAATTTTAATATTTTGCGAAGGTCTTTATGTGTTGGGGCAACTAAGGAGGCCTGTATAAATAGTGAGGACTAAGGAAGCCTTTCATACAAAAAGGCGGCTACAAAGTGGGTTGCCCATACATAGTGGGGGCTAATAAGGGTCCTCCTTATACAAAGTGGGAGCAACTAAGAGGTCCCTGATATATTATGATGATGATATATTATTATGATGATGATGATTATGATGATGACCCCTCATATATTATGAAGCCATTATAGAGTGTGGAGGCTACTAAGATGGCATGCATAAATAGTGATGGCTACTAAAGGGGGCTTATAATTAGTGGGGGCTATTAATGGGTTCCTCATACATAACGGTTACTACTAAGGTGGCCCTCATAGAGTGTGGAGGCTACTAATATGGCCTTTACAAATAGTGGGGGCTACTAATGGGGTCTTTAAAAATATTGGTAGGCTACTAAGGGGTACCCTCATACATAAAGAAATCTACTAAGGAACACCTAATATATAGTGGGGGCTAGTAAGGGAGCAATCATAGAATTTGAAGGCTACTAAAGGGGCCATGGTAGAGTGCGGGGGCTACACATGGGGCCCTTAGAAAAAGTGGTGGCTATTAAGGGGCCTCATATATACGGTGGGCTACTAAGGGGCCATCATAGAGATTTAGGACTCATAAGAGAGCAATGCAACAGTGAACACGATATGAAATAAAATGGTATGCTAGTATGAGCGCTGGGAACAGATTACAAGCACTGGATCCTATAATTTATTACCTTCAAATTTAATATGAATAGTGGATGTTACAGGTCCTCACGACACAACATGTTTCGACATAACAGATGTCTTTCTCAAGTGGATGTGACACTTGATGGGATGGGAACCCTGAGGAAGGAGCTCGGATAGAGGCTCTGAAACGCGTAGGATAGAATAAAGAAACATCTGCCCAGTTAACTCTTTGTTTCCTGGTGATTCCTGGTGGCAGCGCGGGTAATACGGCATTTTGTCCCATTACAGCATTATACAGCATAGCGGATTCTAAGGGTGCTCTCCTACAGAGTTGGGGTTACTAAGGGAGCCTTCTTACAGCATGGAGTTACAAAGGGGGCCTTCTTACAAAGTGACGGATATTAAGGAGGACATTATGCAGAGTGGGGGCTACTAAGGAGCCATCATAAATTGTGGTGACTATTGTGAGGGCCATCATACAGTGATGGAGCCATTGTAAGGCCATTGTGCTGCACTGGAGTATGATGCAGTGTGAGGGCTACAATGAGGCCATTGTACATTGTGGGGTCCTTCAAACAATATGACAGCTACTAAGGGGCCATTATACATTTGTGGGGGCTGCAAATTAGCTATTATATAGTGAAGAGGCTGCTGTGGGGCCAACCACACAGTAAAGGGGTATCATAGAGTTAAGAGGCTTTATAATATTTATATTGGAGCATTATACTCTGCTTAGAGATGCTTTTGGGACATCATGCTGTGTTTAGAAATCTGTGGGGACATCATACAGTATAAAGTGGGGGCTGTACTGACATCATACTGTGAATAGGGGAGCTGTGGGGATAATGTACTGTATATAAGGGAGCTGTGGGGACATCATTTTGTGTAAAGGGAGCTCTGAGCACACTGAGCACATCATATTGTGTATAGAGAGTTGTGGCCCAACATACTGTGTATAGCAGAACAGTGGGGGCTTTATACTATGTATCGAGGATCTGTACAAGGGGGATTCAGAGAACTTTGTAAAAGGTTAAGAGGGCCTTTATTGTTATGGAGGCACTCATACTATAGTGACTGTAAAAAGTGCACATGGGGCATTATTACTTTCTAGGTGGTAAAATGTGGACATTGTTTACTAGGGTACTTGCACAGGGCGTTAATATAGTCTAAAGGTCTGTTTTACAATCTAGGTGGCACAAAGGAGGCATTTTACTTTGTAAAGAGCACAGTGGTGGGAATTATTATATGGGGTACTAAGAATAGCCCTGTTTTTGTTCCACACCGTAAGTGCAGTAATACAGACACATAGGGTAGCAGCAGCTCAGCATTGGGGAATCAGCAAGATAAGGAATTGGAAATAGATTGTGACAGTACTGGAATTGTGAGAAATCAAATGTCTTTTTTTGTAAACTTGAAAAACTATGGAGAAGGGCATGAGCACACACAAAATAGAGCAATACCTTCTATGAAAGGATAAATACAAGCAATGATAACACTGATATAAAGGTGTTATATTTAGGCACAACACTTAGGCTAGGGTCACACTAGGTGCTGCACCTGCGGCAGCCAGATTCCGTTACAGCAGAGCTCAACCTGCTGTAACCACCAGCGGTAACATCGGGAACTTTGGGCGAATGCTGTCCTTAGTTACCCGATGTGTACCATAGTTACTGGCCACACACAAAGCTGCCTGGACTGCGGTAATCCTGAGCACAGAGAAAAATGTTGCCTGCATTTTTAAGTGTCTCTTAAGTGTTCAGAAATAGCCCAGAAATAACACAGAAGCAACCAGAAGGTACCAGCTATACCCAACTGTCTTTGTTACTTTACTTTCAACATCTTTTTTTTACCATGTCCTTTACTACTTCAATGTCTATTGTTCTATGTACCTTTGCCATTCACCTTTACCACCCCTTCCCCCCTCCATCATCCCTCATCCACATAAGCCCCTCTCTCCTTCCCTCTACTTTATTGAGCTCCCATGCTCTCTTCAACGTAATGAATAATCTCAGACTACGATATTCCAGGCTGTTGCATCAGAAACAAAGTCACAATTACAAAAACTATTTGCCTATTCTCTTTTTACTTCTGCTCCTGTCAGGTGATATCTCTCCAAATCCTGGTCCATCCTCTACCAACTTCAACCCCTCTTTCACCACACATATAAAACATGCCAATCTTATTAACATTCCTTGCACACCTTCAGCTTCCTCTTTTAACTGCGCTCTCTGGAATCCACGGTCTGTATGCAACAAGCTTCCCTTCATCCACAACTACTTTCTCACTAACTCTCTTAACCTGCTGGCCCTCACAGAAACATGGATCCAGTGTTCCCTGCCACTATTTCTTATGGCGGCTTACATTTCTCTCATTCCCCGAGACCTGGGAGCAGACATAATCGTGGAGTTGGCTTACTCTTGTCCCCACAGTGTACTTTCCAGGTCATCCCCCCAGCTCAATCACTCTCATTCCCCTCTTTTGAGGTCCACACAATTAGGCTCTTCTGTCCCCTCCCCCTCCAGAGTAGCGGTGATATACTGCCCCCTAGGGTGACCCACCCAGTTCCTCGACCATTTCTCCACGTGGCTGCCAAATTTCATGTGCTCAGAATTACCAACCCTCATTCTGGGAGACTTCAACATCCCCATAAACAGCCTCATCTCCCCATCTGCAACCCAGCTCCCATTTCTAAACACATCTCTTGGCCTCTCTCAGCTCTCAACCTCTGAGACACACAAGGATAGTAACACCCTTGACCTGATCTTTGTCTGGCTCTGTTCAACTGCCTCCTTAGATAATTCACCTCTTTCACTCTCTGACCACAACATTCTCTCCATCACACTCACAAACCCTTGCCCACCCCAGCACAGTTCGACCTATCACACATTCAGAAATCTACAGGATATTAACCCTCATACATTCACAGACTCCCTACACTCATCACTGACCTCAATCTCTTCATTCTCCTGTCCTGATCTGACAGTAAATCACTTAAATGACTCTCTCAGAAGCTCCCTGGACCAAGTAGTGCCCCTCACCCTCAGAACCTCCAAACACAGAGTGAAACAGCCATGACTCACATTATATACTCGATTCCTCCAGCGATGCTCTTGGAGTGCTGAACGTCTATGTAGGAAAACCCACACTCCAAAACACTTCATTCACTAGAAATTTATGCTTAGAACTTAAAACTCTGCCCTTCACCTTGCCAAACAAACCTACTTCACCACCCTGATCTCCTCACTATCCAACAACCAAAAAAACCTCTTTGACACCTTTCACTCTCTCCTCAGTCCTAAACTGCAGGTCTCTATCACCGACCTCTGTGCTGATGATCTGGCTTCTTACTTCACAAAGAAAATAGAAAACACCCATCAGGAAATCAACTCCCAACCTGAAATCGGTATTACCCCTACCTCTCCCAACATTTCCTCCAGCTCACTCTCCACTTTTGTCCCAGTCACAGACGAAGTCTCCAGGCTCCCTTCTTCCTCTCATCCCACCACATGCTCTGCTGACCCCATCCCCTCTCACCTACTCCAGTCTCTCTCTCCGGTCGTCACCACAAACCTAACCAAAATCTTCAATCTCTGCCTCTCTTCTGGCATCTTCCCCTCCTCCTTCAAACACTCGATCATTACCCCATTATTAACTCCTTCCCGACCTTTGACGTTGTGCAACGTCATGAAAATCGGTGCTTTCTTGACCCATGATGTTGCACAACGTCACGGCTGTTAAAGCGGCACCTTTACCGCAGTAACCGGCATCAGGCCCCGGTGCTCTGTGATTCCTATCACAGAACACCGAGGCTTGAGGTCAGGGGGGTGGATCCTCTACCCCCTCCCCAGGATCACTGTGATTGGCTGTTGAAACAGTCAATCACAGTGATACTGTCTTCACCTATAGAAGAGGCGGTCAGAGCCCCTTCTATAGGCTGCAGCGCTAAAGGGGGCTGGGATCGCCCCCTCCAGTGCTGATGGGGAGTGATCTGATCACTGCCCATCATACCATCATTTTAACCAAGATGGCGGTGATGCAGGCACTTTTGCCGGACACTGCCGCCTGCTTCCCGCCATCATCTCCTGCTTCCCGCCGCCGCCACCACCAGGTGAGCCGCCGCTTCTCTGCAGCTCAATCCCCCATGCAGGGGGATCGGGTTGCAGAATAGCGATGTGGCAGCCCAGGCACTGTGATCCACTTAGTGGATCAGGGTGCCTGGGCTGTCAGATCGCTTTCTGCAGTTTGATGCCCCAAGCAGGGGAATCGGGCTGCAGAGTAGCGATCTGGCAGCCCGGCCGCAGTGATCTACTTAGTGGATCACTTTCTGAAGCTCTATCCCCCATGCAGGGTTATCGGGCTGCAAAATAGCGATCTGGCAGCCCAGACACTGTGATCCACTTAGTGGATCACTGTGCCTGGGCTGTCAGATTGCTTTCTGCAGCTCGATCTCCATGCAGGGGGATCGGACTGCAGAGTAGTGATCTGACAGCCCGGGCGCAGTGATCCACTATGGACGGTGGATGTAGCAGAGGCGATCAAGCGTCGTGATACCTTCGTTGTGGACTACGTCGGAGGCGATTGAGCATCGTGGGACCTTCATTGTGGACTACGTTGGATCTTTACATTAAAGATGGAGTCCGAATTTTCTATGTGTTTTATTTCCAAATAAAAAGATTTTTTTTTTGTGTGGTGTATTTTTTTGACTATTTAAAAGAGATTCCTTATGGCCGGGTCTAACATTGGCCCGAAATCATGAATCTCAGGTTAGTGCCAGCTGCTAATAAAAAAGCTAGCATTAACCCCTTTATTACCAAGTTTGCCGCCGGCACTAGGGCAACTGGAAGAGTCTGGGTACAGCGCTAGAAAATGGCGCTTCAATAAACGCTTGGGCTTTTCCATGCTGAGGATTCCAGCCCCCAGCTGCCTAGTTGTACCTGGCTGGACCAAAAATAAATGGCTGGACCAAAAAAATTCTGTTTGGCAATTTCTCTTGAGTACACTGATACCTCATATGTAGCCATAAACCACTGTGTGGCACATCGTTCGGATGTTAATTGGACGACGAACGATAGATTTGAGGTCAGGATCTCAAATCTTGGATGTACGATCTAATGATGTTTTCAGATTCACGGTTTTGAAGATATTCAGGGCCAGCACTCCTTCCCAGCATGACACATCCTCCTCCGGAGGTCTTTTGCCGCAGCTGCAGCAGTCCACAGCTCGCATGGCCGAACAGGGTGGTGAGGATGTTCTCCCTGCTAATCCGCGGCCGACCGTGCCGGTGCTCACTTCCAGTGCCGCTCATTAGACAGATGAATATTCGGGAAACAGAAAGAAGCTGCACACAGGACTTATCAATTCAGGTCAGCGGTTTTATTGTGCCCAAGTGCACATAGCAGGGTGTGGGTAGCGGGTGGGAGGATGGGAGGTGGTGGTACAACGGCGCGTCAGCGGGTACAATTCTCCTACCCGCTACCCACACCCTGCTATGTGCACTTGGGCACTGTCCTCTGTGCAGCTTCTTTCTGTTTCCCGAATACTAATGATCTTTTCATCCTATATCATTCATTTACACGCAGGGATGCACAAACGATATCTTTGGAAGGATCACATATCTGTGACGTTTCAAGGATATCGTTCAGGATATCCTTGCGTGTAAATCCACCATTAATGTTTCACTACTGATTCTCTTGTTTTATGTCATACTTTGTGGTAATATTACTGGTGAACTTTATATTTTTCTCTAATTTACATTCTGCTGCAGATCAGTGTTTGCGCATCAGTTTTTTATGCATTAGCAATTTTTAATGCGTATGAATTTTGTACTCTTGGATGTTTATCAATTTTATGTTTTTTTGTATATAGATTTTTTTTTACCCCTTTTTATATACAACTAGCTATAGTACCCGGCTACGCCCGGGTTAATAAATAACTGATGTTAGCTATAACAAAATAGAATTTGAATATGTCATATTAATGACCTGTAGGAAAATAGAAGCTGAGCTGTGATTGGTTTCTAGAGGCAGCCTAATAAATCTTCAGCCAACAGTAAACCCTCCCCCTGGCCGGGCAGTATATGTTACCTCACACATACAGCTCATGCGACTGACATCTGCCTTAATTCCCTATATGGCGCATGTGTTGCACATTGGCTGTTTTTAATCAGATGTTTCTGTTTGGAAATTAAAGATAGCACACGTATGAGGCGAGTTATGTGAGGTGATTTGTGCACATCTGTGTCTGTCTGTGTGGTGTGTGTGTCCCTGGGGTGTGTGTGTGTGTCCCTGTGGGGTGAGTGCATGTGTCCCTATAGGGTGTGTATGGCCCTTTGGGGGGGTCTGTGTGGTGTGTGTTTCTGTTGTGTGTGTGTGTCCCTCTGGGGTGAGTGCATGTGTCCCTATAGGGTGTGTATGTGTGTGTGTCCCTGTGGGGGGGTCTGTGTGGTGTGAGTGTGTGTGTGTGTGTGTATCTGTGTAATGTGTGTCTCTTTGTGGTGTGTGTGTGTGTCCCTGTGGGGTGAGTGCATGTGTCCCTATAGAGTGTGCATGTGTGTGTGTCCCTGTGGGGGGATGTCTGTGTGGGGTATGTGTGTCTCTGTGTTGTGTGTGTCTATTTTTGGTGTGTGTGTGTCCCTGTGGGGTGAGTGCATGTGTCCCTATTGGGTGTGTATGTGTGTGTGTCCCTGTGGGGGGGTGGTCTGTGTGGTGTGTGTGTGTCTCTTTGTGGTGTGTGTGTGTCCCTATGTGGTGAGTGCATGTGTCCCTATAGGGTGGCTATGTGTGTGTGTCCCTGTGGGGGGGGTCTGTGTGGTGTGTGTGTCTGTGTTGTGTGTGTGTGTGTCCATGTGGGGAGAGTGCATGTGTCGCTATAAGGTGTGTGTCCCCGTGGGGGTGTGGGGGGGTGTCTCTGTGTTGTGTGTGTCTCTTTGTGGTGTGTGTGTTTGTTCGGGTGCGTGGTGAGTATCCAATATTGGGGCTGCACCTTAGCGACTATACACTTGCTGTTACTCTTTGTGTGCATGTGGTGTGTGTATACATGTCCCCAAGCGTGGTGAATATCTCATGTTGGGGCCCCACCTTAGTGACTATATGCTGGTATGTGCTGTTAGTCTTTGGCGCTATCATTAAGCCCCTCTCATTCACAACTGTCAACTGGTAACTGTACTTTTTCCCCATTATGTAGATTGGGGCAAAATTGTTTGGTGAATTGGAATGCGCGGGGTTAAAATTTTGCCTCACAACATAGCCTATGACGCTCCTGGGGTCCAGACGTGTGACTGTGCAAAATTTTGTGGCTGTAGTTGCGACGGTGTAGATGCCAATCCCGGACATACATACACACATACATACACACACACATTCAGCTTTATATATTAGATATCCTTTGTATTAATTCTTTGTAATTGTTTATAAGTGTTTATCATTATTATTTCTTCTAGATATTATGCTTTTTTCTTTTTTAATGTTCTCATATTGTTCACATTGTTTGCACTTTCTGGAATGTGAATGTGATCCTGCATGGACTTAATATATCAATTAATTACAGCTGTGAAAGCCACATGCAATCTTTATAGCTATATAATAAGGAGCTTCACTTCACATTCTCAGGCTTGAGAAAGGATCTTTATCCGAAACGCATCGCCTGTGACTCTCCCCTGCCATATTTATTGCACATTCTGTCGCCTGCTGTAAATTTGGAGCCTGAAGATGTTTGAATAAAAGAAATTCACCTTCATTTCAAACCCGTGAGCTGGACATTCTTCTTTATTACTGTCATTATATTGCTCTAATTATTGTATTGTTTTTTGTATTGTATTGTACTTTCTGACAACTGTTTCTTATGATTGTTTAAACATGAACCTCTGTATTGTGAAGCGCTGCGGAATATGTTGGCGCTATATAAATAAAGATTATTATTATTATATCTATACTGTGTCCTCTTAATATGATTTGCATGACTGATATCTGTCACTATATTGTCACAATATGGCGTCAATATCGATGTTTTATTGTTGTATTCATATTTTTAGTAACACTGTGTTTATCTGCTAAGGTTCTCCTTTACTCACAATTAAGCTTGGGTCACTTGTCCCTATTTTCTCCATCCTAGAAAAACAGTCCTATTATGCCAATCATATGATCAGAGTGAAATCCTATTTTATCAGATGAGGAAAAGAATAATAAAAAAAATCTCTATCTTCTCCAGTCTGAAAATTGTACCACACTCTGACATCTGGGTGTGGTACAGGTTTTTCATGGACCCATAGACTTACATGGCCAAGGATAATCCTATCTATGGAGAACAGTGTACATTCTGCAATTTTTCTTCAACTAGATTATAAGAAAAAATGGATATGTGCATGGCCTCAATGATTAACATTGGTCAAAATGCGATCCAACGTTTTGGCCGAACCCAGTGGAAAACAAACTGCTGTATCTGCATTAGCCCTCAGGGTGTGATATCATAGTTGTAGGCATGGATACCTGGTTATGAATCACTATCTACACCTCTAATTAGGTGCATATGAAGAGATAAACTGGTATAGATGATCGGTAATGCATTCTCCTCTATAGGTATACAGTATACAGTGTATAGACAGAATATCATACATTCAGTAATTGGCATACACTTAGATGTACTGATAAGCATAGATTGTAAGCTTGCAAGCAGGGAACTCACTCCTCAAGTTTTTTGATTTTTTTGTTACTATATATTGTCTCAATTTGTCTGTATATGTCCCCTCTGAATTGTAAAGTGTTGCGTAATATCTTGGCGCTATATAAATAAATGCATTATTATTATTATTATTATTATTATAAGCAGAGGTGCAAATTAGTTTAGGATCCCAAAGTAATAGTCCAGACAGAGTTAATCAGATGCACTCTCTTATATGATTCAAAATCATATTTTTTGCATTAGCGCAGACTCGCAACTTTTTGTTTTTAATGCATTTCGGACAAACTTGTGGCCTTGATCTTGGCCTAGTTGCCACAAGAAAAAAATTAAAAAGGGAATAAGTGAATAAATATAAAAAAAATGCACATAACAAACAAAATAAATCACAGACTATGTACAATGGGTGACAAATCCAACAAAAGTGCTAGAGGGGCACTTCATTCTAGTAAGAGTTTTTTGGACAAGGATTACATACATGAAGAGGTATGAAGTGGAGTAAGAGAACTCAGGAAAGGTAGAGCAGAACAGATGTGCGGCGTAGAAGGAGACAAAGAAAAGATGGAAGACAAGGGAAAAAATGGGGTAAGGGAAAAACAGGAGGGTAATACAGTGAAGGAATTATTTGATCCTTTGCTGATTTTGTAAGTTTGGCCACTGACAAAGACATGAACATTTTATAATATAAGGGTAGGTTAATTTTAACAGAGAGAGATAGAATATCTAAAATAAAATCCAGAAAATCACAATATTTAAATCATATAACTGTATTTGCATTTTGCAGAGATAATTAAGTATTTGATCCCTTACCAACTATTAAGAGTTCTGGCTCCTATGGACCAGTTAGACACTCCTAATCGACTCACTACCTGCATTAAACACAGCTGTCTTAAATTGTCACCTGTATAAAAAAATCCTGTCCACACACTCAATTAATCAATCAGACTCTAACCTCTACAACATGGGCAAAATCAAAGAACTTTCTAAGGCTGGGTTCACATTGCGGCGGCGTCCGGTCCGGGGCTGTCAGGGGTGACAGCCCGGGACCGGAGTTTTGCTCCATAGGATACTATCGGGCTGCACGGAGCTGGATGGCAATTATCTGCAATCCGGCTGCTATCTCGCCGGATGTATCCTGGAGAAGTGGGGATTTGTCTGCCGACTCCAAAAACGGGGCATGCACCGTTTTTGGAGTCGGCAGACAAATCCCCACTTCTCCAGGATACATCCGGCGAGATAGCAGCCGGATGGCAGATAATTGCCATCCAGCTCCGTGCAGCCCGATAGTATCCTATGGAGCAAAACTCTGGTCCCGGGCTGTCACCCCTGACAGCCCCGGACCGGACGCCGCCGCAATGTGAACCCAGCCTAAGGATGTCAGGGAAAAGATCCTAGACCTGCACAAGGCTGGAATCGGCTACAGAACTATAAGTAACACGCTGGGTGAGAAGGAGACAACTGTTGGTGCAATATTAAGAAAGTGGAAGAAATACAAAATGAGTGTCAATCAACATTGATCTGAGGCTCCATGCAAAATCTCACCTTGTGAGGTATCCAGGATCATGTGGAAGGTTATCATCCTAAAAAACATGGGGGGATCTTGTTTATGATCTCAAGGCAGCTGGGACTACTGTCACCAAGAAACTCATTTACCAATGGTTACACATTACGCTGTAATCAATTAAGATCCTGCAGTTACCACAAAATCCCACTGCTCAAGAAGGCACATGTGCAGGCCCATCTGAAGTTTGCCACTGAACACCTTTGAGACTGATTGGAAGAAGGTGCTGTGGTCAGATGAGACAGAAGTTGAGCTCTTTGGCATAACTCAACTCGCCGTGTTTGGAGGAAGAGAAATGCTGCCTATAACCCAAAGAACACTGTCCCCACAGTCAAACATGGCAGAGGAGACATTATGTTTTGGGAGGGTTTCTCTGCTAAGAGTATGGGACAATGGATGGAGCCATGTACCATAAAATCCTGATTGACAACCTCCTTTCCTCCAGCAGGGTATTAAAAAGGGTCATGGCTGGATCTTCCAGCTCAACAATTACCCAATACATACAGCCAAGGAAAAAAAGGAGTGGCTCAAAAAGAATCACATTAATTTTATGGAGAATACTGTCCAATCTCCACACCTAAATCCCACAAAAAATGTATGGAAGGAGCTGAAGCTCTGAGTTGCCAAGCAACAGCTTCAAAATCTTAAAGATTTAGAGATGATCTGCAAAGAGGAGTGGACCAAAATTCCTCCTGACATGTCCGCAAACCTCATCATCAACTACAACAAATGTCTGACTGCTGTACTTGCCAACAAGGGTTTTGCCACCAAGTATTAAGTTTTGTTTGCCAGGGGGATCAAATACTTATTTCTCTCTGCAAAATGCAAATAACTTTATATAATTTAGACAATGTGATTTTCTGGATTTTATTTTTGACACTCTATCTCTCACTGTTAGAAATTAACCTACCCTTAAAATTATAGACTGTTGATGCCTATGTCAGTGGAGAAACTTAGAATATCAGCAAGGGATCAAATCCTTATTTTCCCCACCGTATAATATACCCAGTTTGTTCGTAATCCTCGGTATCACGTTGTAATTTAAGGTGCTTATTTTTCTTGTAGTGACTTTTGAATTGGGCCATGGATTCATTAATTCTTTGGGTCAGCCAGATTATTCTTTGCAAAGGCTCCTGTTAGTTTGGTCTTAATGAAAGCTATTTTTTTGTTTCTTTTATAGCAATCTGGAGGAACTCAATTGCTATTTCCAGAGAACATGTATTTAAGATCTGCTGAAATCTTTTGAAGTAATTCTCATTCTCTGAAAAGAGTGTTGGTCAAAGGTTGCTTCCCAAATCCTTCAGGATTTTATTCTGGCAGAAATATTCTGCAGGTATTGAGCATTGTAAATCCATAGACACAAATTTTCTTCTCTCCTTCGCAAAGTCTCTTGTCCAAAGGTCCTTGTTTGGAATTTTAAAAAATTTGGTTGAGGCTGTCACTTGAGCCAGTATGGTACTTTTGGAGTAATAATATACAAAGGTATAAATAAACATTAAAGGATTTTTGCAGCCGCTAAGGCCAAGACAATCATATATTCAGTAATTAGTATGTACTCAGATGCAGTGATAACGTTGGTGCAAATTAGGGTATTAGTTTAGGATCTCAAAGTAATAAACCGGAAAAAGGAAAGGAATTTGACTGAATTGTCCATTGTATTCATACGTAATCAAGGGGAATAATTTTACACTTCCTCAAACTGAAAAGTCATTTCCAATTAGGTACTATTAAATGTGTGATACAAACGTTGCTGAATACATGATTAAATGTCTGTGTTGCATCCTTTATGTGTGGGAGATTATCCAAAACTAGATGGCGGCCCGATTCTAAATTATCGGGTAGTCTAGAATCGAAATATAGTTTATTTATTAAGAGTTAATAATAATGCAATTATTCCATGATATCTTTTCATCAACTACATATGTTTGTATGGTCGATATTATTTTTGGAAAATTGAATTATTATGTTGCAAGGGTCTTGGCACACAAAGTGGTTAATACTTGTTACACAGTAAATAGCTTGATTTTAAAAATCAATATTGGTATTCTGCGTATTCGCCAGTTTGTGTGAGCCCATCAACCATGTCAAGGTGCTCTTACATCTGATGGGTCCCTAATGTAACTAATCCCTATCTATTAACACTGAGAGCTGTTTTACAGCAGCATTTTTCTGTTATTAGTAGAGAGTGGTAATGTAAAAAAAAAATTTCCACAATTGCCAGCAAGTGTTATGCAATGTATATGGAACTTATGGCTAACCGGCTGTAAATATGGCAAACATGGCTTCAGCAGGTGCACCAAATGCAGCCACTAAAAAAACACCGGTTAGTGGAATTTTTGCGGCCAAAACTGCTGTGACCATGTGTGCTGCACCTACCGCAAGTGAACCACAAATTGTATATATATTGCATGCAACTTACGGCAAGTGTGCCGTAGGTCTGCCCTTAGGCAGCAAGTGCAGAA
>JARQOC010000007.1:216980964-217036022 GCA_033576535.1 Allobates femoralis | reverse complement strand
ACAATGCTTTTTTTTCTAAAAACGTTTTTATTGCTTAAAAGTGGCAAAAATAGCAGCTAAAGAAAAGCACTCATATGATTCTGTTGACAGCAATGTGGAAAAATTATTACTCTTAAAGTATGGTGAGGAAAAAAACTTTTTTTCTAAAGTTAAAAGCATTTTTTATAGTAGCAAAACCTAAATATCTATAAATCTAGCATCTTTATAAATACACTCATCTGAAGTATAAAGCAGTCTAATCCCTCATAATGCACAATGAACGGCATAAAAAATAAATACCGTAATACTAATTCATGACCTGCTGTTGATTTATGGATTTGTGCATTACAGTATGGCTCAGCCCACATTTATCCAGTACTCTATGCTGTGCATTGACACACTTATGTGTATATCTGTGAAATACGTGATAATGACAGAATTAGGCAGATGTAGACACCATGAACTCTCTCTGTCTTATGATCTGGCGGTCTCTGTATTTTTAAGAACACAGAAAAATACAGTCGACGATAGTTTTCTGCACTTTTGAAAAGGACACTGTTGAACAGAGGACAGACAGAAAAAATACAAGAATTGTTATTATTCAAATGGTTCTTCATGTATAGAATTGTTTTTAATTTTTATTCTTGTCATTCTTTTATCTTGTAGTGACAATTGATAAAAGCCCTATTTCTCATAAAGTTAATAAGTGAAAGCTTTTTTCACAAGAATTAGAGTATGCAATAAATTAATTCTTCTTTGAACAGAGGCCAGACTTAGTAAAGAGTAACTCTACTCTGCTTTATTATAGTGATGGGATGACTTAAGGAACTCATATGAATATTGGGATATTTTGATGAGAATCTTGATGTAAGTGCTTAGTGTAGAGAACAAGATTAATATCATCAAAAATATTATGTAAAAAATTCCCAATAAAAGTTTCAACTCAATGCACACACAAAAAAATCTGACCTTTGGGTAATTTTCTTAATACAATAATAGGGGGTTTCTACAATGCTGGTAACACAAAGGCTTTGTAAAAGCAAAATGGCTTCACCCAAAAGAAATCCAGCAAAAATCTGTGCTCCCAAATCCAAAAGTCCCCCTTCTTCTAAGTCCAACAGTGTGCCTAAACCACATTGATATGGTTCACAAATGTAGGGATGGACAGTGCTCACGGACCTGCGCTGCGCTATTCAAACCATTAAGGATCAGCCGATGTTCATCACTAAAGCTTTATTTCTGACGCGTTTCGGAGTTAGTCCCAACTTTTTCCTCAGGGAACACTACTGTTCCCTGAGGAAGGAGTTGGGATTACAAAACGCATCAGAAATAAACCTTTAGTGATGAACATCGGCTGACCCTTAATGGTATATACAGCGCAGTGCAGGTCCATAAACACTGTCCATCCCTACATTTGTGAACCACATCGATCGTTTGAGGTGTGGACCTTGCAGCAGCCATCTTTCCTTGTCTTGATACTGGTTGTGTGCTACACAACTCCCCAGGTGAGTGGCTGGTAATATCTAGTCCCTCTATATAAAAAAGATAAGACCCTATAGTGCTTCTTTTCCCTTTACTATATTTAGGCCTTAGGCTAGGGTCACACTTGAGAGCTGGATGCATTTTTCCATGCGATTTTCACACTTGGATTGTGTGAAAATCGCATGCAAAATCGCATCCATAGGATATAATGGCAAAAACGCATGCCCCAATGCCAAAAACGCATGGCTAAAGTGCCATGCGTTCTTTGCATGCGTTTTTGGCTCAGCACCAAAAAAGTCTCGAGACATTTTTTGTTGCTTTTTTAAAAACGCATGCGTTTTTTTAACATGGGACCCTATGGGTCACACATGCAAAAACGCATGGCATTAAATGCTACATGTGTTTTCGCATGCGTTTTTTAAGGCTGCTCCTGACCTAACTGCAAAAATGCAGCCCAAAAACCCAGGCTGTCAGGAACAACCTTAAAAAACACATGAAGGTGTGACCCTAGTCTAAACCACATTGAACATCCAAATGTTTGGCATTTCTGTAGTGAAGGGAGGTCGCTTCATTTACAGGGTGCATGTCTCCAAAAACTTGAGCTGGGTGCAATGTATGGGCTCTACAACATATTGGGCACTACAATGTACTGGGCATCACAATGATGGATTTGCAATTTTCACTCATCATCCATTGCTGCTTGTTTCTGGAAAACACTCACAGAATAAAAATTGTAACTACACCTATAAATACATTTTAAGAGGGTGTAATTTAAAAATTAAAATAAAGAAAAAGTCCACTCACCTTTAATCCTTCTGTTCTCCTCCTCTACATGGATTGCAGTGGACTACTGCCAGCGATTGCAGAAAAGACTAAAGGGTTGATCCAGTGAATGAGAAGATTTTATGCACAATGAGTATTAGTATAACATTTCTATTTATTTATCTATCATAAGTCCATAAAAAATCCAGCACGTATAAAAATATACAGACAGACCCATGAAGTTGGTCACATAAAAAACAGCGATGCATTTCTGCCACTATGTAGCCTTAGGCTGGCTTCACACCACGGCAAGATCAGGTCAGGGACTGCCCGGTGTGAACCTGACAGCACCGAACCCGTTTTGCACTAACGCAGCCCTATGAGGCTAGATGGAGCCGGATGGCAGCTACTTGCCATCCGGTTTCCATCTGTTCGGGGGGGATCCGGGAGAATTCAGATTTTTCTCCCGGACACAAAAACATTGCTTGCAGCGTTTTTGTGTCCGGGGGAAAAATCGGCACAAATTGGATCCTACCAGATCCTCCTGAATCCGCCGTGATCCGGTGCCCCCTAACATGGGGGTCTATGGTGCCGGATCATGAATCACAGATCTGACATGAAATCGGATCTGGGAGCCGGACGCTGGGTGCTGGAGTTTAGCAGTGAGTGCTGCTAAACTTCAGCACATTGAGCTGTCTCCTGCAGAGATTTCAGGATCTTGAAATCTCAGCAGCTTTGGCTGTGAGATATGAGGAATCCGGGTGCAAACTGGACCAGAGGGCATATTTGCCCTCCGGTTCTTTTTCCAAATCGGGTCTGGGGCTGTCCGGTGTGAACCTGATCTTGCTGTGGTATGAAGCCAGCCTTGCTCATGATCTTAAATAAAAACAGAAGTACAGGTTATATGTACATTTAGTGAGGCAAGACTAGCTAACAGGTATCAACTGGTTGATAGCATACAGGTGTAATTTCAGGTGGTTCCATCAATGGTCCTCTGGTTTTGTTTACACCAGTCTTCTTTTTTTCTCTGTTTGTAGCAGTATCCTATAGCAATATAAACAGATTAAGGAAAGTTTATAAAAACTTTGTTAGATGTACATTGTCAGATCCTGGATGTTCGTGGGTACGTTTTCCCCTATAGCCAGAACATTGAAAAGTTTTTTAATAAACAAATTACCAACGGAAAAAAAAAACACCACAGGGAAATATACATGTAATATTTTGTTTGATACACATGATAATTCTCAAATATTATATTGTTGTTATTTAATGTAGGAACTGTAATATATTATCACTTATTTATTTGTGAAATTAAAGATGGAGAGGCACCAAAGGCACCTGAAAACATCCTAAGCAGTACCTGCTCATCTGAACAAGCCGTCTTCAAAAAACAATAGATGTTATATTAAAAAATCCACAACTTATATTTTTAATTCAATTACATCTATGTAAACCTCTTAATCTGTTCAACAGTAGAATATATACACAGGTATAGTATTTTTTTACATTCCCTATGCTCCTAAAATATTTAGACCACTGTTCAATCATAGAATGCTATCCATGTTTGAAGCTTTGCATTTTTGTCCTATATTTTAATAATCCCGTTAAGATTTCATCTGATGTATATAGTTCAAGGGAGACAAGATGAAAAAAAATACACCCAAGGGAATATACTGTATGGGCAGTCCTTTGGTTCATACGTATAACAACTCTCAAATGTTATATTGTGGTTATTTAATGCAGGAACAAGAAACACAAGTATATTTGCTGTGATACATTATCATCACATACTTTGATGTGGAATTAAGAACAGAGGGAGGCACCATAGGGCTCCTGAAAATGTACTAATCAGTGCCTGCACATCTGACAATAAATGTTATATTTAAAATTCCACAATTTATACATTCAATTCAATTACCGTATATACTCGTGTATAAGCCGACCCGTGTATAAGCCGACCCCCCTACTTTTACTCCCAAAATCTGGGAAAACCTATTGACTCGTGTATAAGCCGAGGGTGGACCCCAGCACAGGTATACAGCCCCAGCAGTGTGGTATACAGCAGCCCCAGAGGTATATATAGCAGCCCCAGTGGTAGTATACAGCAGCAGCCCCAGTGGTAGTATACAGCAGCAGCCCCAGTGGTATATACAGCAGCAGCCCCAGTAGTTAGTATACAGCAGCCCCAGAGGTATATACAGCAGCCCCAGTGGTAGTATACAGCATCCCCAGAGGTAGTATACAGCAGCCCCAGAGGTAGTATACAGCAGCCCCAAAGGTATATACAGCAGCCCCAGTGGTAGTATAGAGCAGCCCTAGAGGTAGTGTACAGCAGCCCCAGAGGTAGTATACAGCAGCCCCAGAGGTAGTATACAGCAGCCCCAGAGGTATATACAGCCCCAGTGGTAGTATCCAGCAGCCCCAGAGGTATATACAGCCCCAGTGGTAGTATCCAGCAGCCCCAGAGGTATATACAGCCCCAGTGGTAGTATCCAGCAGCCCCAGAGGTATATACATCCCCAGTGGTAGTATACAGCAGCCCCAGAGGTATATACAGCCCCAGTGGTAGTATCCAGCAGCCCCAGAGGTATATACAGCCCCAGTGGTAGTATACAGGCCCCCCAGTGGTGGTATACTGACCCCCACCAGTAACACACAGCACCCCCCTCCTTAGTATGTCCCCCCCCCCCAGGCTGCGGCACCTGTTAAAATAACAAACTTTTATACATCACCTCTCCGGCGCAGCTCCTCCGCTCCTCCGGTCCCAGCTTCTTCTTCTTGATTCCGGTGTCATGTGACCGGGCGCAGGAGATGACATCATTTCCTGTGCGCGGTCACAGAAGCCGGCACAAGCAGGAAGAAGAAGCCGGGACCGGAGGAGCGGAGGAGCTGCGCCGGAGAGGTGATGTATAAAAGTTTGTTATTTTAACAGGTGCCGCAGCCTGGGGGGAAACATACTAATGAGGGGGGGCTGTGTGTTACTGGTGGGGGCCTGTGTAGTGCAATATGCACGGCATCCCCCCGCCGCTGATGGACGGGGGGATGCCTTGCATATTCGTTGCACTAATGAGGCGGCCCCACGTGACCGCCTGTGGTCACCGCGGCCCCCTCCTGCCTCCTCCAGCCACCGGTGCAGCCCCCCACAGAATACCGAGTGACTCGTGTATAAGCCGAGGGGGGGACTTTTCAGCCCAATTTTTGGGCTGAAAAACTCGGCTTATACACGAGTATATACGGTATATCTATTTACCCCTATTACTTCATACAACGGAATACTGTATATACACAGACTTAACAGTTTTTTACATTCTATATTGTTCCTAGCGTATCCAGACCACTGTTTACAATGTACATGGAGCGTGTTTGATGCACGACAGTGATGAAAGTGTAATGCGTGTTTTTGGGTGTGTGGTGCGAGTGTGATGCGAGTGTAGTGCGTGTGGTGAGTATGTCTGCCTGTATTTACGTGAGTGTGATACGAGTGTGAGGTATGAGTGTGTGTGTGCTGCGTGTGATTCTGTCCATGGTCCTGAAGGACCGCGGACAGCATTTGCAGTGACTTTAAACTCGCCGGCTGTCATTGCGAGTGTAATGCGAGAAAATCACATTGATGTGACCTGTATCCTTTAAAGATACAGGTCCAAGTGCAATGCGATTTTTTTTTCTCATATTACACTCGCGCGAGTCTTGCGCCAGTGTGCCTTCATTCTAATATGGGGTCACTTTTGGGTGTTTTCCACTGTGTAGGCACATGATGAGCTCTGTAAACATGATATGTCATCTGCTGTCTACTCCAGCCAATTTTGCACTCCGAAAGTCTAACCCATTCTTTCCTTTCCGAGCTGTGCTGTGCACCTAAAGAGCAGTTTTTTACAAGATTTACAACAGGTATCAGTGTACTCAGGAGCAATTGCACAAAAAATCTTAAGGGCATTTTCTCCTGTCAACCTTATAAAAATTAAAAATTTAAGGCTAAATCAACTTTTTTTTTGAAAAAGGTCATTTCTTATTTTCATAGCTCAATGTTAGAAAATTCTGTAAAGCATCTGCAGGTTCAAGTGGCCCACCTCACCTCTACTGTAGATAAATTCTTTGAGGGCTGTAGTTTCCAAAATGGGACTCTGCAAACTTAACTTAGCACCTGCTATGTATTTTTGCCTATTATACTCCAAAAGTCTAATGGTGGGATTACACGCTAGGATATCCTGAACGATATCCTTGAAACGTCACAGATTTTTGTGATCATTGAAAAGATATCGTTCGGGCGTCGTTGCGTGTAAACGAACGATATAGGATGAAAAGATCCTGACCTCAAATCTATCATTCATCATTCAATTAACGCTGCTTCAGGAAGCATCATCGTTCAGTGTGACAGCTTTTTGAACGATATCGTTCAAAAAGCTCTTATTCCTGACGCTTTATTACATCGCTCACTCCTTCCTCTCCTAGTTAACAGTTGCGCTGCCGCATAGGATATCGTAAACGATATCCTTGTGTGTGACAGCACACTAACGATGTCAGAATGATCACAGTCACGTGATCGTTTCAAGGATATCGTTTATGATAACCTAGCGTGTAAACTCACTATAATGCCATTCCTTCATTTCCAAACCTTGTTGTCCACTCAAACAGTAGTTCTCCAACATATGTTAGATATCGGCACATTATGGTGAATTTGTTACTGTTACCCTTTTAAAAATAATGATTTTGCAGTCAAATGATTTTGTGGGAAAAAAAATTAACTTCTCCTTTTCATTGCTTTAATTCTTTTGATGCATCTTCAGGGTTAACAAACCTAATAAATGAGGTGTTGAGCACTTTGAGGGTTGTAGTTTTTAAAGTGGTGTTACGTTTGGGTATTTCCTATCACATAGGCCCCTCAAAGTCAATTCAAATGTGATGTGGTCCCTAAAAATATGGTTTTGTAAGTTTTTTGTTTGAAAAATTAGAAATTGCTGATAGATTTTTAAACATTATAACTTCCTAAATAGTTATCAGTGACCACTAAATTACCTGAGCACTCAGGACTCATATTGAGCCAGTCTGATGCTCAGATGGGCTAGTTTTGATTAACAAGTATAATGAAAGTCTATGGGGAACTAAGTATTTTTACGGCTGATTCCCCTTGGAGAGCTAGGGGTGCTCACTGGATAAGATGGAGGCAGAGCTGAAATGGAATAAAAACATCATGGGAAGATACCTGGATGCATCTATGATTTCTAGGCCACTGCTGGGACATAAAAAATAAAATAGTTTGAAAAAAAAACTTTATAACTGAACACTGCATTTGCATGCTCGCAGTCTGAGGAGAGGTTAAAGGGGAGGCAAGCCGGAATGGTGGTTTAACACTGCATTCCCTGGACCAAGAGGAAATTACATTGCAAGCCGTTAACAGCCCACAAGCCACAGGTTTCCCAACCCTGCTGTAGATGTTATTAAACAGCAAAGAACATTTTCATAGATTTGTTGCACTTTAGGTAACTCCAAACTATTTTATTTATTTACATCAGTGCTTAAAGTGTTTCTGTTAGATGTATTAGCAAAGACTCTGGAAGAGACTTAAACTGAACTGAAGTTGCTCCATGTGAATTACTTGCATATCTTCCTAAAGGACCAAAAAAAAAAATCGGGAAATCGGATTCTAGAGTTGACTCTGAGTTGAGTTTATTATGGTATATCAGTTACCACAGTACTACAATACATTTGCAGAAGCTATTAGCCAGGAACACAGCTTTCATATAGTAATAATTCATGAATCTTTTGCTTAAAATCAATGCTAGCCTTGATGATTTGTGCAATATCTTAACGATAGGACATTTTGTTAAAGACTGAATTTTTTTTTGTCTATTTAATTCCGAGTTGGTAAAGAAAATAATTTTATCAGATTGACAAGTTGCCTATTTTATTGCAATAATTATTTTTGTCCTTTTTTTGTGCAGTGCTGAATGTGAAGCATAGAAGGTGTAATTTATTGACATTTCCTAAATTTTTATTTATTAACAAATGCCAGATATATAGCTTTCCCCTGGGGATAATACAAAATAGCTTACTTCAGATACTTGTAGAGATGACTTTCCCATTAGGTTAATCTGTTTCCTAAGAAACAGCAGAGGGGAATATACACAAGAAATAACCACAAAGTATTTTCAGTATTACCGTATCTACTCGTGTATAAGCCGACCCGTGTATAAGCCGACCCCCCTACTTTTGCCCCCAAAACCTCGGAAACCTATTGACTCGTGTATAAGCCGAGTCCCGAATACAGTATACAGGACTCGGATTCGTAAACTCGCTAAGATTCGCTCAGAATCGCTCAGAATTGCTCAGAATCGCTAAGACTCGCTCAGAATCGCTCAGAATTGCTCAGAATCGCTAAGACTCGCTCAGAATCGCTAAGACTCGCTCAGACTCGCTACTGACAGCGGGTATCCGAGTCCCTAATACAGTGACTCGCGTATAAGCCGAAGGGGGGACTTTTCAGCCCGATTTTTGGGCTGAAAAACTCGGCTTATACGCGAGTATATACGGTATCTTGAAAAAGGCCATATAAGATGCTGTTTTTTAAATTTACTTCCATACACATTAAAATAATTGATAGGTACATTTAAATTTACCTCATCTCCTCAACTTGCACTGTCTTGCTCAGTCACAGGTTTAGTCACAGGGTCAGTACTACAGTTACTGACTACAGTTTCTTCCATCCTTACCCCTTTTGAAGATGTCCTGGATCGTGGGTGATAGATACTGTGGGAGCGGCAGATGTGGGTACAGCACCAACTGCCTACTTCTATCTTTGTTGCCATTGTAGCGCCCCGCTAGTCACACTACAAAAGGGTACTGCACCCCTAATAGAAGGTGCAGTATGCTTTGTTCTGGTAAGGAGCAGTAGGAGCCTGAAGCTCCAGCACCACACACACACACCTAATGATAGGGGACCAATCAGACGCCCGTTACTAGGGTAACCGGTCGCAGTGGGTGGAGAAGCTAGGTTATAAAGTGAGTGGGGAAGGAAGAACAGTGGTCAGAAGTAGAACAGAAAGAGCAGTAGCAAGAAGAAAGCAGAAGCGAAGTGCCGAGCCGTGAAGTAAAGAGAAGCTGTAGAGAAACAGAACAGCCCAGTGAAGAGAAACAGTAAGAACAGAGAACAGCAGAGGAGAAACTAAGAGGGGAGTGTCGAGCCCACTGGGACGAGGGTCTGCTGCGGGGGGAAGTCACGGGTGGTCCTGGTCCGTTTCCCGGGCCCTGGCAAACAAAGGGGAATATTTACAGGGGATTGTCAGTCGTGACGCCACCCACTTGATGCGGCCAGTGATGGGGGCCGCCGCTGCTGCAGAACCTCCGGGGATGATGTAGTGGCAGTTTAGGTGGTATAGTTCCAGTGGGTAGAACTGTGTTCCTCGGGGCAGTAAGGGTTAAGTCTATTGTGGAGTGTGTAACACACTTACTTTGCAGACGCTGCAGGGATCTCTCCTCCTGACTGGTGCTGACAGGCTGTATCCTGTAAGGAGGGAATAGCTTTCATGCAGAGACACAAGGGAAGCAGTTCCAGGGTTTTCCAAAACTTTACTCTCAGCTCTTCAAGTTACTTTACAGCACAGTTACAGTTCTTACACAGTTCAAGTTCAGTTCTTAGTATACGGGCACATTCTCCCTCTCCGGGTTCCCTTTGCTCCCTGCAGCCAGGCCTCTCTCTCTCTGTGACCCCTCACACAGTCTGCAGTGTCCTTTTCGGGCTATAACGGTCTCCGTCTCCACGGGTGTGTGTGAAACGCTGGACAGTATGGCGGTGACTCGGGCTTCTGTGAGTCCTAAGTTGTCACTGAGCTGCCTGTCCATTGGGTAGGGATCTCAATCTGAAACTCAGACCCCCCGTCGTGTTGTTTGGGGATGCCGGGTAAACTACGGTCCCCTCTAGAGCCGACACTCTACTTTAGCCCAGCCTCCAGCAGTCCTCCAGCACGAGGCTCTACCAGGCTCCTTTCTCTCTGTTTCTCTCGGTATATAGGAGGACTGCTCCGCCTGCAGTCAGTTGCTTTAGCTGCGTTCCTAGGGCCCGGGTTATACCGTCCCTCTCTGCTCTCCCACACTTCTGGGGATCCGGCTCTGGATAGGCTTTCTCTCTCCTCTGGCTCACACTGGCTCAGTACAGATTCTGCGTCCTTCTGCCCTCACTCTTCCAGAACATGTGGCTTTCTGTCTGCTCAGCTTCAGCTCAACCTGCTGCTGTTCTCTGGCCTTTGCATCTCAGCTTCTCTGCTGCTCTTGGTCTTTGCTGTTCAGCCTACCTCGGCCTACTGAACACCTTCACTCCTCCCCTTCCTATATACTGTCAAGTTACCTGACTACGGGTGTGCCCAGCCCACTCCTCTAAATCCACCACCCCTCAATCTCATAGAGTATCTAATCTCAGGGCTGGATGTTACCTCCTCTTACACGTGGGTTATGTGGGCTGTGAGGGTGTTGGTGTGCAACAAGTGTCCTACCTGCCTGGCTGCAGTTCCCTTTTGTGGCCTCCTGGACGCAGGGGCGCCACAGGAGGGCACCTCAACCTGGTGACCCGGAAGAGAAAGGGGCAGATAGAGGGTAACCAAATACCCTGGCCCAGTCCAAAGCGGGGTACCAGCTCCAACGTGGATCAGAGGTACAACTCTAAGCTACAAATTACCGGCGTGGTCGCAAACTTCATAGGGGCATGATCCAGCTGCCTGACCCCCACACGGTCCCCACCAGAAGGAGCCTGGTAGTAAGCGGGATTCGTGCAGGGCAGCACAGAGTAAGGACAGAGGAAGTGATAGAGAAGGATCACCAGTAGAGCTTCAGTGGGACACTGCTCACTACCAGAACCATTCCGTTCACTACCTTAGCTGAAAGAACAGCATTACCCTGTAAACCTGCAGATTACGGTAGTAAAGTACCCATTCAAAGTGAGCAACGTGTCTGTGCTTCTTCTCAGTGAACTGTGATTTACCTGCCTTGCTCCACAGTGACTATGCTGCCCTATTCCACCATTTCTTCTTCCAATACACCGGGGACACCACCCTACCTATAGAGGGCAACGACATCTTGGTGCCGCCCATCACCCCGGAGGTTCCAGCAGCGCCGGTGCCATCACCGGACCTACAGGTGGCATCACAAACAATTTTATTTCTTTTCGCCTTTTTATTGTCTGCTCAAGGGCACAGACTCGGGCACCGACCACCCGTGACATCCCGTACCAGTATGCCAGAGATCTCAGTACCCAGTCCCTTGTGGCGCCAGACACCATCGTATCTTTGAACTGTGGAGGAAGACATCATAAGGGGCATAGTTAGTAGTAGTGAGTGACAGAATCATGTGTGTGTAAATTCAGCCCTGAATCCTTATAGCAAGCTTCTTTGGGAGGAGCATTACTAATATTTAGTTTCTATCAATGCAGAACTTTCTCATGATGGACACAGATGAGGTGATGGAGTATGAAGCATGAGAGTTATATAATTAAGAGTTGACCTAATTCTGGAATGCATGTAAGGTGGATATTTTTTTTATCTCAGATAATAAATTGTTACTTTTATTTGAGAAGAATTTAACCGTATTGGTGAATAATGTTCACTTTAACACATATCATTACTATTCATGATTATATAATTTATTTGGAACAAATGATGACAGTAAATATTTTGATCATATTTTGAGGCTAGAAATAGGATTGAACCCAACAGCTGGTGAAATCATGGTGAAAATATGAGATCAAAACTTGCAAACTACAAGTTGCCAATCGCTGTCAGAGGAAGATTATATGGATCACCATCCTGTGGTCCCAGCCACAGTAGTTCTTTGAAAGTAAATGAACCCAGAGGGAAGGAGCTTTACACATAATTCTTATACCCATTAGTCATGGTTCGAAATGTATTAAGCATTAACCTTCACCTTTCTTTTCTCTTGGATCACAAATGGAGATAAGGTAACCTTTTGAAGTTCCGGTTCGGTTCGTTGAACGAGCATATGTTCGACAAATAGATGGCAAACAGTTTGGTGAACTTCTGAATCCCATTAAAATCAATTGGAGGCAAAATCAAGGGCCTTGAAAACACCAACAAAGGGGCACAAAATACCAAACACAGCTCAAGCCATCTCACAGAGAAGCCCTGCTGTTTTGGTACTGGCATTATCTTCCTACACTATTACTTAGCAAGCTTCAGCACCACTGTGACCATGCTTTTGGGCCCACACATGAACCTCAGACATCCTCATGATTTCTCTGAGGTTGTCTCAGATTACACAGTGGGTATAATGCTGTGTGGATGTTTGTGTTACTTGTGTAACCTCAGCAGCATTAGCGCTCGAAACACTAGCTGTATCGTGAGCGCTCCGATATTGCATGAGATGTAGCTAATATATCATGCCGGTATCGTGAGACAGTGTGTGTGAGCAGCGCTGATGTCAGGGACGGCAGCGCAGTTCAAACTTGTGGGATACCCCATGTATGTACCCTAAAGTCTGATTGTGGAAGAAAAGTATCGTGTAAAGAAACTGGGATAAATGCACTGGTCAAATTTTATGGTGAAAAAAATGACAATTTTATTAAAGAAGTGCACGTATATGGACACAACATTAAAAACAATTAAAATTGTGTAGAGACACAATACAAATTTCCCCAAGGCATGAATAATCAATGACAGGGACCAAAGGTGATAGATCCCAAACTATAAGCCCTCTAAAAAATAAATGGAAAAAAATAGTTGCAGTAAAAATGGGAGACAGAAAGTATAGGGGAACACTCCACTAGATTACATCAGATGAGGTCAGACTGATTTCGGTCAAACTATTTTTAGTTGGTGTAATTTTCTACAGCACCAGATAGAAAAATAGTATATCAATTTTACCCCTTGTTGTCTGATGACAAAATAAGGCCACAAATGGAAAAGTGGTTGACCTGAATAAATGAGGTCAATAATAATAACCAGACCATAAACTTAGGGAAATGATTCCTGTATATACGTGTGACTGGTGATCACGCTTTGATGACACCCTAAAAATTTCCTTTCAACCCTAAAGTCTGAACTGCAGTAATGTGTGTGATGGCACCACTTGTCACACTCTCACGGGTGCCTGCTTGCCTGCTCTCTCAGCATATAAGGGATGCCTTCTGTGAACGTGACCACACCATATTACCTTTAATTGATTTGAATTGGGATAAGAAGTTCTGCAAACTGTTTGCCAATCTTTTCGGTGAGCATATGCCTGTTCAGCAATTTGAACCGAGCCCGAACTTCAATAGGTTTGCTCATCTCTAATGGTCAATCATCCACAATGATGTGTCTTCCAACTGATACCCTGCAAGCATGGCAAGTCTAATCATACTGGATCTAATACCAAGCTTCTAGAGTGAAGGATAATGTAATTGAAATTACCAGAGCCTCCTTCATTATAGGCAGAGAGCTTATACCAAGAAACAGCAGTGCCTTTGGGATGGTAACCAAGAGAAGTGATGTCCTTAAGAATGAGCTGAATACAAGAGCTGAAAGGAGTGATACACTGCATTAGGTCTATAGAAATGAGTCAAATGCGCAATAGGGTCTTATCTCTATAATATAGAGGTATATATATGGCGACAAGGGCCTGCTCACCTGATCTGGTTGTGTAACCCACAACCAGTATGAACGCTTAGTCAGTAGCTGCTGCTGGATCCACACATCCACGGTCACCGCAGTCAGAAATCAGCATATAGGGACGAAGTGTCGTATGTTCCGCGCTGCTACCAAAGGAAGACCAGGACAAAGGAACGTCTGGTTGAAGTGGTTCTTTAATCCGACGCGTTTCGGAGCTATCTCCCAGCTCCTTCCTCAGGAAGGTCCCTGAGGAAGGAGCTGGGAGATAGCTCCGAAACGCGTCGGATTAAAGAACCACTTCAACCAGACGTTCCTTTGTCCTAGTCTTCCTTTGGTAGCAGTGCGGATCATACGACACTTCGTCCCTATATGCTGACACTGCATGAGGTGACTCTTTACAGGGGCAGAGAGGGGAGATATATTGCAAGAGTGAGCTCCCTATATACTGGCTGAAAGGTAAGATCTACAAGAGGAAATGACTCTGTATACATAGATTGAAAAAGGCCTGTATAAGCAAGCTGAGAAGACATAGACTGCAGGTGGTGCTTTATACAGGGTCTTAAATTAGTTGAGCTGTTTTTGATGTCTGTTGCTTGTAGATAAGTAATGTGAAACCACAAATGAAGCTCTTTTGATGCACGTGGCAAAAAAAATTATCATTTGAGATTCACTTTAACATCACTGATCTTTCAATAGCAGGAAACAAAAACAACACTGCACTGCTGTTGTGAAGGGCTGGAAAGTTGATTTCTTCAATAACCAGTTAATGGTGTATTACTTTACTATATTGTATATTTTTCAGTGAATTTAAGCACTTCTGAATATACTATTTGATTGCTGTTTCAGTGACTATGTGTAAGTACAGCTATACCGATGTAGATGGCATAAGATAAAATTGGTTATCAGGAACTGAGTAGGCACAGAAGCAATTAATGAATTCTACACTTTGGCTATCTTTACAACTCAAAGAGGTGAAGCTTGTCAAAAGCACATGAGAGGAACTAGAAGTCTAGGGACTGAGTAGAAGCAGGTACTGCTGGGAAATGTAGTTATAGTAGATAAGAATAGGTGCACTCATTCAACCATGTGAATCTTGATGCACTGAAGGAGCAGACAGTGATGAGAAAAGACATGAGGGTACAAGAAATAAACTACGGTATATGTCAGACTTAGTCTGTATATTGATAATGAGAAAGCAATTACTGTGGGAATAGGGGTGTACATAATTCCAACTTGGAATCAAAAACTATGCGAACTGATATGTCGGTTCTATCTAGACATTTTAAAGATAAACATGCAGGAATACTAACATCATTAAAAATAAAGTGCATTGAAAGGGTATCTCACCCGTCTAGGGGCGGGGACTGGGAGAAATCCCTACGTAATAGAGACATTTTTTGGATCTTACAGTTGGATGCCCACAGCCCTAACGGGCTAAATTTCAGAAGTGATTTACTTTATTTCTATTGAGTTGCTATTCGATCATCGGGAGAAACATGCTTTACTTGATACTTTTAACGGAGTCACAATAATAATTCACAGTATGCTATTTATATATTGTGAAAGATTTACAATAATTTGTCATCTTGTTTATCATTTATTTGTGTTTCATATTGTGACCCATTTCAATGAGATTATGTCAAACATATATTCTCTGTAACACATTGGCAAGATAAGGATTAACTCAGTCCTAGTTGGGATTTTCTAATTGTTCACAGGTGTTTTGTTTTTAATTACTTGTATTAAGTTTGTGTATTTTATACCTAGATGTGCTAATGACTAAGACGTATACCCTCGAAACACATCTAGCGGTACCCCTTCGGGGTACATCTGTGATGTTTTTATAAATTTTCATTAATAAAGGATTTAAGTATCTGAACAGTGGCACCGGGATTCCTCCCTTTACTCTAACTGAGATATGGTTATGTAAAGTGCTTGTGCATATGAACATACAGCAGAGCTGTGTTTGTGTCTTTTAGGGATGAGCTACCTGGGTTAAGAGTTTGGGTGCTTTATTGCAGCAAACATTACTGCGCTCAGGTACAGTCAGTGCCCAGCCAAGAGCGAGCCGCTTACAGAGTGTGAATGGATTGCACTGGGGGTTTAATCAAAGTTCTTGGATATATTGTGTGCAAAAAAAAATGACAAAACCCCATCCTGTCTCCTCTGGAACTGTTTTTCCTATGGCTGACTGCATGTGGCTTAAAAGCATAACTGACTGCCCAATCAGTGCCTTCCAATGAGATCCGAGTCAAGCTTGGGTTCAGAAGTGAACTCTGAGAAAAGTCTGGCTGAACCCCCAGAACCAGATTTTCCAGGGGTCTGCTCATTTCTATATGAAACATATATCTATATGTTAACATAGAAAAGCTTTAGGAGGGTTTATATGTGCATGCAACAGAGCTGTATGTCTGTCTATATGTGCAAGCAGCAGAGCTGCTTCTATATGTGAATGTAGCAAACATTTTTGAGTCTATATGTGCATGCAGTTGCATGTAGCAGAGCTGTATGAATAATGAACACTGCAAAGAGACTTAATAATATATTTATTACCTCCCCATTGTATCTTATTACATTAAAATTAGTGTTTATGACCCTTCTACTAGAACCTTTGGAAGTTCGAATTCAGTTTGTCGAGCTTGCAACGTTTGACAAACAGTTTGGCGAACTGTCATCAAACGTCTGAACGCCATGCAAATCAAGGGCCTAGCAAACACCTTAAATGGGGCCCAAAAGCTACCAAACACAGTTCAAACCATTTTATAGTGGAGCCCCACTGTTTTGGCACAGATCATAGCTTTCTACACTATTACTTAGGCTGGGGTCACACTTTGAAGGTAATTGCAGTCATTGCATCCAGATCCAGATACGGTAACCGCAAATGCCTTCAGACTAGTGATGGGCGAATCCTAAATTACTCGGAATCGCTTGACTCTAGCGAGTCCGAGCCCGGGACTCGCTACTCGTTGCGAGTCTAGCGAGTCCAATGTTAATGAATGGGGAAGCGAGTAATAGCGAGTAGTGTGCGATTTACAAATCACAGATGTGTCTCGGAAGCTTCAGCCTGAAGCAATCCTAGTTTTGCCATTGATTTGCATTGGACTCGTTTACTTTGCAAGTAATCGCTGGGAAACTCGCACAGATAAGAGTCCTGTCTGCTCTGTGTGCTGGCTGCCGCAGCTCCAGGGTCCTAGAGCCCCCCTGCTGCCTGATGTAGCAGAGCTGAGATTGTTCTCAGTCTGGGTCATTCCATGTCAAGTGATCCAAAAATGAATATTTTTTTTCCCTGACGTCCTCAGATTTTTTACATTTTTTTTCTATATGAAGAACAACTTTATCTAATTACAAAAAAAAAGTTTTGAATTTTTTTCTTTATCAGTTAATTTTTTACAGATTTTTAAAGTTTTAAAAAAGTGCGAATTTTGGCCTGGCATGGCTTTACATTTTCTATCATATCTCGGGCTAGAAATAAGATAGAGAAACAAAATAAACACCAATCTACTCAGAACTGTCCAGGCTTTCATCAGATATGTCACAAGAGGATCTTTGTTAATATTTTACCCATGTGATCGCAAGCGCAAAACTTTAAAACGCATTTCCGATAAATCGGCGCGCTTTAAATATTTCAAAAACTGCCCATGTGTCTGCTATGCTCTTAGCCACATCTGTACCAAATTTCAAGTTGGGATCGCGATGGGATCATATTTTAACATATTTTACTAGTAATAGCGTCACTGGGTCATTCCATATCAAGAGATCTAAATATGAATATTTTTTTTACCTGACGTCTTTAGATTTTTTTTTTTTTTTTTTCCTTTATGAAGTACTACTTTAGTTAATTACAAATTAAAAGTTTAGAATTTTTTTCTTCATCAGTTAATTTTTTACAGATTTTTATGACTTTACATTTTTTTATCTCAGGCTAGAAATAAGATAATGAAGTGGGAGAGGCATCATTTTACTCAGAACGGTAACAGCTTTCATTTGAGATGTTACAAGACTATGTTTCTTTCTATCAAATTCAAACTATTGACGGGCAATTGTGAAAAAATGACTGATTGTGTTCTTGGTGATTTTTGAATTGACACTATAATAGTTAAATATTTTGCACTTAGGTCCAATGAATGCATCCATGGGGTCAAGCTGGGACAGAGTCATCACAAATTAGCCTTATTTGCAGATGACCTGCTACTTTACATCTCCCAGCCCCTGGTCTCCATCCCTTCGGTCTTAATGGAGTTTGAACGGTTCGGACAATTGAGCAACTTTAAAGTGAATTGCTCCAAAACCAAGGCACTCAATATTTCTTTGCCTGGAGAATTGGTTTCTCATCTATCTGAACAGTTCCCATTTAAATGGAAAGTAGAAGCCATTAAGTACTTGGGAGTCCTTATACCAAAAGATCTTAAACAAATATTCAATTTAAATTATCAACCCCTTTTGACTAACGCGGAATCGGCATTTACCTCCTATAGACAATTAAAGCTATCCTGGTTCGGGAGAATAAACGTAGTCAAGATGGATGTCTTGCCCCGACTCTTGTATACTTTTCAGACAGTTCCTGTTCTATTGGATAGAGGCTTCCTCTCCAAAATGCAATCTATGATCCTTAGATTTGTCTGGGCGGGCAAGAGGTCCAGATTGCGAATGAATATCCTATCCTTGCCCAAGACCAGAGGAGGGGTTGGACTACCCAATATACGAGCGTACTTTGTGGCTTCCTCTCTTGTTAGAGCTCTAGATTGGCATTATCATGCGTCCTCCAAGAAATGGGTAGGGGTGGAGCAAGAGGGTTTGGGGATTCCGCTGAAACACCTGCTTTGGATTTCCCCTAAAGACTCCACAGACCTAGTACCTTTGACAGACATGACCAGAAACACCTTGAAGGTATGGCACCTAGTGACAAAAACCCTCCGCTTAAACGACAGACTTAGCCCTTTGACTCCCCTTTTTTCCAACCCATCTTTCCCACCCAGATTTGACAGGCAGAGATTTTTATGTTGGCGGATTGTGGATGACACCCGAGTAGGACAGACTCTGTCCAGTGGTGGTTTGCCCCCGATGGCAGAGCTACAACTCAAAGAACCTACGAGACCTCTTAAGTGATTCGAATTTCTCCAATACAGAGCATACTTATATTCAGCTGACCACTCTTGCAGGGTAAGATTGACGCCCAACGTATTGGAGAGGTTATTCCAACTGAAGGCTCCACCGAGGCGCAAAATATCAGTTCTATACCAGGCCTTAGGGTCCATGAGAGAGCAGGGCACCCTTTACTTCCAACGTGCTTGGGAGAGGGAATTGGGGTGTAGCATTTCAGAAGCTAATTGGCAGAAATGCTTTATATTTACTCACTCACTAGCTAGCGCTTGTTCTGCACAAGAAAGAAGCTATAAGCTGCTCACTAGATGGTACTTGTGCCCGACGACACTCCGGAACATGTTCCCTGGAACCCCTGATACCTGCTGGCGCTGTGGGAAGAGAAGGGTACAATGATACACATTTGGTGGAGTTGTGGGGAAATCCGGCGGTTCTGGTCTGAGGTTTTCAATGCATACGCCCGGATAACAGGTAAACAAGCCGAATGCTGCCCAGAATCGGCAATGTTATCCATTTTTCCAGGTCCTATTGGGCTACAGAAGAGGGATATTCTCCGCTTTTGCATCTCGGCTGCTCGTGCTGTGATCCCGAGGTTCTGGAAATCAAGCCGGGCTCCATCTCTACTTGATTGGTTCAAAGAATTGATGGACATATATCGAATGGAGGAGCTCGCAGCTGATGCGTCGGGATCTCGGAACAAATTCTTAGGGATTTGGGTTGAATGGATTCTTTTTCACGACTCTGCAGAATTTAGGAGTATCTAAACAGATAATATGGCTCGAACTCTGGCTGATGGGAAGCCAGTGGGATGAGTACCCTTTCTCCTTCCCATACCTCACCCGTCCCCCCCCCCCTCCTTTTTTCCTTTTTTTCTTACGTGGCTTTTCTTTCCCAGTATAACTTTTTCTAATGGTTTTTGTTTCTCTTCTCTCTCTCTTCTTTTCTATCTCTCTTTTCTTCCCATCTGATACATTCAGTCTAGGTATTTCCTTTCTACACCTATACCTTCAGAATTCTAGTGAACATTAGACAGGTATCGGAAACTCTGAGCTGTGAGTAGATCATTAATATTTCGGCCTTCCTTTCCGGTACACCAGTCGATAGACTATTCCAACTAGGCCTCAACGGGTAATGACCCATTTACGTGGTCAACCTGTTAGAAGGGGCCAAGTGATAAAAATCATTCTGCTGGGGCTGCTAGTCCCCTTGACATCAGAACATCTCAAAACCCTGAGAAAGGTTGTATACTTGAGTGTTTGGAATTATATTTAGATTGTAGTATATATTGCACCAGAGATAAGCGCAAAAGTAAATTTGCAGCTTATCTTAACGTTACTAATAACTTTGTGAATTCTCTTTTTGTATATTTTATATGTCTCAAGATTTTGTTAAAAGATTGAATGTATGTCTTTCATATGTTTTTTCAAAATGTAATAAAAATGAGATTAACCATAGTTAAATATTTTAAAATATGATCCCATCACGATCCCAACTTGAAATTTGGTACAGATGTGGCTAAGAGCATAAAAGACACATGGGCAGTTTTGGAAAATTTTTATTAAAACGTTTTTTCGGAAATGCGTTTCAAAATATTGCGTTTGCATTCGCATGGGTAAAAAATTAAAATGAACAAATATACTCTTGTGACATATCTGGTAAAAGCCTGGACAGTTCTGAGTAGATTGGTGTTTATTTTGTTTCTCTATCTTATTTCTAGCCCGAGATAAAAAAATGTAAAGTCATACCAGGCCAAAATTCACCCTTTTTTTAAACTTTAAAAATCTGTAAAAAATTAACTGATGAAGAAAAAAATTCCAAACTTTTAATTTGTAATTAACTAAAGTAGTACTTCATAAAGGAAAAAAAAAAAAATCTAAAGACGTCAGGTAAAAAAAAATATTCATATTTAGATCACTTGATATGGAATGACCCATTGACGCTATTAATAGTAAAATATGTTAAAATATGATCCCATTGCGATCCCAACTTGAAATCTGGTACAGATGTGGCTAAGAGCAAAGCAGACACATGGGCAGTTTTTGAAATATTTAAAGCGCGCCGATTTTTCGGAAATACGTTTTAAAGTTTTGCGCTTGCGATCACATGGGTAAAATATTAACAAAGATCCTCTTGTGACATATCTGATGAAAGCCTGTATAGTTCTGAGTAGATTGGTGTTTATTTTGTCTCTCTATCTTATTCCTAGCCTGAGTTATGAGGAGAAATGTAAAGGCAGGCAACAGCGAAATTCACACTTTTTCCGAACTTTGAAAATCATTTAAAAAAAAAATAAATTTTTGAAAAAATTTTTCTCTTCACATTTTGCATTGTCTGACATGCTATTATCAAATAACAAAATCTCAAAAGAATTAAAAATATAGAGGTAATAATCATTGGTTCACTTGACATGGAATGACCCGTCTGCTCATTCCCTGTGCATAGACATCTATATCTATGCACAGGGATGAGCAGAGAGGACATCGCGTTTTGGACTGCGTCGGACGGAAGAGGATTTTTTTAATTAAAGATGGAGTCCCTAATGGCTTTTTTTTTTATTTCTAATAAAAAATTTTCTCTGTGTTGTGTTTTTTTTAAAACAATTTAATAGAAATTCATGGCGGTCATGTCTAATATTGGCGTGACCGCCATAAATTTCGGGCTTAGGGCCAGCTGATAATACAAAGCTGGCCCTAACCTCTTTATTACCCAGCGTGCCACCGCCACCAGGGCCGCTGGAAGAGCGGGGTTAAGCGCCAGAGGATGGCGCTTCAATGAACGTGCCATCTTCTGGGGCGGCTGCGGGCTGCAATTTGCAGCGGGGGGTGCCCAGAAAGCTTGGGCATCCCTGCGCTGCGGATTCCAGCCCCCAGCTGCTTAGCTGTACCTGGCTAGACATAGAAATTGCGCGGAGCCCCACGCATTTTTTTTTTATTATTTCATGCCAGCCTTTGTGACCCCAGCCTAAGCTAGCTTCAGTGCCACTGTCAGACTCAGCATGCTTGCAGGCCCACTCAAGATCCTCAGATATCTTCATCATGACTTCTCTGAGGTTTTGTCACTTACATAGTGGGCATCACACAGCAGGGAATCCTGCTGTGGTTCTGGCATGTTGTTAGATGCTTTTTTTGAAGCAAGATTTTGAGAATCTGCATGTATTTCGTGAAGCCAGCAAAGACTATGAGCGTTCAGAAGTGCTATGCCAACATGCTTTTTTTCCTTGAAGATTGGGTGCAGATTTTGGGGCAGAAAAAAGAAATATGAATTACCGTATTTTTCGCTTTATAAGACTCACTTGATTATAAGACGCGCCCCCAAATTTGATGAAGGAAAAGAGAAAAAAAATTATTTTTAATGTTAAGTGGGGTCCTTCTTATAATGTTAGTGTCCATCTAACAAATCATATACCTTATATGTCCCTCATAGCCCCCTCATCATGGTACATTGTCCCTCATCCTGGGATATAGTCCACCCATCCTAAAATTAGCCCCCCAATCTGGATATGGCCCCCCTTATATTGGATATAGCACCCTTGTGCTGGCACACGTCCTCTGGTGATGCCACATGTCCCCTATTGCTGGCACACATCCCCCATGGCCGGCACACATCATCTATGGCCGCCACACGTCCCCTTTGGCTGGCACAAGTCCCACTTTGGCTCGTGCAAGTCCTCCTGTGCTGGCACACGTACCCTTTGGCTGGCACACATCCCCTTTGGCTGGCACAAGTCCCCGTGCTGGCACATGTCCCCTTTGGCTGGCACACGTCCCTCAAGGCTTGCACACGTCCCCCATAGTTTTCACACATCCCCTATGGCTGGCACACATCCCCTTTGGCTGGCACACATCCCCTTTGGCTGGCACACGTCCCCTTTGGCTGGCACATGTCCCCTTTGGCTGGCACACATCCCATTTGGCTGGCACACATCCCCCTTTGGCTGGCACAAGTCCCACTTTGGCTGGCACAAGTCCCCCTGTGCTGGCACACATACACTTTGGCTGGCACATGTCCCCCTTTGGCTGGCACAAGTCTCCCTGTGATGGCACACATCCCCTTTGGCTGGCACACGTTCCCTTTGGCTGACATAAGTCCCCCTGTGCTGGCACACATCCCCTTTGGCTGACACACATCCCCTTTGGCTGGCACACGTCCCCCTGTGCAGGTAAACGTCCCCCTTTGGCTGGCACAGATTCACCTTTGGCTGGCATACGTCCCCCTTTGGGTGGCACATGTCCCCCTGTGCTGGCACATGTCCCCCTTGGCTTAAAAACGTCCCCCTGTGCTGCCACAAGTCCCCCTGTGCTGGCACTCATCCCCTTTGGCTATCACACGTCCCCATTGGTTGGCACAGATCCCCCTTTGGCTGGCACAAGTCCCCCAGTGCTGGCACAAGTCCCCCTATGCTGGCACACGTCCCCTTTGGCTGGCACACATCCCCTTTGGCTGGCAAACGTCCCCTTTTGGCTGGCACACGTCCCCCTTTGCAGGTAAACGTCCCCCTTTGGCTGGCACAGATCCCCCTTTGGCTGGCACATGTCCCCCTTTGAGTGGCACATGTCCCCCTGTGCTGGGACATGTCCCCCTTGGCTTAAAAACGTCCCCCTGTGCTACCACAAGTCCCCCTGTGCTGGCACTCATCCCCTTTGGCTATCACACGTCCCCTTTGGCTGGCACAGATCCCCCTTTGGCTGGCACAAGTCCCCCAGTGCTGGCACATGTCCCCTTTGGCTGACAAACGTCCCCCTGTGCTGGCACACGTCCCCTTTGGCTGGCACACATCCCCCTTTGGCTGGCACTAGTCCCCCTGTGCTGGCACATGTCCCCTTTGGCTGGCACACGTCCCATTTGGCTGGCACACATCCCCCTTTAGCTGGCACTGATCCCCCTGTGCTGGCACATGTACCATTTGGCTGGCACACGTCCCCTTTGGCTGGCACACGTCCCTTTTTGGCTGGCAGACACCCCCTTTGACTGGCACACATCCCCTTTGGCTGGCACACATCCCCATGTGGCTGGCACAGGTCCCCTTTGGCTGGAACAAGTCCCCCTGTGCTGGCACATGTCCCCTTTGGCTGTTTGGCTGTCACACGTCCCCTTTGGCTGTCACACATCCCCTTTGGGTGGAACACGTCCCCCTTTGGCTGGAACACGTCCCCTTTGGCTGGCACACGTCCCCTTTGGCTGGCACATGTCCCCTTTGGCTGGCACATGTCCCCTTTGGCTGGCACACGTCCCCTTTGGCTTGCACAAGTCCCCCTGTGCTGGCACACATCCCCCTTTGGCTGGCACACATCCCCTTTGGCTGGCACACGTCCCCTTTGGCAGGTACACGTCCCCCTGTGCTGGCTATGGCCCGAATGCTGCTGCCCATGCTAAAATAACAAACACTTTACTTACCCTCCTCCAGCGCTGTACTCCATGTCTCCCTGCTTACAGATGCGCTCCTCCACTTCCTGCTTCTCACTCAGTGCCGGTTATGTGATCAGTACAGCAGAGAGACATCGTCTCTGCGTGCCCGATCACAGTGGCAGCAGGGAGAGGGGGGAGACACCGGGAGGACAGCCCTGGAGGAGGGTAAGTAAAGTGTTTGTTATTTTACTAGGGGCAGCAGTATGGGGGCCATATCAAACAGTGGGGGGGGGCATGTGCCATCACAGGGGGGGCGCAGACACATATAACATGCGCTGCTCCACCAGTCAATCACCGTGGTGCAGTTTCAGCACCACGGTGATGGACAGCGGCAGTGCATATTATATGAGCGGGAGCAGGAGATCTTCCACTGCCTCCTGCAGCTTGCCCCAGCCCGCCCCAGCCTCCCTCAGCCCCTGGACAAGCTCCAGAGCCCCCACACCTCCCCTGCAGTATAATCCATAGATTCGGATTATAAAACGCACCCCCCACTTTCCCCCGAAATTTGGGGGAACAAAAGTGCATCTTACAATCCGAAAAATACGGTACATATACAAGGAAATAAAAAAGCACCGTGGGGACAGCATAGCACTTCTGTCCTGTCATAAACTTTGCTGGCCTCAGGATAGACATGCAGCTTTTGATGCAGATTCTCAAAATTTGCTTGAAAAAAAGCATCCAACAACACACAGAGGGCACAGGGCCTAAGATGGTCCAGGAAGAGCCGCTATTGTGGTGAAAAGGCTTGAGGATTCCACTTGCCCCTCTGGCTACTTCCACAGAGACTTCTAGGGCAGGAGTAGACAACTAAAGTCCTGCAGGTCTGAACATAGTGCCGTTTATAAAAGATTTCCATAGCATTGCACAGATGCTAATTTCTGCACCTACAAGAGGTGATGATTCCAGCACCTTATGCAATACTAAGGCATTCCTAAAAACATACACTGATCTTGAGAACTGTACCTGGCCAGCCCTGTTCTACTAGTGTGTGTGAATTGTCTTGCATTTCGATATCTCAAACTGTCATGCCAGAGGCCTACAGCTTGTTCACTAGCCTCTGTAGGGCACTATCAAAGCACCTGTTTGCAGAAACAGTTCAGCACACAATGAGTGGAGTAAAAAAAACTTTACTGTAAAACACAGATTAACTCTCAAACACAAACATAAAAATATACATAATATATAAATATAGCAAAAGTTTGACATGGATCAGCAGGAGCACACAAACTGTTAAACTGAATGCCAGAGTCCATTAAGGTCTTTCAGTTGGACACCAAAGGCTGCCTGCATGCCCAGTAGGGGAAATGCAAACAGAGTAAAATGTTGAAAGGGGAAATATAATTTTATTAAAAACACAGGCCTTGGTCAAGGAAGAACTGAAAAAAAAAATCTACAGCAAGTCCTTGTCTAGACAAAATGCCAACTATGGGATGGCTCACTATCTCACCAACCCACCAACATTCCTTTAGTAAGGTGCATTGACATTGTCTCTTACCATTTTCATCCATGCCTTGGATGGTAGTCGCAGTTGTTCCTGGAGCTCTGCTGCCAGACAGACAGTCTTGGGGAGTTAAGATGGTGGGAAAATGCTGACTGAGGCTGGGTTCACATTTGCGGACCCCTCCGCAGTGTTCTGTGAAGGGGATCCGCAATGTGACCGCAGCGGCCGCCAGCTCCTATCTTTATAATGGGAGCGCACGGTGCTGCACTTGACAGCGCATGACCGTGCGCACCCATTCACCCCCATATGTGATCTGTGTCACGTGACCGGTAGAAGGGCCTTTGCCCGAAACGGACCCGTTGTCACCTCGGCGCCCCCTCCCTGCACTTTGCAATAAAGATCCCGTTACCCGCTGACCTGGTGAGTGCCGTTTTTCTTACATATTGATGACGAATTGTTTACTATACTGGCACCACCGGTCGCACTAGTGCTTCCTACCTCACAAGCATATTCCACTGCCTGAGAAGGATTACTGGTCGTAATGGTGCCCCTTTTTTGTTTCTGTTGAGCCGTGACCAGTAGAAGGGCCTTTGCCCAAAACTGACCTGTTGTCACCTCGGCGCCCCCTCCCTGCACTTTATATGTTCCCACAATAAAGATCCCGTTACCCGCTGACCTGGTGAGTGCCGTTTTTCTTACATATTGATGACGAATTGTTTACTATACTGGCACCACCGGTCGCACTAGTGCTTCCCGCCTCACATGAATATTCCACTGCCTGAGAAGGATTACTGGTCGTAGTGGTGCCCCTTTTTCGTTTCTGTTGGATTTTTTAATAAAGACAAAGTGTTCCCCAGCAACAGTACAGACAAAAAGACTGAGGATCACATGTAAACCACGTACAGGCCTAAAAGGCCCAAGGTATGTGAATATGGGGTAGTCCCAAAAAAGAGTTGTTTTACCGAAATGCCTATAACATAAAAATTATGATCAACTGGAAATTACTAACAACTATATACCTGAGGAATACCTAGAGTTTCAAAATTCTAACTAAAGGAATCTTGCAGAAAATACAAACAAGTAACCTAGCAGGCCCGTGAGGCCCCAGGTATGCATTCTAGGGTTAAAGGCAAATTATAAAAAGAAAGAATGGAATTTTTCAAAATTCACATTCATAAGCCAAAAGCTTGCAGTTGAATGTTATTTGGACAGATGAAACTAAACTGGAACTTTTTGGCTATTCACATCAGTTACAATTTTGCAGATATTAAAATTAAGCATACAAAGAAAAGAACATTGTACCTACCATGAAAAATAGGGGAAGCTAAGTTAGGTTTTGGGTCTACTTTGCTGCATTTTACACAGCTTATCTTGAATCTGTGCATAATACAAGTAAATATCAAAACTATTAAAATATTCTAGAGGGACATGTGTTGTGCAATGACATAAAGCTTGGTCTAAGTCACAGGTGATGGCTCAGGAAAATAACTCAAAACACAGATAAAGATATCAAAAAATATATAACAGCAAAGCCTATTCTGAAGTGTCCTACCATGAGCTGTGATTTAAATCCTATTGAACATCTGTAGATAGAGCTGAAATATGTATCATATTTTTCGGATTAAAAAATGCACTTTCGTTCCCCAAATTTTGGGGGAAGTTGAGGGTGTTTCTTATAATCTAAATCTATAGTTTCTGTACTGTAGGGGAGGATGGGGGGTGGCTCTGGAGTGGTGTCAGGAGGCTGGAGCGGGCTGGCTGTGGGCTGCAGAGGCAGCCCGTGGTCCTGTGCCCCTGCTCATTATTCTCAAAATATGCACTGCATCCCACTGCCCACCTCTCAATACTGAAGCCACGCTGAGTGATGGATGAAGGCAGCAGTGCATATTATTTGAGCCTGCTCTCATCCCCCCATTCTGCACTCACCCCCTCCATTCTAGATATGCCCCTTGTCACTCTGTATGCCCCCCATCATTCTACATGCTCTCATGCTGGCGGACACACTAAAATAAAAAATGCTGCAACTTGTCACCCCCTGCAGCTCGCTGCCTTCTTCCTGTCTCTGTGCTGATCATGTAACCAGGGCGCTTAGTGACAGTCATTGCTGTGTGCCCCAGTCACAAGATCAGATGCCGGGCATGGAGACAGAAAGAAGGTGGCGAGCTGCGGGCAGGGAATGGCAGAGGGTTGTTACCACGTTTATTATTTTAGTGTGTGCGCCGGCATGGGGGCGTATAGACTGATGGGGGGCATAGACTGGAGGGGGTGAGTGCAAGATGAGTGGCTATGTACTATCACTGGGGGCCATATCTATGATGAGGGGAGCTATGTGTACCATAACTGGGGTCCCTAACCAGGATGGGGGGCTATGTGTACCATCACTGGGGGTCATATCTAGGATGGGGTCTATGTTCCATCACTGGGGTCTATATCCAGGATGGGAGGGTTATGTGTACAATCACTGGGGGCCACATCCAGGATGGGCCACTACGTGTACTGTGAGGATTTATGATACTTTCCCAGCACAGATGACTAGTTACATCAATTTTATTGTTCACAAGTTGAAGGGGGAAGGGAATGTACTGAAATGCCTCTTTCCAGCCTGTCTTTATAGACCATAACTCAATCAGGCCTTCAAAGGCTTATGTCTGGTGGCGGAATCTGTGTCTTTCTTTCTCTTGGCAGGGAGGGTACCTGGATACACACCTCTCCAGATTGGCTGGAGACTTCAATGCTTTTGAATTCAATGTACATAGGTTTAAGGGGATTGGTTATGTTTGTCTATGATAGGGAGCTGGGAGGAAAATAGAAGAGATATGTTGAAGGGGAAGTCAGTTGTTGTTGTGTTCTGGAAGCCACAGGACAAGAGCTAAAGCCAATCCAGAAATCCATGAATGGACTATAGAACTTGGAACTTAATTCACAGGCTTCAGTTGTGAGATGTACTGTACATCTGGATGTTAGGAATTATCCCATGGACTATTTTGTTGGCTTGTTTCTGATCTTGTGGACTGCGGACATCGCATTGTGGTCATCTATGTACACTTGCTAAAATTTCTGTATGGACACAAATAAAATTTGTTGCATCATTAACCTGCATAAGTGATTATTACAACCAACAACTCCATTGGGTGCACATCACTGGGGACCATATTCAGGATGGGGAGCTATGTACAATCACGTGGGGCCATATCCCAGATGGGGGGCTATGTACTATCACTGGGGGCAATGTACAATCACAGGGGGCTATGTACTGTCATATGGGGCCATATCCAGTATGGTGGGCCTTGTACCAGGATGGGGGATCATGTACAAGGATGAGGGACATACATACTGATTGTAAGAAGGACACTGGCATTATAAGACAGACCCCATTTAACATTTCAATTTATTTTTTTTCTCTTTTCCATCACCAAATTTGGGGTGAGTTTTATAATCTGGTGCATCTTATAAAGCAAAAAAATACAGTAGTTTAGAGAAGTAACTCTTTTATAAGAAACTGATTTATAAATTATCTGATTATGCATTAAATGAGAAATGTATTGCTGTATATACTTATCATGCCACCAAATTAATTAATTAATGTGTTCATTAGTGATAGGCGAGCATGCTCACCAGTTCTCAGTGTTTTCCCTGATCATCTGTACTCGGAATGCTCAGAGCTTGCCAAGTACCGGCGCGAAGCTTGGGCAGATGCTCGTCTCCCCCTCCCTTCAAGTTGGCGCTTTTTACAGAGCCAGCCCACATGCATGGATCATGCATGTGGGCTGGCTCTGTAAAAAGCGCCAACTTGAAGGGAGGGGGAGCCGAGCATCTGCCCAAGCTTCGCTGTCAGTGCCTGACACACACTGTAATTCCACAGTTATGTTGGTTGTGGCATTACAGTGATTTGCTGGCCGCACAACGTAATCAGGTCTATATAAGACCTGACAGCGCTGTGCACGTCACTCTGACCCACAGACAGTTAATTTGGGAAGAGGTGCTGCTGAGTGAGGGACAGATTTTTGTGTATTTTAGATGGTGTAGGGCAGAGGTGCCCAACTCCAGGCCTCAAGGCCCACCAACAGTGCAGGTTTTCAGGATTTCCTTAATATTGCACAGGTGCTAATGTGATCATCTGCACAGGTAATGTTTCCAAGCCCTGTGCAATACTAAGGAGATCATGAAAACCTGCACTGTTGGTGGGCCTTGAGGCCTGGAGTTGGGGACCTCTGGTGTAGGGTACACAATCCATGTAATCAAACAGTCCATTTCAGGACTGTATGTAGGCAGGCAGTATATATACAGTTGTGGCCAAAAGTATTGACACCCCTGCAATTCTGTCAGATAATACTCAGTTTCTTCCTGAAAATGATTGCAATCACACATTCTTTGGTATTATTATCTTCATTTAATTTATCTTCAATGAAAAAACACAAAAGAGAATGAAGCAAAAAGCAAAACATTGATCATTTCACAGAAGACTCCAAAAATAGGCCAAACAAAAGTATTGGCACCCTCAGCCTAATACTTGGTTGCACAACCTTTAGCCAAAATAACTGCGATCAACCGTTTCCGGTAACCATCAATGAGTTTCTTACAATGCTCTGCTGGAATTTTAGACCATTCTTCATTGGCAAACTGCTCCAGGTCCCTGATATTTTAAAGGTGCCTTCTCCAAACTGCCATTTTTAGATCTCTCCACAGGTGTTCTATGGGATTCAGGTCTGGATTCATTGCTGGCCACCTTAGAAGTCTCCAGTGCTTTCTCTCAAACCATTTTCTAGTGCTTTTTGAAGTGTGTTTGGGGTCATTGTCCTGCCGGAAGACCAATGACCTCTGAGGGAGACCCAGCTTTCTCACATTGGGCCCTACATTATGCTGCAAAATTTGTTGGTAGTCTTCAGACTTCATAATGCCATACACACGGTCAAGCAGTCCAGTGCCAGAGGCAGCAAAGCAACCCCAAAACATCAGGGAACCTCCACCATGTTTGACTATAGGGACCGTGTTCTTTTCTTTGAATGCCTCTTTTTTTCTCCTGTAAACTCTATGTTGATGCCTTTGCCCAAAAAGCTTTACTTTTGTCTCATCTGACCAGAGAACATTCTTCCAAAACGTTTTAGGCTTTCTCAGGTAAGTTTTGGCAAACTCCAGCCTGGCTTTTTTATGTCTCGGGGTAAGAAGTGGGGTCTTCCTGGGTATCCTACCATACAGTCCCTTTTCATTCATACACCGACGGAGAGTATGGGTTGACACTGTTGTACCCTCAGACTGCAGGGCTGCTTGAACTTGTTTGGATGTTAGTCGAGGTTCTTTATCCACCATCCGCACAATCTTGCGTTGAAATCTCTCAATTTTTCTTTTCCGTCCACATCTAGGGAGGTTAGCCACAGTGCCATGGGCTTTAAACTTCTTGATGACACTGCGCACGGTAGACACAGGAACATTCCGGTCTTTGGAGATGGACTTGAAGCCTTGAGATTGCTCATGCTTCCTCACAATTTGGTTTCTCAAGTCCTCAGACAGTTCTATGGTCTTCTTTCTTTTCTCCATGCTCAATGTGGTACACACAAAGACACAGGACAGAGGTTGAGTCAACTTTAATCCATGTCAACTGGTTGCAAGTGTGATTTAGTTACTGCCAACACCTGTTAGGTAAGTTACAGGTGCTGTTAATTACCCAAATTAGAAAAGCATCACATGATTTTTCTAACAGTGGCAATACTTTTGTCCACCCACTTTTTTATGTTTGGTGTGGAATTATATCCAATTTGGCTTTAGGACAATTATTTTTCTGTTTTTCTTTGAAGACAAATTAAATGAAGATAATAATACCAAAGAATTTGTGATTGCAATCATTTTCAGGAAGAAACTGAGTATTATCTGACAGAATTGCAGGGGTGTCAATACTTTTGGCCACAACTGTAGTTGTCAAGGTCTTTGCCTCCTGTGCTGTGCTCCAGAACTACATTCAATATAATAGTCAACTGCTGGTTGAGGGGTTAATGTGTGATTCACCTGGAATCCCCTCCCCCTGGCTTTAAATCGCCTTCCCTCTCCTCTGTCAGGTGGTGCTGATAGCTATTTGCTCTAGGTCTTGGTGCTGTGCTGATGCTTAGCTGCTGGACTAACATTGATAATAACAGTGGCAGCACTCACCTGTCTTCGGAGGAAAGTTCCTTCATTAGTACAATACACAGCATGTTTACAGCGGGCACAGCAGATGCACACTTGGGAGGTGCAGGGGGGAGGATGGGTAAGCGACGGACCGTTTCACGCCTCTCACAGGCGCTTCACCAGGTTTATGGCACAGACATGAAAAGCACTTCCTACCTTATAACACCACTCAGCAGTATTCAATTAACTCTTACCTTACCTCAGCAAATGTACTTAAGTGCCCGTGAGAGGCGTGAAATGGTCCGTCGTTTCCCATCCTCCCCCCTGCAACCCCAAGTGTGCATCTGCTGTGCCCGCTGTAAACACGCTGTGTATTGTACTAATAAAGGAACTTTCCTCCGAAGACTGGTGAGTGCTGCCGCTGTTATTATCGTTGCTATGCTACAAGTCTGAGTCACATGATCGGAAGTGCACCACACGTGATCAGAGGAGACCGGCGGAGCAGTGCCAGCAAGCAGCAGTGTGAGGCTTCAGCAAGGAGCGAAGATTTCCTGACTTGGTGTAGGTTTACAGTGGTGCCTGGCCTATGTAACAAGTAAGTGGTTGCTGGACAAAGTCTTTCCTTGGGAGAAGCTGTGATCCCTGACCCGTGGGTGGAGGTAGGGGCCCTCAGCCTAGGGTAATCAGGAGTTTTAGGCTACAGGGTGGCGGCTCGGAACTCATCACCATCAGAGGTACCGCCGAGATCAGGGCGAGCCAGGGACCCCAACATCAGGGTCAGATTAGGCTCCCTAGACCCCCTTTTGCCCATTTCACCTACCTGTTACCTGATTCCTTTACCTTCCAAGCATGATAGCAGCACACAGCGGCTTTCTCTTCTCCCCCTGCTGACTTTGGTTACTCACCCAGGTGCCCAGCCATGCCAAAAGGAGCGGTCAGGAAGCGGGATATTCCACCCAAAGTGATGGATTTCTACTCCAGAGACAGAGCACAGGAGGCTTCATCCTACATGGAGCTAGCTCCCTCCGCTCTGCCTCCTCACGCTCCTCATCAAAGGGCACAGCTGCAGCAGCTTCTGTGGACGCTGATGATATTCTCCTAACAAGGGGAACAATGCAGAAGCTCCTCTCCACTCTGAGGAAAGCACTCCATGAAGACATCAGAGGTATGCTGGAGGAGTTGAAGGTGGAGCTGAGATCCCTGCGGGAGCGCACTAATCACATCGAAGGAAAAATGGCTGTGTATGCTAATGCTCATAATTCCCTGGCAGATGACTTTCCTATAATGTACACTAAAATGTCAGATTTTCAACTAAAATTGTGGGATCTAGAAGACAGGTCCAGCAGGTGTATTTATCTCCCTGAGGGGGCTCCCAGAAACAGTGGAGGATAGTGACCTGACTGATTTTTTTCTCTACTTTCATCAAACATGTCCTCCCAGATGTTGCTCCAGACAATATGGGGAAAGAGTGTATTCACAGGCTCCCAAAATCCCCCACATTGGCCGATCCCTGCTTCAGGATGTTTTAGCCTGCATGCACTGCTTCCATACAAAGGAGAACTTTATGCAAGGTTCAAGGAAGCACCAAATACTTCCTGAGCTCTTTTGTGGCCTTGCTGTTTTCCCTGACTCTTCTGTGGGTACTTCTGTGGGCAAGGCGACAAAAATTTGCCCCATGTGTAAAGTACTGAGAGATCATGATATTTCATACAGCTGGGGTTTCCCTGTGAAGGTCAGGTTCACTCACGATGGTTCCCGCCATGTCTTCAAATCTCCCCAGCATCTGGAGAAGGCTCTGAAGACCTGGAATCTGATGCCCGCCAAGGAGGCTAACCCGGCTTCTAAATCAAGATCCCGTGGAAACAAAAGTGGCCACTAACTGGGAAAGAGTGGGGTGAGGCAATGGTCTCTCCTGCTCCATTTTAGGAGAAGTCTCCTTCTCTCGCTAGCTACTTACCCCTGTCTGATACCTGCTATTGGGGCAACTTATTTGCGTAGCTCCATTTTAGATCTTGTATCTTTCTTTCCCCCCTTTACAGACTTTAGCCTATTAGTTTTGTTTACATATGTGTTCATCATTTGTCCCCCTTTCCCCCATTCTTTCCTGTCATTTGTGCATCTCCTGGTCTTTTACAGGTACTTTGGCTATCCACCATGAGTGTAAAATTTGTGTCTCTGAATGCCAGAGAACTGGTCTCCCCTGCTAAGCGTTCTCTGCTCTGGGCTGAAACTCGGAGAACAAAGGCGGACATTTTTTGTGTCCAAGAATCCCATTTAATGCAGGGAGATAATTCTAGAGTCCGCCACTGATTGTATAACAGATCCTTCTTCTCTAACCACTCTCATAAGAAGGCAGCAGGGGTTTGCATCTTTATTAAAAACTCTGTCCCGTTTCAACTACTGCATATTGTCTCTGACACTTTGGGTCATTCTCAATATGCTTTGATTGTACAGACTGGGAGGTGTTATGTGCCAGGGAACATAATGATGATGTTAATGAGGTTACTGGGAGAGTTACTGATTACATCAACTTTTGTACTGACAATATTGTACCTATTCAGGAGATTCGGTGTTATGCAAACAACAAGCCTTGGATTACAAAAGAATTGAAACATCTACTAAACAGAAAGAAAAAAGCTTTTAACAGCAAAGACAAGGAGGAGATGAAAACTGTACAGAGAGACTTAAAGGGGAAAATTAAAATTGCCCGTGAAGCATTCAGAATTAAATTGGAAAATAAATTGTCACACAACAACTCCAGAGAAGTGTGGGCGGGAATGAAGCTATTGACTGGATTTAAGGCAAGGTCAGATCAGGGGGATGGGGGGCTGATCATGGCTAATGAAATGAATGAGTTTTTCAACAGATTCAATGATAAATGTGCAATGTCAACAGGGGAGAAGGCCGGGGAGCGACAAGCAATATCAACTGGGGGGAGGAAGGTAGAGACTTTCTTGATCTCAGAAAATGATGTGAGGGAACAGTTTAGTAAGCTGGTCATTGGTAAAGCAGCAGGGCCTGATGGTATTTGTCCACGTGTCCTCAGAGTGTCTGCAAATCAGTTGTGCACTGTCTTCCAGCACCTGTTTAACTGGAGCTTACAATCACAGAGAGTACCAGTTCTATGGAAGACTTCTTGCCTGGTGCCGGTTCCCAAGACTACCTTCCCGAGCTCCCATAACGACTATAGACCGGTGGCCTTAACATCGCATGTGATGAAGTCCTTGGAGAGAATTGTACTTGCCTACTTGTGTCCGAGGGTGTCTGCTTTTACGGACCCCCTTCAGTTTGCGTATCGGCAGAGTCTGGGGGTGGACGATGCTGTAGCGTATCTGCTACAAACAGTACATTCCTTTTTGAACAATGATGGAACCACTGTGCGTGCCATGTTCTTCGATTTCTCCAGTGCATTCAATACCTTACAGCCACTATTATTACGTAAAAAGCTGGTTGAAATGGCGGTTGATGAGGGACTAGTGAATTGGATCATTGATTACCTGTTGGACAGGCCACAGTTAGTAAGGTTGGGGGTGGCCGTATCGGATAGTGTTCGGAGCAGTGTTGGAGCCCCTCAGGGAACGGTGCTGTCGCCATTCGTTTTTACGTTATACACAGCTGATTTTCAGTATAAATCAGACATTTGTCACCTTCAGAAGTACTCTGATGACTCAGTGATAGTCGGAGATATTGAGAGAGGCCGGGGGGAGGAGGAATACAGAAGGGTGGTCTCGGACTTTGTTGACTGGTGCCAGGCTAACCATTTAGAACTCAACGTAAAGAAAACCAGGGAGTTGGTGTTGAGTTATGGAAGGTGCAGGAAGGATTGCTTACCTATCACTATTGATGGTCAGGATGTGGAGATGGTGGAGAATTTCAAATATTTGGGGGTTCACCTGGCCAGCAAGCTTGATTGGAGGTGCCATATGGAGAAGGTTTGCAAGAAAGGGATGAGTAGACTTTACTTCCTAAGGAAATTAAGGTCGTTTAATGTGTGTAGCAAAATGCTTGAAATGTTCTATCAATCTATTGTGGCGAGTGCAATCTTTGCTGCAATAATATGCTGGGGTAGTAGTGTGCGCACAGCTGACGCTAATAAGCTGAATAAACTTATCAAGAAGGCTAGTGCGGCGGTGGGTCTACAACTTAGGACTTTCGAGGAGGTATTAGAGGATAGAATTAATAAGAAATGCAAGGCTATAATGAGCAACAATACACACCCGCTCTCTGAACTGTTTGTGAAGCAGAAGAGCACATTCAGCAAGCGTCTAATCCAACTAAGGTGTAAAAAGGAAAGATACAGAAAATCGTTTGTTCCGACAGCTGTGGGGATGTTTAACAAATGTATAAGTGTAAAGCATCTCAAGACTAAGTGAAGTTCTATGTGTATGGGGGGAGGAATAGGTGAGGTACATGTACCAGTCTACCCACATCTGCTGTCCATATAGACTTATTTTGTAAAGTGTGAAATGTTCTTGATCTTTGTTCTGCTGCTGTAATACTGTAATTTCCTCCGGGATCAATAAAGTTTATCTTATCTTATTTTATCTTATCTTATGTGTGTTGGACAGCGTAGAGGACTCCATTGTTAATTTATATGCCCCCAACTGTTCACAGATTAAATTTGTATGCATTGTTCTGAAGGTTTTGGAGGGAGAACTCAGAGGGAGGCGTATAATTTGTAGCGATTTTATTATTACTCCTTCTATAGATTTGGACTCCTCCTCTGGCTCTCCACCCAAACAGAATGATCTAAACTCCTTATGTAAGGAGATGCACCTTCATGACATCTGGAGATATCTCCACATGGAGGAAAGGGACTACTCCTTTTTCTCGCACAGACATACATGTTATTCGAGGATTATAATTATTTTTTTGGTGGACAGTGGTGCCCTCTCCGTCTGCATGTCTGCAGAAGTGTGGATGATTACATGGTCTGACCACACACCTGTGAGTCTAGTGCTATCAGTGGCCTGTAAATCTTCTCCTCAGCAGACTTGGAGATTAAATACTGGGCAGTTATTGAGAAGTGCTGTACTTGCAGAGATTGGAGCAAGCCTGTCCGATTTTTTCACAGATAATGACAACAAGAAGGTATCGGACGAAATGCTTCCCACAAAGCTTTTGTTCGGGGCCTCTTCATTCACAAAGACTCGCGGCTTAAAAAAAACGAGAGCAGACAAGGGCGGCCCTTGTCTCTCAATTGCAGCTTCTTGAGCAGGCCAACAAGAATGCTGCCTCCCCACAGACCACACGGCAGATTTTCCTAGTCCATTTGCAGCTTCACACTTTTCTTCTAGAACAGCATGAAAGGAATCTAAGAAAAATTAAGTCATCTTATTATGCTATGGGAGGCAGAACTGAAGCTCTGTTAGCTAGGAGAATTAAGAAAATAGAATGTAATAATTCTATTGAGTCTATGCAAGACCACTCTGATAAGACCCTTAGAAACCCAGCAGAGATAGCAGAGCCATGCACCCCTTTTTATTCCTATTTGTACAATTTAAAACACGACACCGCCATAATCCAACCCACAAATGAGGATATACAGAGGTTTCTGCAGGGACTTTGGCTCCTTACTTAAAAGATTCCCGTCTACCAAAACTTAATGCCCCTCTTACGGTAATGGAGGTTGCTGCTTCTATCAAAGAAGCGAAAAGTCATTCAGCTCCTGGCCTCTTACTTATTGCGAGGTTTCTCACATTTGCAGTCCCTTGTGGTTATTTTCCCATTGGATTTAGATGCCTCTATCATTACAATCCCCAAGCCTGGGAAGCCCCTAGATGACCCGGGAAGCTACTGACCGATCTCACTCCTCAACTGCGAAGTGAAGATCTTTGCTAAAATTATTGCTGCGCGGCTTCGGGCTATCGTTCCCCACCAGGCCAACCCAGACTAGGTGGGGTTTGTTGAGGGCAAACAGACCAAAGATGGCATCAGGAGAATGGTGAACCTCATAAAGATCGCTGAGGCAAGGGGGATCCCGAATGCACTTCTTTCTTTGGATGCCAAAAAGGCGTTTGACAGAGTGCACTGGAGATATCTCAAACTGGTGTTGGAGAAGTTTGGCTTTGTGGGCCCCATTCTTTCAGCAATATTATCTTTGTACTCAGCCTTTAATGCCAAATTCTTCTCCTCATCGTGCAGTCCCCTTTAGGTAAAAAGCGTATACACCTATATAAGCGTTATATTGACGATTTAGTAATAGTGTGGACGGGCACATTAGATGAGGCTAATATATTCCTGGAGTTTATTAATAACAATAGCTGGGGCCTGAAATTCACTATGCATTATTCTACTACATCAGTAAATATTTAGACCTTAATATAAATATTGATGGGGAAGGACGACTTAGCACGTCCACATTTTTTAAAAATGTGGATGTGAACAGTTACCAGCGGTTCGATAGCAGCCACTTATCCACCTGGATTAGGAATATCCCCTATGCCAGTATCTAAGAATTAGAAAAAACTGCACTTTTGATGACGATTTTAAGACAGAGGCCATGGTATTAAGAAATAGATTTAAAGAAAAAGGATATCCTAAAACATTGCTTTGGGATGCATATAAAAAATCTATGGAATATCAACAGAATAAGATAGATCAGGTTGACACGAATATAAATAAAAATAGAAAGAGTGAAAATAAGAAAAATGTAAGCAGAAAATGGGATTGCAATCTTGTCACCACTTATAACCAATCTTATAGAAGTATATACACATTAATGAGAAAAAATTGGTTTATTTTATTGGGGGACCCCATGATTTCTAAATTGCTCCCGAAAGATCCCAGAATCATATTTAGAAGGTCTAAAAATCTACAATCCCTAATAGCACCCAGTATAATTAAGAACTTTGATCCAGATAGAAATCAGCGTGCAAAAAATCAGTGTGCAATAAATCAGTACACTAAACATCAGAGTGCAGATTTGAGGGAAATTGATGTAGGATGTTTTAAATGTAATTCATGTAGGTGTAAATGTTGCTCTGCCATTGAACATACTTCTAGATATTTCACTTCTATTATTACAAATGAATCCTTCCCTATAAAACAGAAATTAGACTGCAGATCCAAGTTCGTAATTTACTTGCTGGAATGTCCATGCAAATACCAGTACGTTGGTAGAACTATTCAAAATATGCAGAGTAGATTGAATAAACATCGATCTAATATTAAAAATGGCTTCATGAAACATAGTGTGTCTAAACACTATACAGAGATCCACGATAAAGATCCTTCCAGTCTGAAACTAGTTATAATAGATCAGGTTGATGAATCTGCAGAAGGTAGACTGAACAAACTAAACAAAAAAGAAGCGTATTGGATTTTTAAGCTTGGTACATTATTTCCAGAGGGTCTAAACCTCACAATAGAGAAGGTTATATAGATAGAGAATTAGCAGCAGAAGTCTTCATATTACCGTTCACAAAAGCTGGTCATTTTATTGATTTTTAATTTGTTTTTAATTTTTTAATTGTTTTTAATTGTGATTGTAATGTATAATTCTGTGTCACCTTTCTTATATATAACTGTGTTATTTATTTACAATACTCCATTGACGATAATTGATGGGAGGTGTTTTTGATGGGCTAATCACACCCTCCAGGACAAAGGAGTAAGAGCTTGATATATAGGGAATGGTTATTTTGAGCCGAACATCCACTTGAGAAAGACGTTTGTCGAAACGCTTTGTGGCTGAGGTCTCGCTCTACCCACTTTTTAATAAACCTAGAGGTAAATCTTTTAATTTTCAATTCCCTGGTCTTTTCTAGCGCTCACTTCCATACTATATTTTTTTTCTTTCTTCATCTAAATTCTTCTCCTCAGGCTTTCTTTCATCTGGCTTTAACATCTCAAATGGGATTCGCCAAGCTTGCCCTCTGTCGCCCATAATTTTTACATTATCTATAGAGCAATCCACTAACATAGTGAAATCACTGGCTTCCAGGTGGGGTCTCACAATCATGTTGTGGGGTTATATGCAAATTACATAATTATCGCCTGTACTAACATCGAGTAGTCCCTACCTGCGGTAATGTCAATATTAGTGCTTTTCTCCAAAATCTCATACTATAAGCTAAATGCTGGTAAATCTTTGATTCTCCCTATAGTGGTCCCTTCGGAAATTATAGACTTGTTAAAATTATCTCTACCATTCAAAGGGAGGTGGATGGCATTCCTTACTTGAAAGTGGACCTTACCCCTTCACACTGACTGATCCCATGCAACTACGAAAATGTAATTACCTTCATAACCAAAGTAATAGCGAGAGACCACCTGCCCTCTCTGTCCTGGATTGCTTGAATTCATTCCTTCAAAATGCTTTTACTCCCTAAAACTTTATACTACTTCAGAAGTCTCCCTTTCTTAATATCCCTTATAAATGGATCGCTAAAATACAGAGGGTGACTAATAAATATATTTGGGCCAATAAAAAGCTGAGGGTGGCAGGAAAGATTATGTACCTGCCTTACTCTCAAGGGGGAATGGCTATACTCAATATCGTAGGCTACCACAAAGCTATTATACTGGAAAAGGCGAGAAACTGGTGGTCTCTGGTGCATAACCTGGGATGGGTGCAGATAGAGTCCCAACAGGTTAGGGGTCTTTCCTTCAGCCCTCTGTTGGAAGCAGAACATTTTGGCCAGATTAATTGCCATTTTGATCTCCCAACCAATCAATTCATGTTGCACAGTTGAAGGGATGTGATTGGTACTTGGATTACCCTGCCTATGGATGTCATCAGTCTTAAATCCCCTACTGCCCACACTTCTAGCTTTAATTTGAAGTCTTGGGAAGAAGCAAGTATCTCATACCTAGTTGACCTATTCGGGGTGGATTCCCTTCTGGCTTTTGACCTTTTATTAAAGAAATATCCTGGCATAACAAATACTCCTTTTCAATGTCTACAACTTAGTCACCTCCTCCAATCACTTTTTTACCAAAAATGTATTCTCTCAAAAGCACGGCGGGTTAAGGGCCTTTCCCATTATTACAGAAAGATTAACTTCCTATCTTTACTGTCAAAACCTAGCTATATGCTTGGGTGGAAAGAGAACCTAGATTTCCGAGCCACTCGAGAAGAGTGGGACACTGTCACGGTGTAGGGAATACTGATAACGAAATGGCAGGTATAGGCAGGGTGACCAGGGAAGACTAGTCTGACCCTAGTCTGGAAACCCTGAAGGGCCCTGATCCCGCAGGTATCTCTGAAGGTGAGAAGGTTCGGGACTCCAGCCTCTCCCTAAAACTCCTCAATCAGCCCTGCGCTATTTCCCCCTCACCTCCCTCCACAGAACTGGGATACAGCAAATTCCAAAGCAAAGGACTTCAGTAACACAAACACACAGGTCAGCACGGCTTCCAGGCATAGAGTGAAACTATCAGCAGCACCACCTGGTGGAAGGAGAGGCTACTTAAAGGCCAGGGGGAGGGGAGCCGAGGTGAGTCACACATTAACCCTCAACCAGCAGCTGAACCTCATACTGAATGCAGTTCTGGAGCACAACACAGGAGGCCCAGGACCTTCACAACTATTAACAATGCAGCTCCTAAAGACAAACACATACACAGCAGCAGCAAGCAAGGTCAGCGCCAACTAACCGCGTGACAGAGACTGGCCTGAGAGAGATTCAAGGCTCTTCCAGATGCATCAGTCATCTCAAGATGCAAAAGAAGATACATCTGAGATGGTACAATTCTCCGGCACATCTAGTTCGTTTCTCTCTGGGCTACTATGTTAGAAGCTTTGTGGGAAAAGAGGCACGCTGGCCCACACGTGGTGGCACTGCTTAAAAATAGTTCCCTTCTGGCTGACTATTGCTAACCTTGTGAAAACAGTTACTGCTATTCATTTACCTCCCACCCCCTAATTGGAAGTTTTAAATATACAGTAGGTATTGACAAGGTGCCACGGGAGGTTAAGGGGGCGGTCTTACTTATACTGACTGCCGCCAGGATCAGTCTTGCTGCAAACTGGAGGTCTCACTCCTCCCCTGTCTTAGGGAATGTCATAGAGAGGCTTAATACCATTTTTCACTATGAATACTACATTTTGCTGAATCGACCGTGTAGGCACAAGGTCCTAAAGTCCTGGGTTTTATGGGCCTCTAACCCCTTGGCAACCACAATCCCCTAATGCACTTATAATTCATCTGGTAATTTACTGTTACTTCATTAGCAATGGTCCTGTTTTGTATATTGTAAGGTAACTTTTGTCAGATTTCACACGATTGTCTCCAACTCCCCAAACCCCCCCCCCCACACACACACTCTCCCTCCCTAGGTGTTGTTTTTTGTTAATTGTTATGATGCGCCTTGCATTGTAAATGCTGTTCTTTATACTGTCTTTTAATATGTTTACATAATTTTCAATAAAAGTTATTGGAATCAAAAACAAATTGAGGGTGACAGTCATTACTGGTTGGTGAGAATTTTAGACCCACGCTACAAGGAGAACTTTATATCTCTTATTCCCGAGGCGGAGAGGTCAACAAAAATGGGGCAGTACCAGAAGGCCCTTGTTGCAGAGTTATTAAAAATACTCCCATTGGAAATCGCTGGCAGCAGAGGTCAGAGTTCGGTGGACAACCAAGGAGTCCAGGTGAGAGAGACAGAACACCAATTCAACATAGGCAGGAGAATACTGTCAAAGTTCTGGGAGACTTTTCTCAGCCCCTCCGATGACACAGGCCATGAAGCTCGGGGTACTCTCACAAGGAGTGCAAAATTTGGGAAGATGCTGAAGGAGTACCTTGCCGATTGTACCAAAGTCCTCCGTGATTCCTCTGTGCTTTATAATTATTAGGTATCCAAGCTGGACATGTGCTATCAACTGGCCTTCCCTGCCACTAGCATTTTGTCAGAGCGGGTTTTTAGTGCCGCAGGGGGAATTATTGCTGATAAGAGCATCCACCTGTCAACTGAAAATGCTGACATGCTGACTCTTATCAAAATGAAAAAGGGCCGGATTGATCCAGACTTCTCAACACCATGTCACGATGATCTCCCTTTCCTAGGAGATTTGTGACTGTTTTGGACCTAAGTCTCATGTTTAAATTGAGACTTCATTTTAATCATGTCCTATTCCTTTGGCAGTGGAGGACTTAATATTAGTCTCTGTTGCCAACAAGCTAGCTGGACATTGTTATAGTTGTCACGTCCTACTGACGGACCCCACACGTGGACCCACTGGACCGCGTAGAGCGGATGCTGATACCGGGATGATAGAGAGGCGGACCACTACAGTAGAGTCAACAGGTTTATTTAAACAACACACGAACCCACGCCTCAGGGGAGGGCCACACAGCCACAGCACCGGAACACCACCGAAGGAGGCCCCGGCGCGCTTAACCCCTATACAGGGATACCGCCGGTACCAACCTCAGAGGGACCAATGAAGCGGACACGGGTGTTAAACCGACCTAAGGCAACGTGGGAAATAACACAGCAACCGGGTAAAGATAGAACACGGGGAACCAGGAACACGGGGAACCAGGAACACGGGGAATCCGGGGCAGGACTGGAGACAGCGATCTCAGCTTGGAAGAGTTCCAGGTAGCAGGCCTAGGACACGGAAGTCAGCGAGAAGCCAGCACGGGAGGGATCTGTGGGAAGTAACACAGAGAAATCAGATATCAAGCCAAATAAGGAACAACCTGACCAGACCAGGATTAGCAACTTCAATACATAGAAATTGCCCTGGCAAAGAGTAACAGGAAACAGGAAGCTTATATCACAGCAGGGTGCTCCTAATTGGCAGAACACAGAGGCATGGTGATTGGCTGAGGGGAGGAGCAAACTCCCTGCATTTCTCCAGCAGATACTGATTCGGAGATGGATCAAGCAGTGGCCCCGGAAGTGAGATGAGCAGCGCTATTCAAGCAGAGGGTGCAGGAACCCTGCGGCTGGGGAAAGGTGCGCGCACCCGGGGAGCATACAGCAAGGAAGACGCTACCCAACCGACCAGCGGGCGGCGGCTGCCAGCGCCCCGGAGCCGTCGGCGAACAGTCAACACCTGGGATCTTCAAGGCCGGACAGGAGCGGTAGGAGCCGAGGGAGTAGAGGCAGCAGGCCGCGGGGCACGGGCGGCAGACCCCTGGGTGGTAACAGTACCCCTCCACGCCCACCCGGAAGGAACCCGGCCAGAAACCTGCGCAGGAGGCGCGGGGCATTGACGTCTGCCTCGGGTACCCAGGACCGTTCCTCGGGACCAAACCCCTTCCAGTCGACCAAAAACCACTTAAAACGACCCCTCATCCTCATGTCCAGAATAGCACTGATCTCGAACACGTCGGAAGCCGTGACCGGTGGGGGATGCGTGTCCGGATCCGGGGAGTAGCGGTTGAGGACCAGAGGCTTGAGCAGAGAACGGTGGAAAGAGTTATGTATACGCAGCGATGGAGGCAATCGTAGCTGGTAGCACACGTCATTCAGTCTCCGGACTACAGCAAAGGGACCGATATAACGTGGACCGAGCTTGTAGGAAGGCATCTTGAGGCGTACCTACTTAGGGGAGACCCATACCTTGTCTCCGGGGTTGAACAGGGGTGAGTGCAGACGGCGTTTGTCGGCATGACCCTTCATCTGCTGGGAAGCCCTTTCCAGAGCTGTGCGGGTCACCTCCCAGATCTTGGCAAAGTCTCAAGGCAGCGTGTTCGCAGCTGGATTCGGAGTTGCGTCTGCCACGGGACGTGGGACCCTAGGATGGTGTCCGCAGACTATAAAGAAAGGGGTGTTACGGGAGGACTCACCAACGTGGTTGTTATAGGAAAATTCAGCCCAGGAAAGCAGGGAGGACCAGTCGTCATGGTGGGCGTTGACGAAGTGTCGCAGGTACCCAGACAACACTTGATTTACCCGTTCGACCTGCCCATTGGACTGAGGATGATAAGCTGAAGAGAAGTCGAGGTTGACACCGAGCTTCTTGCAGAGCGAACGCCAGAACCTGGAGACAAACTGCACACCCCTGTCGGAGACAATGTTAGAGGGAAGACCATGCAGACGGAGAACATGTGACACGAACAGTTCAGCCAACCTGGGAGCAGACGGAAGACCGGGCAGGGGAATGAAATGAGCCATCTTGGAGAACCTGTCAACCACGACCCATACCACAGTGTTGCCGGAGGAGACAGCAAGGTCGGTGACGAAGTCCATGGCGATGTGCCTCCACGGTTCCGAGGGCACCGGCAAGGGTAGAAGGGGCCCGACAGACCGTACCTTGGGAGATGGAGATGTCCTGACGCATCTGCGGCCACCAGTAGTACCGTCCAATCAGGAGCTGGGTCTTTGTTACCCCTGCATGGCCAGCGAGTCTGGACAAATGCCCCCAGCGAAGGACGTGTCTGCGATCAGCCTCGGGTACCAGCGTCCTACCTGTAGGCGGAAGGGACAGACGGAGTGGTGCCACCATGCAGATGTTGGATGGATCGATGATGGATCAGGGCTCCTCCTCTTGGTCCTCCACGAGGAAAGACCGGGATAAGGCATCCGCCTTGATGTTCTTGTCTGCTGGGAGAAAATGGAGACGAAAATCAAAGCGGGCGAAAAACAGTGACCATCGAGCCTGTCGGGGATTGAGTCTCTGTGACGACTGTACATATGCCAGGTTCTTGTGATCGGTGTAGATCACCACGGGATGTACTGCGCCCTCCAGGAGGTATCGCCAGTCCTCCAGCGCCATTTTGACGGCCAGCAGCTCCCGATCCCCTATGGAGTAGTTCCGTTCTGAGGAGGAAAAGGCTTTGGAGAGAGGACGGCTCCGGCTCCGGAGGAGGATGCGTCTACCTCCAGAAAGAACTGTTTATCCGTCACTGGCCGGTGGAGAACTGGAGCCGAGGAAAAGGCACTTTTGAGCGTCGCGAAGGCGGTTTCGGCTTCGGGGGTCCAAGCCTTAGCAGGCGTCCCTTCCGGGTCAGTGCGGTAAGAGGTTTGACCACATCGGAGAAATGTGGGATGAACTGCCGATAGTAGTTGGCGAAGCCCAGGAACCTCTGGATGGCCTTGAGTCCCACGGGTCGAGGCCACGACAGGACTGCAGAAACCTTTTCTGGGTCCATCTCAAGACCGACGTCGGAGATAACGTAGCTCAGGAAGGGCAAAGATGTCCGCTCGAACAAGCATTTCTCGTACTTGGCATATAGCTGGTTCTCCCGTAACCGGAGTAGGACCCGTCGGACATCTCGCCTGTGAGTGGGAAGGTCTGGAGAAAACACCAGGATGTCATCCAGGTAGACCACAACACACACGTACAGGAGGTCCCGGAAGACATCGTTCACGAATTCCTGGAAGACAGCAGGAGCGTTACTGAGACCGAACGGCATTACCTTATACTCGTAGTGCCCGTCCCGGGTGTTGAAGGCGGTCTTCCACTCGTCTCCTGCTCATATCTGGACAAGGTTATACGCCCTCGGAGGTCCAGCTTCGTGAAGACCCGGGATCCACGGAGCCGGTCGAAAAGCTCCGGTATGAGGGGAAGCGAGTATTTATTTTTCACGTTGATGGCGTTGAGACCCCGATAGTCTATGCACGGTCGTAAGGAGCCGTCCTTCTTCTTTACGAAGAAGAACCCTGTCCCTGGGGGCGAGGAGGACTTCTGAATAAAACCCTGTGCCAGGCTGTCCTTTACGTAGTCAGACATTGCCTGGGTCTCGGTAGGGTTTAACGGGTAGATACGGCCTTTCGGGAGTAGAGCCCCAGGCACCAGGTCAATAGGACAGTCATAAGGTCTGTGCGGGCATAACGTCTCGGCCTCCTTCTTGTCGAAGACATCGGCATACGACCAATAGGTCGAGGGCAGCCCGGGCAGCGCTGCCGGTGAAGGTGGCAACCGGGCCGGGGACATGGGAAGAAGGCATCGACTATGACAGCCTGCTCCCACCGCAGGACCTCACCTGTTCGCCAGTCCAGTACTGGTTCATGCTTGCGGAGCCATGGAAGACCGAGCATAAACGGAGGAGACAGGGTCGGCAGGACATAGAAAGTGAGGCGTTCCGTGTGCAGAGCTCCGACTTGTATCTGTACCTCTCCGGTGACACCCGTGACTGCGTCCTGTAAGGGTCTCCCATCGACCGAGATGATGACGCGGGGATGCTGCAGGGGGTATATGGGAATACCGTAGCGCTGCGCCGCTTCTTGTTGCACGAAGTTACTTGCAGACCCGGAATCCAGGTAAGCCACCTCAGAATGGCGTTTGTCTCCGACCTTAACCGGGATGGCAATAGTGAGAGGGTGAGAGGAATCGTTCTCCGTTAGGTTGGCCTCTCTTACCTGTCCAAGACGAAGGTTCTCCGGCCGCTTGGGGCATTGGCGATGAAAGTGGTCAGATCCTCCGCAGTACAGGCATAGACCCCGGGTGATCCTCTCCTCCCTCGTCTGGATCCGGGAGCGGACGTGATCCACCTGCATGGCCTCCTGACCTGCTGGAGGCGCTGCGGGTACCGTAAGAAGGGGTCGCTGGAAAGTGGGAGCCAAGCGAAGGGATCTTCTCTCCTGCGTCCTCTCCTGCGTTCTCTCCTGGGACCGCTCCTGAAGACGACGGTCAATTCGGACAGCGAGGGTGATGTACTCCTCCAGGGAGCTGGGCAGGTCCCGAACCGCCAGTTTGTCTTTGATCCGGCTCGACAACCCCCGGCGGAAAACACCAACTAAGGGCTCAGTTCGGAAGCCAGGGTACGGAACCGGATGGCATACTGCCCAACAGACAGGTTACCTTGTTGTAGGTTGAAGAGTGCCTCGGTGGCGGAGGCCACCCGTCCCGGCTCATCAAAGGTCCTACTAAAGTAGTCCAGGAACGCCCGGAGGTTGGACACGATGGGATCCTCCCTCTCCAATAACGGGTTTAACCATGCCAGTGCTTCTCCCTCGAGATGCGAAGCCAGAAACGCCACTCTTGCCTAATCCGTCGGGTATTGGTGTGGTAGCAACCGGAAGTGGAGTTGGCACTGGTTAATAAAACCCCAACATGCTTTAGTATCCCCTGCATACCTGGTGGGCTGGCACAGGCGTGATGAAGACACGGCTCCGGCCGGAGCTCTCGCTGGCAGCACGGGGACGGAACCTGGGCTTCCAGACGCTCTCTGTAGTCTGGTAAGCCGATCGTCCACGGAGGCCATATGGGATAGCATCCGGGTCTGTATCACTCTCTGGTGGTCCAACTCCTGGTGGAGACCCAAGATCTGAGAAGAGAGAGCGGGATCAGTGGTGGAGAGAGCCCCTAAGCGGGCCTCCAGAGACTGGATAAATCCCACAACCTGGTCGTGGCTCTGGCGGAGTCCGGCCAGCTCTCTTTGAGCATCAAACCTGATATCAGCGGGGTCCATGGCCAGGGCAAGATCTGTCACGTCCTACTGACGGACCCCACACGTGGACCCACTGGACCGCGTAGAGCGGATGCTGATACCGGGATGATAGAGAGGCGGACCAGTACAGTAGAGTCAACAGGTTTATTTAAACAACACAAAAACACACGCCCCAGGGGACGGCCGCACGGCCACAGCACCGGAACACCACCGAAGGAGGCCCCGGAGCGCTTAACCCCTATACAGGGATACCGCCGGTACCAACTTCGGAGGGACCAATGAAGCGGACACGGGTGTTAAACCGACCCAAGGCAACGTGGGAAATAACACAGCAACCGGGTAAAGATAGAACACGGGGAACCAGGAACACGGGGAACCAGGAACACGGGGAATCCGGGGCAGGACTGGAGACAGTGATCTCAGCTTGGAAGAGATCCAGGTAGCAGGCCTAGGACACGTAAGTCAGCGAGAAGCCGGCACGGGAGGGATCTGCGGGAAGTAACACAGAGAAATCAGATATCAAGCAAAATAAGGAACAACCTGACCAGACCAGGATTAGCAACTTCAATACATAGAAATTGCCCTGGCAAAGAGTAACAGGAAACAGGAAGCTTATATCACAGCAGGGTGAGATGAGCAGCGCTGTTCAAGCAGAGGGTGCTGGAACCCTGCGGCTGGGGACAGGTGCGCGCACCCGGGGAGCATACGGCAAGGAAGACGCTACCCGACCGACCAGCGGGTGGCGGCTGCCAGCGCCCCGGAGCCACCGGCGGACAGTCGACACCCGGGATCTTTGAGGCCGGACAGGAGCGGTAGGAGCCGAGGGAGTAGAGGCAGCAGGCCGTGGGGCACGGGCGGCAGACCCCCGGGTGGTAACAATAGTGTAGCCACTCTGTGATTTCCTCTGCCGTTATAGGATCACAGGGTTCCAGCATGCTTTGCTGGAGATTGAACTTCATTCCTGGCCAAGCTCCTGAGGTGTAAGGAGCTCTGAGGAGAACCCCTCGCTGTCAAGCCGTCTGCTGACTGGTGAAGCGTCAGCAGACATGAAGTAGCTGTCCTGTTGTCCTTTGTCTGTCTTCCCCTTCCCTCATGTCTCTTTATGGTAGTGGACGGGAGTACTGCTCCCACCGGCCTTCCCTAGTGAGGGTTAACATCAGGGCCAGCGGAAGGCTTAGGTTTTCTGCTCGGCGACAAGGTGAAAGAACTTGTATAGGGATGGTAGGGAGATCAATGCACAGCCGCAGGTGAATGTAGGAGGTCACCTCTCACCTGTTCCCTATATATATTTATATTTATTCATTTATATAGCGCTATTAATTCCATTGCATGAGCTATGAGCAGAGCCCACCATTGTATTTATCCCTTTGGTGTCTCGTTTTCTGTTGTTTTTCGTTGTTGTGCACTGGACATCATTGGTCCGTGTGCCACTGTCATGCATGGTTGCTGGACATCCCCTTAGTCCAAGCGTGACACACCACCAAATGATAGCAGCGTAATATAAACTCTAAACCAGTGTCTTTTTTTGGTGAGGTATTTTACCATGCTCCTCTTCACCCCCACACATGGGTATTCTGCTTTCTGATTTTGGCTATTTGCTGTAGTCCTCCTCCTTCTCCCCATCCTCCACCACCATATCACTAGGGTGACCATGGTCCATGACTTAACATCTACATAATATTTTGAAAGGGTGCTTCTGAGGCCCTTACTAAAAAATAAAAGTTATACAGAAGTAAATGTTTGTCAGTCCATACTTTGTGCATGGGCATTACAAGTATAGGAGACCAGCTAAATTGTAAAGGGAACATTATGTTATAAGGCCTTCCTACACGTCTCTTCTAAGGGTTATTGTAGTGCCTCACAATTTTTGCCACCCTGCACAGGGCAACACTATGGGAGATCCACTTGCTAATAATGGGAAAATGATTTAATGAGACCCTCCTACAAGTCTCTTCAAAGGGGCATTGGAGTGCCTCCCAAACTTTTGGCAGCCCTGCATAGGGCAACACTATGGGAGACCCACTTCTTTTCTAATAATTGGAACATACATTATTTAATGAGGCCCTCTTACATGTCTCTTTCAAGGAGCATTGGAGTGCCTCCCAATATCTGGCAGCGCTGCATAGGGCAACACTATGGGAGACCCACTTCCTAATAATGGGAACATTATTTAATGAGGCCCTCCTCCACGACTCTTCCAATGGGTTTAAGAGTGCCTCCCAATTTTTAGCAGCCATGCATAGGGCTACACTATGGGAGACCCACTTCTTTCCTAATTATTGGAACATACATTATTTAATATACAGAAATGGTCACAGCACTTCTTGGCACACAAAGGCTATGCGTATAAGCCCATCTCAGAGCGCCCGTCCACTCCAGAGAGTCCAAATCCGGATATTCAAGGAGATGATGGGAGTACAGGTGTGACACGGTCCGCGCTGCTCCAATGTAAAAACTCACCAAAAGAGTCACAAAGTCATCAGTAGGTTTTATCTTTTTAATCCTCCTTCCTCCTACGCGTTTCCGCGCCCCACCTGGCACCTTTCTCAGGGATATTACAATAGACAGTACATTGGGGGTTTTTAAAGCCCCAGAGCTTTACAAAAAAGGGTGTTGTCTGTTTGCTAATGATGTCACAAATGGGAGTGTCACAGCTTTTTGGCACTATTTTCTCAAAAGACAAGAAATAGAACTCAAATATATCATAAACAACACTCAATGCCATCATAAAATTTGCAAAAAATGATGTGTGGATTAGCAGAAAAAAGAGTGATGAGGATCAGATTACACATGATATAATACAGGCAGAAAAAAAATGTTTTTCTCTAGTGTTCCACGTGGGGCTAGAACCCTGGTCACTCAAGCATATACACATATATATCAAGGAGCTAGGTGCCAGACGCCACCTAGATGATTTGCTGGTAAAGCTATAAAAAATAAATAAGGGACTTTGATAGATCATTGTAGATATAAAGGTGGTTAAAGTCTATCTTAAAAAGCGCAGGGGTAAAAAATATATATATAGTAAAATAACTTTATTGGAAAAAAATATATTGATTAAAAAGAATATATTTTAAAAAAAGGGGGATATATAAATTAAAATTTTCCATTGTATAAAAAATGATTTAAAATATATTTTTCATTTTTTATATAAAATCTATGATAATAAGAAATAAGAAATAAATATATAAGTATGTTTCTTGATTTTTCTAAAAAGCATGTATCAGGAGAAACGTATACAACATGAAGAAGAAAGGATTTTTTGTATATAGTAAGCACATGTATACTATCCTTGATTTATAAGCTGAGAGGTGGCTCAGTGGAAAAGACAAAGTGTTATCATATTGTCTCCTCGGGTTCTATCCCCATCTAGAGCAAATTGCCATACAAAAGGAAAGAACTGCAGAAATCTTATAATAAACTTGATTAAATCTACAAGAGGTTCAATAGATGAGTAAAAAACTTCTCTGTAGTAGCCTCCCTGGCGGTCTGTTTAGTTCTAGAATTTTTTGCTAAAAGCGGGCTACCCGCGTTCGCGGTAGATGCGGTTAAAAAACCGCATCTGCCGCACTTGCCGCATAGCTGCCGCACTTGCGCCGCACTTGCGGCGCGGTTGCGGTAATCTGCATAGGAACCAACCACCTCGGATGACCCTCATACACTGTTAATATGTGCCCCTGCAGCCTAGTAAACCATTAGCAGCACTGTTGTTGTGTGCAAAGTGGCTGCAGTAGAAGTGCGATAATGATTTTAGACACTTACATGCCTGGTACTTGAGGCCGTCTCCCTGTGTGTGCTGGCACTTGTGGGCTGTGCTCATCATGTCTGCTCTCCCCCTCCCTTATGCACGCCCCCTCTCAGCCTGCTATAGTGATGTGAGGCTGATTGCGTCATAAAGGGGCGGGGCTACCGGGATGCCACGATTTAGCCCCGCCCCTTTATGACGCAATCAGCCTCACATCAGTATAGCAGGCTGAGAGGGGGCGTGCATAAGGGAGGGGGAGAGCAGACATGATGAGCACAGCACACAAGTCCCAGCACACACAGGGAGACGCCCTCAAGTACGCAGGCATGTAAGTGTATAAAATCATTATCTCACTTCTACTGCAGCCACTTTGCACACAACAACAGTGCTGCTAATGGTTTACTAGGCTGCAGGGGCACATATTAACAGTGTATGAGGGTCATCCGAGGTGGTTGGTTCCTATGCAGATTACCGCAACCGCGCCGCAAGTGCGGCGCAAGTGCGGCGCAAGTGCGGCAAGTGCGGCAAGTGCGGCAGATGCGGCAGATGCGGTTTTCTCACCGCATCTGCCGCGAACGCGGGTAAGCCCGAGCCTGACTCGGGGTTAACGCTTCTGGTAGTGAATGTTAACCCCGAGTCAGGCTCGGGAATAACGCTAGGAAGGTTAATAGTATTAATAATTCTCCAAGACAGAGAATACCAGATGAATAAGAATAAAAAGTGCAAAATAATTAATGTATGTATATAATATATCTAAATATAAAATGATATATATAAAGTGCATTCCATATTGATGAATAAATAAATTGGGTGAATTCCATATAAGGCTGGCTTCAGACTTGCAGATGCATCTGCAGCGTTTTGCAGATGCATCTGCATGCAGACCGCGGCCCCTATGTTTATAATGGAGCGCATGGCGGTCTGCAGATGCTTGCAGACCGCCGTGCGCTCTCATTGCCCGCCATTAGTGATCTGTGCGCAGGCGGATGCCTGCGCACAAATCACACACTCTCGCCCGCACCAGGGATGCAACATCTCGCGTCCCTGGTGCGGGCGAGAGTGTGTGATTTGTGCGCATGCGTCCGCCTGCGCACGGATCACTAATGGCGGGCAATGAGAGCGCACGGCGGTCCGCAAGCATCTGCAGACCGCCGTGCGCTCCATTATAAACATAGGGGCCGCGGTCTGCATGCAGATGCTTGCAGATGCATCTGCAAAACGCTGCAGATGCATCTGCAAGTCTGAAGGCAGCCTAAAAGCTGAGTTGGCGATTTAAAGTGCACAGTGCATTGTGTGTTTGTGGTAGGCAAATTCTTCTACCAAAGCATTTTCATGAAACAAAGTCAAAAGCTATTAAGATTAGGGATGGGCAAATCTACTCGCTAGGACTCGTTACTCGGCGAGTAGTAAGGGACTCGCAAGACTCGGTATTCTGCGAGTTTCCCAGCGTTTACTCGCACGAGTCCAATGCAAATCAATGGCAAACGCTGACAAAACTAGGATTGCCATTGTCTTGCATTAGACTCGGCTACTGTGCCAGTGATAGCAGGGAAACTCGCAAAGTAACTGCTGTTACATTGCGAGCCGAGTCCAGCTGTCTGCTCTGTGTGCTGGCTGCCGCAGCTCCAGGGTCCTAGAGCCGGCCAGCTCACAGAGATGATGTAGCAGTGCTGAGATTGTTCTCAGTCTGCTCATTCCCTGTGCATAGACATCTATATCTATGCACAGGGGATGTAGCAGAGAGGACATCGCGTTTTGGACTGCGTCGGACGGAAGAGGATTTTTTTAATTAAAGATGGAGTCCCTAATGGCTTTTTTTTTTATTTCTAATAAAAAATTTTCTCTGTGTTGTGTTTTTTTTAAAACAATTTAATAGAAATTCATTGAATTTCATGAAATAATAAAGAAAAAATGCGTGGGGCTCCGCGCAATTTCTATGTCTAGCCAGGTACAGCTAAGCAGCTGGGGGCTGGAATCCGCAGCGCAGGGAGGCCCAAGCTTTCTGGGCACCCCCCGCTGCAAATTGCAGCCCGCAGCCGCCCCAGAAGATGGCGCGTTCATTGAAGCACCATCCTCTGGCGCTGAACCCCGCTCTTCCAGCGGCCCTGGTGGCGGTGTCATGCTGGGATAATAAAGAGGTTAGGGCCAGCTTTGTATTATCAGCTGGCCCTAAGCCCGAAATTTATGGCGGTCACGCCAATATTAGACATGACCGCCATGAATTTCTATTAAATTGTTTTAAAAAAAACACAACACAGAGAAAATTTTTTATTAGAAATAAAAAAAAAGCCATTAGGGACTCCATCTTTAATTAAAAAAATCCTCTTCCGTCCGACGCAGTCCAAAACGCGATGTCCTCTCTGCTCATCCCCTGTGCATAGATATAGATGTCTATGCACAGTGAATGAGCAGACTGAGAACAATCTCAGCTCTGCTACATCAGGCAGCAGGCGGGCTCTAGGACCCTGGAGCTGCGGCAGCCAGCACGCAGAGCAGACAGGACTCTTATCTGTGCGAGTTTCCCAGCGATTACTTGCAAAGTAAACGAGTCCAATGCAAATCAATGGCAAAACTAGGATTGCTTCAGGCTGAAGCTTCCGAGACACATCTGTGATTTGTAAATCGCACACTACTCGCTATTACTCGCTTCCCCATTCATTAACATTGGACTCGCTAGAGTCCTGGGCTCGGACTTGCTAGAGTCAAGCGATTCCGAGTAATTTAGGATTCGCCCATCACTAATTAAGATCCTTCTTGGCGCTCCCCACATCCGACATTACCAGCCTGTCCCTCAAATTGCAATTTCTTTTATCTGAAAAAAGAGGCTGATTCTTGAATTGTACTACACCCTCATGAGTCCTGCCTAGGGGCTGATATTTCTGAATGATTCCCACCAACCTCCCACTTAAGCTATTTTAATTAGTAACTAGTGGGATTCTGTTATTCTCTTTTTTCTTCTCTTTTGGGATTAATAGTGTCTCACGTTTCTCTCCCAGTTATTTATTTTTGTACTCCTGTAAGGTGCGTCTCGGATGGCCTCGCTGGTTATGTCGGATGTGGGGAGCACCAAGAAGGATCTACAGAGGACATTGAGTCGCCCAAGTATGGGTAACTTCCCTTGTTTAGGGTGTGTTAACTGTAATAACATTTTGAAAGGACAC
>JARQOC010000007.1:216928816-216980864 GCA_033576535.1 Allobates femoralis | reverse complement strand
TGATGTTTCCAATAGAGTCATCCTCATGAAAATAGAGTGGCTGAGAATGCGGTAGATGTACAGCAAGGCGAATAATGCTATGAGATTGTTTATGCATGGGATATGCGAATATTCGCCAAGCTGCCTCCGGTGCACTGACATATCTTGAGTCCATGAATTGATGTGTTTCATCATGTTGGATGTTAGTCTAGGAGATTTCAAGATTGGCTTTATCATGTCCTTTGTAGATGTATTTAAATAAATATTTCACAGCCTGAATGGAACCACAAACTTCGACATTAATATGGCACTTGTATTTTAATAGCAGGAATGGATTATATGGAACCGCCCACGAATTGTCAATCATGTGAGAATGGTGTTGAAAAGATGGTCCAAATTGTCTGCGATAAGTAGGATAGGCATCCTTAGCTATGATGGTTTTTGTTTGCAAATCTTTAGGGAATCCTTTGGTACACTTCCCCAGATCCATGCAGGGAGAATTTGGATTGTGTTCTCCACACGGACCATGAATCATATGTTGGAGAACAATTGTATGGAGCTGAGGCTAGTGGGTAGGATTAGGAATTCCAGCCCACACTGTATTGTCTACGTCGTCCTCAGTCCTTAATTTGGAGTTGCTATCCAGAATGATTAAAATGTGAGCATGTGGTAGGCCACATTTTTGAAATTCAATGACATGAAATATAGCGCACACTTTTCCAAACAATCCTTTGTTAATATCCCTTAAAAGAGCATCCAGCTTAATTTTGAAAACACGTGCAACTAAATCTGGTCTGTGTTCCACACGCTGCCATGGTTGTAAATTAGCAGTTATTTCACTCCATTTTGGATTACAGGTCATGGTTATAAAGAGATCAGGGCGACCTTATTTTGTGACAATTAACATGGCATCTTGGTAGCGCTGCTGCATGTTTCTGGGACTACCTTCAAATGAGGATGGTAAAATCACAGTTTTTCAAATGGGGATTCCCTTCTCAATAGATTTTTTAAGTAGATGTTCTTGTAGAACGCAATAATCCTCCACTTTGAGATCCTTTTGGTGTTTGCGGATGTAATGGAGTCGATTTTCACATAAGCATCGACTAAATATTGCTGAGTGAGTTTTCCACCATTGAGGAGTGGATTGAAGTCATTTCTCACAGACAGCACATAGTAGTAATATTGTAGTTGTGTAATCCGACGTGCATTTTGTCCTTGGTGCTTAAGTCCATCATGCCATCCTTGGTCTCCATGAGCGAAAAATAAAGGATATAATAAGGCATCTAAATTGCTGTGGAGGATGCTTACTTGTTGCGTTTTGGTAGCTAAAGGGTTGTTCCGGTCAGGTTTGAGATGAATTAATATGTCGCGATTAAATGGTGGCTCTCCATTATCATTTTCAAAGACAACGGCGACTTCATTCACAGTAGGATTATTATAGCGTCTTGGATCTTGCGTGCGATCTTGTTTCAGGGCCATGGTTATATTTGGCATGACAGTGTTATTTTGTAAAGCTTTAATCTGTTCTTCATGCTCCACATCTCTTAACATCTTGTACGCAGCTACAAATGGATTGACAGTGTCTAAGAGAGTTGCAGTAAGACTCATCAGAGTGGGATGACATTTTTGATTTTCTTTACATTGCAAGCGTTGTTCTGTAGCAGTAGCAGTGTCCAAAATATAAAGTTGGGCATACGCAGGAACTTGATCTTCAGAGGGATGTAGTGTTCCAGTGCGGTGGTATATTTGTCCATGTATGCGGAAACAATATGGGCCATGTCCAGGTGGTGGTGAAATATTTGCACCCATGGAGGCGAAAGCAAATGAACAGTTAATGCTGCGTATGTTATCCATGAAATTTTTACTGAATGGACTTTCTCCTTTCATTAAAAGTGTCAAGACGTCTGGATATTGTGGTATTGGTATACGGACTTTGGCCTTATAACAACAAAGGGTAAAACTTTTATCTGATGGTATTTCATCCCCAAAATGTAGGGCATTACAATGTTGACACAAATAGTTCATAGGACCACAGGTGTGTTCTTCAATAGTACTGTCATCTTGAGTGACAGCTTTAGGCAGTAGAGTGTGAGGCATTATTAAAGGGGCATTAGAACGTTTGTGTAGAGCCACGTATATTAACCGTCGGACAGGTATAGGCTCCTGAAGGTGTGATGAATCTTCATGTGAGGTAGTAGAAGTTTTATTTTGACGGTGTAAACGGCGGGCAGCAGCTGCTTTTTGCAAGTGATTTGTCTGCGACTTAGGAGACTCATTAGTGACACGTATGTGAAAGGCAGCGTTAGCTTTGTTCAGGCGACAGCGTTTAGCTTCTGAAGTCTCAGCATCACGGTATTTGCACTTACGTTTAGTGTGTGAAGCTGGTGCAGTATCTGCAGTGTGAGCACCTTGAGTAACTGTGCACATTGAAGTGTTATTGTGGTCCAAAAGCATGACTGTGGAAGGGGGGGTATTTTTTGAGCGGCGTTCACGTGCTGCGGCAGCTTTTTGTTGTAAACATATGGCTTTGTGCTCAGGAGCCTCATTGGCGATACGTGTATTAAAAGCAGCCTTAACGGTGTCCAGGCGATGGCATGTCTGTTGTTCAGTTTCGTTAGCACGCTGTTGTAGTTTACGTGCTGCAGCGGCGGCTTTTTTGTCCTTGTAATTCTGATTGTTATTATTGGAGCTCATGTTGGCGAAGCCAAATTACCGTACGTGTACGGGTTATTGACAGGAGGGTAATAAGAGTCAGCAGGTATTAGGAGTAACCAAGAGAGTAATAAGGCGTAGTTATTTTTCAGAAAGATAGAGCAAGTAATAGGCAGTATATAATATTAATACATAGGATTAGTCCTTTAATGTCAAGGAAGTGCACTGAGATACAGGCTGATTTGCTGCTAATGGAAAAAAAAAAAAAAAAAAAGACTCTTTATATCTGATTCTCTAGCGAGTGTGACCGCGAGCTTTGTGTGACAGAGCAAGTGCGACAGAAGTAAGTGTGTGACTTGTGATTCAGTGACTTTGGATTAAGGGAGTTTGGAAGGGAGGACTTACTGAATTGCTGGTTGTATTTTATTAATACTTTGCATTTCTTTTTACTTATCATTTCTGTCTGGTGCAATCCCCATTAGGAAATGAGCTCCATGATTGTCAATGCCATCCAGTGTACATCTTGCCACATGTATGCATTCCTTGACCAGCCGGCCGAGGGTGCATACTGCTGTGTGAGATGTGAGTACGTTGTGCATTTGGAAGCCCAGATACTGGATCTAAATGAACGACTGACAACGCTGAGATCCATAGACAATATGGAAAGGAGTCTGCTGCTCACTGAACAGCTGCTCAATGGGATAGATGTGGGGGAGGATGGTACTATGGAGCCTCAGGACCATGAGGTAGCTAGCTGGGTGACAGTTAGAAGGCGGGGTAGAGGGAAGGGTGCCAGGGAGGCTAGCCCTGATCTGGCACACCCCAATAAATTTGCTATGTTGGCAGATGAGGGGGGTGTGAGTTCAGGGATAGCACTGCTGCAGCAGGGCATGACCTCTGAAAGGCAGAGGAGTGTCTGTTCCAGTAAGGGGGAAAACAGGAGAGTAGGGCAGGCCAGACATGTGCTGGTAGTGGGGGACTCAATTATTAGGGGAACAGATAGGGCAATCTGTCACAAAGACAGGGATCGTCGAACAGTGTGCTGCCTACCTGGCACTCGAGTCCCGCACATCGCTGATCGGGTTGACAGATTACTGGGAGGGGCTGGTGAGGACCCAGCGGTCATGGTGCACATTGGCACAAATGACAAAGTTAGAGGTAGGTGGAAGGTCCTTAAAGATGATTTCAGGGAATTAGGCTGCAAGCTTAAGGCAAGGACCTCCAAGGTAGTATTCTCTGAAATACTGCCTGTACCACGTGCCACACCAGAGAGGCAACGGGAGATTAGGGAGATAAATAAGTGGCTCAGGAATTGGTGTAGGAAGGAGGGGTTTGGGTTCCTGGAGAACTGGGCCGACTTCTCTGTTGGCTACAGGTTCTATGCTAGGGACGGGCTGCACCTCAATGGGGAGGGTGCAGCTGTGCTGGGGGAGAAAATGGCTAGAAGGTTGGAGGAGTGTTTAAACTAGGGATTGGGGGGGAGGGTATTCATTGTATAGGAGGGGAAGATAGTGTAAACAGTAACCTGGGCACAAGTAATAAAATTGGGGGTGGCATGGGGGTGGGGTTAGAACAGTCAATCTAGTAGGAAGGAATAGAGGTAAAGAGAGATGCATAAAGTGCATGTTCACTAATGCCAGAAGCCTCACCAACAAAATGGAGGAATTAGAATTGATTTTGTTGGAAAATAATTATGACATGGTGGGGATTTCGGAGACTTGGCTGGATGAGAGCCATGACTGGGCTGTTAATTTACAGGGCTATTGTCTGTTCAGAAATGACCGTACAAATAGGCGAGGAGGAGGTGTATGTTTATACGTAAAATCATCCTTAAAACCCATCCTGCGTGATAATATAGGTGAATCTAATGGAAATGTAGAGTCTCTGTGGGTGGAGATAAGGGGAGGGGGAAAAAATAATAAATTACTGATAGGGGTTTGTTATAAGTCCCCAACAATAATGGAAGTGGAGGAGAATATCCTCATAAAGCAAATAGATGAAGCAGCGACTCAGGGAGAAGTCATTATTATGGGGGACTTCAACTACCCTGAAATACATTGGGGATCAGAAACCTGCAGTTCCAGCAAAGGTAATAAGTTTTTGAAAACTATAAGAGACAATTACCTTTCACAACTGGTTCAGGACCCAACAAGAAGGGGGGCACTGCTGGACCTAATATTAACCAACAGGCCAGACCGCATATCAAATATACGGGTTGGAGGTCACTTGGGTAATAGTGATCATAACTTAATAAGCTTTCAAGTATCCTTTACTAAGACGTGTAGTAGAGGGGCCACAAGGACACTAAACTTCATGAAGGCAAATTTCCAACGGTTGAGAGATGATCTTAGTGCAATAAACTGGGACGATGTCCTGAGACATAAAAGTACACAACACAAATGGGAGATGTTTATTAGCATCCTGAATAGGACCTGTGCACAATATATACCCTATGGGAATAAGCATGCTAGAAATAGGAGGAAACCACTATGGCTAAATAAAGCGGTAAGAAGTGCAATATGTGACAAAAAGAAAGCATTTAGGGAATTAAAGCAAGTAGGTAGTGATGAAGCATTAAATAAATACAGAAAATTAAATAACATTTGTAAAAAGCAAATCAAGGCAGCAAAGATTGAGACAGAGAGACTCATTGCCAGAGAAAGTAAAAAGAATCCCAAAATATTTTTTAACTACATAAATAGTAAGAAACTAAAAAATGATGGTGTTGGCCCCTTTAAAAATAGTCTGGGTGAAATGGTGGATGAGGATGAGGAAAAAGCAAATATGCTAAATGACTTTTTTTCAACAGTATTTACACAAGAAAATCCCATGACAGACAATATGATCAGTGATAACAAAAATTCTCAATTAAACGTCACCTGCTTAACCCAAAAGGAAGTACGGCATCGTCTAAAAATCAGTAAATTGACAAATCCCCGGGCCCAGATGGGATACACCCCAGAGTGCTGCAGGAATTAAGTACTGTCATAGATAGACCATTATTTTTAATATTTAAAGATTCCATAATAACAGGGTCTGTACCACAGGACTGGCGTATAGCAAATGTGGTGCCAATATTCAAAAAGGGGACAAAAACTGAACTTGGAAATTATAGGCCAGTAAGCTTAACCTCTACTGTGGGTAAAATCCTAGAGGGTTTTCTAAGAGATGCTATACTGGAGTATCTGAAGAAAAATAACCTCATGACCCATTATCAACATGGTTTTACGAGGGACCGTTCCTGTCAAACTAATCTAATAAGCTTCTATGAAGAAGTAAGTTCTGGACTGGACCAAGGAAATGCAGTGGATGTGGTGTATATGGACTTTTCAAAAGCTTTTGATACGGTGCCACACAAAAGGTTGATACATAAAATGAGGGCAATGGGGATAGGGGAAAATATGTGTAAGTGGGTTAAGAACTGGCTTAGTGATAGGAAACAAAGGGTGGTTATTAATGGAACACACTCAGAATGGGTCACAGTTAACAGTGGGGTACCACAGGGGTCAGTGTTGGGCCCGCTTCTATTTAATATATTTATTAATGACCTTGTAGGGGGCATACAGAGTAGAATCTCAATATTTGCAGATGACACTAAACTCTGCAGGGTAATCAATACAGAGGAGGACAATTATATATTACAGGAGGATTTATGTAAACTAGAAGCTTGGGCTGCTAAATGGCAAATGCGCTTTAATGGGGATAAATGTAAAGTCATGCACTTGGGCAGAGGAAACAAAAGGTATAATTATGTGCTTAATTGTAAAACACTGGGCAAAACTGTCACTGAAAAAGACCTGGGTGTATGGGTAGATGACAAACTCACATTTAGTGGCCAGTGTCAGGCAGCTGCTGCAAAGGCAAATAAAATAATGGGATGTATTAAAAGAGGCATAGATGCTCATGAGGAGAACATAATTTTACCTCTATACAAGTCACTAGTGCGACCACACTTAGAATACTGTGTACAATTCTGGTCTCCGGTGTATAAGAAAGACATAGCTGAACTAGAGCGGGTCCAGAGAAGAGCGACAAAAGTTATTAGAGGACTAAGGGGTCTGCAATACCAAGACAGGTTATTAAACTTGGGGTTATTTAGCTTGGAAAAACGAAGGCTTAGGGGTGATCTTATAATAATGTATAAATATATGAGGGGGCAGTACAGAGACCTTTCTAATGATCTCTTTACTCTTAGGCCTGAGACTGGGACAAGGGGGCATCCTCTACGTCTGGAGGGAAGAAGGTTTAATCATAATCACAGACACGGATTCTTTACTGTAAGAGCAGTGAGACTATGGAACTCTCTGCCACATGATGTTGTAATGAGTGAGTCACTACTAACATTTAAGAAGGGCCTGGATGCCTTTCTTGAAAACTATAATATTACCAGTTATATATACTAGATTCTTTGATAGGGCGTTGATCCAGGGAATTAGTCTGATTGCCGTATCGGGAGTCAGGAAGGAATTTTTTCCCCCAATGTGGAGATTAGTGTTGCCACATGGGTTTTTTTTTGCCTTCCTCTGGATCAACATGTTAGGCTATGTGTTGAACTAGATGGACTTAAAGTCTTCCTTCAACCTTAAAAACTATGTTACTATGTTACTATGTAATGCTGTTCCTAATAGTAGGCAGGAAGTAATGGCAATGAAGGGGTTAATCTTAGTTGGTGGTAATGGTACAGAATAGGTGAATAGCAGGCACTCAGTTTGAGAAGCAAATTAGTACAGTTAATGGAGTGTCTGTATATAGCACCTTAAAGAAGGTGAAATAGTCAATATCCCAGAAAGGGTTAAAATGTAGTAGTGAAATATAGCAGTTCAAAGTTGTAATTTCACAGTTCCTGAATACGAAATGAAATAATGAATAGAGGTCTTAGCTCTTTTTTGAAGAAGTTCAGCGGGAGGTCGAAACGCGACGTGCGTCAGAGAGGCACTGCGCAGTAGAATGAAGCTGTGAGGTGAAATTTCAAATTTCGAGCTCTAAAATGGCGTCCGCGAAATTTTCAAATTTCGAGCTCTAAAATGGCGGACGCGAAATCTCGCGAGATTTCGGAGCCGTCATGTATAGGCGCGTGTAAAAAGGGGGGCGAGAGTAGGGTGGCAACCGGCTGGCCGGATGGCAGCCGCGGCTACCTCTGCCACGGAGGTCCGCAGCGATGCCGCCGGGAGACGACCGGCATTAGCCAGTCGTCTACCGGCATGCGATCCGCTGTCCAGAGCTCCAGGAGCGTATGGGCCCTTGGTGTTTAAACATTTGCGGCTTTCCGTGAGGCGCCCCTCTGATTGGTCGCTCGCGGCGGCGCCGACCAATCAGAATAGGCGCGCTGTATGGCGCCATACTTCAAATACACTGACTACAGTGTATTTCAAATATGGCAGCATTGTGCGCGCCGCTATTCTGATTGGTCGTCGCGTTTAGCGCGCCGACCAATCAGAATAGCGGCGCGCTGTATGGCGCCATACTTCAAATACACTGTACTCAGTGTATTTCAAATATGGCGGCTTAGCGCGTGCCGCTATTCTGATTGGTTGGAGCGCTGAACGCGGCGAACAATCAGAATAGCGGCGCGCTCAATGCCGCCATATTTGAAATACACTGAGTAGAGTGTATTTGAAGTATGGCGCCAAACAGCGCGCCTCTATTCTGATTGGTCGGCACGCTGAACGCAGCGACCATTCAGAATAGCGGCGGTCTGTATGGCGCCATACTTCAAATACACTGACTACAGTGTATTTCAAATATGGCGGCATTGTGCGCACCGCTATCCTGATTGGTCGCCGCGTTCAGCACGGCGACCAATCAGAATAGCGGCGCACTGTATGACACCATACTTCAAATACACTGTAATCAGTGTATTTCAAATATGATTAAAAACAGTTGAGTCCTGCACACAGTGAACAAGTCTGTAAGAACATGTTCACACCGCCAACATATTGGAAACAGAAGCTGAATGCGACAAAAACAACAGTACACTGCAGTAAAAATATTAATATTAAATGCGAGTGCAGTATAAAAATGAAATGTAACAAATACAGGGTACTTAGTCCATCCGTTTTTTTTGCGCAAAAAAAGTTATTTCAAGCCACGTCACTAACTTCAAAGTGTACCCATCTCTGAAGCGGTCCTAACTGTTGTATTAAAAAACCTGACTAGTGTGAATGCTTACCAGTGAGCAGGAGCCAGCAGGATGGGTACACTTTGAAGTTAGTGACGTGGCTTGAAATAACTTTTTTTGCGCAAAAAAACGGATGGACTAAGTACCCTGTATTTGTTACATTTAATTTAATGTACTCAGTGTATTTCAAATATGGCGGCATAGCGCGCGCCGCTATTCTGATTGGTCGGCGCGCTAAATGCAGCTCAAGACAGCCGGCCTTCACACCAAAAAGGCCAATTTATAATATGTACCTGTTGAAGTAACCCTCATGGCACATATCAGGGGACTTATATTATAGCACTAATTATTTAGTCTAGCTCCATATGTGGGTTATACTGTATTATAGATACTCAACTATACAAACATCACCATTTACTACTTATCTAATATATAATTACCCTAAGGCCACTTCCGTCATATTCGGCAGTGTTTCCGTCGTCGTATGCGTGGCTGCCACACTCGCAATGCCTTTGCGAGTCCTTCCAGAGTCTCTCCTCACTCGCAATGCCTTTGGCAATGCCTTTGCGAGTCCATGCACAGTCTCTCACTCTCAGGACCTGAGATGATGTCACTGGTATGGGCGGGGCTATATCACATGACTGTGACATCATCACAGGCACTTTCATTGCTGCAGTCAGCACAGGAGACATCATGCCGCTGTCTCACATCAGACGTGTCCTCATCACTGATTCTCTGCCTCTGACATCCTGCGATCACAAGGGAACATACAGCTGACAGAGGACCCCGGACTGAGCCCCCACGAGCTGATCTCCAGGATACAGGTGAGAGGAGGCTGCACAGGAGCAACGCTCTGCAGTGAGCAGCCTGCACAGGAGCAATGCTCTGCACAGGGGAGGCTGCACAGGAGTAATGCTCTGCAGAGAGCAGGCTGCACAGGCTGCACAGGAGCATTGCTCTGCAGAGGGGAGGCTGCACAGGAGCAATGCTCTGCAGAGATGAGGCTGCTCAGGAGCAATGTTCTGCAGAGAGGAGGCTGCACAGGAGCAATGTTCTGCAGAGAGGAGGCTGCACAGGAGCATCGCTCTGCAGAGAGGAGGCTGCACAGGAGCAATGCTCTGCAGAGAGGAGGCTGCACAGGAGTAATGCTCTGCAGAGAGCAAGCTGCACAGACTGCACAGGAGCATTGCTCTGCAGAGGGGAGGCTGCACAGGAGCAATGCTCTGCAGAGATGAGGCTGCTCAGGAGCAATGTTCTGCAGAGAGGAGGCTGCACAGGAGCAATGTTCTGCAGAGAGGAGGCTGCACAGGAGCAATGTTCTGCAGAGAGGAGGCTGCACAGGAGCATTGCTCTGTAGAGAGGAGGCTGCACAGGAGCAATGCTCTGCAGAGAGGAGGCTGCACAGGAGTAATGCTCTGCAGAGAGCAGGCTGCACAGGCTGCACAGGAGCATTGCTCTGCAGAGGGGAGGCTGCACAGGAGCAATGCTCTCCAGAGATGAGGCTGCTCAGGAGCAATGTTCTGCAGAGAGGAGGCTGCACAGGAGCAATGTTCTGCAGAGAGGAGGCTGCACAGGAGCAATGCTCTGCAGAGAGGAGGAGGCTGCACAGGAGCAAGGCTCTGCAGAGAGGAGGCTGCACAGGAGCAATACTCAGCAGAGAGGAGCCTGCACAGGAGCAATGCTCTGCATGAGTGGAGCCAACATGCTGGCGACGGCGGAGTGAAAATGCCGTGGCGGGGAAGACGATGACCCGCTGGTAAGTATGACAGGCAGAGTGCCTCTGTCCTCTGCTGACCACTCTGCCTGCCGCACTGCGCTGACCACTCTGCCCGCCGCACTGCGCTGACCACTCTGCCCACCCCACTCACTGCTAACCACTGAGCCACCATACTCCTGCTAACCACTGAGCCACCGCGCACTACTAACCACTGAGCCACCGCGCAGTGCTAAAGTGCTAACCACTGAGCCACCGCGCAGTGCTAACCACTGAGCCACCGCCCAGTGCTAACCACTGAGCCACCGCGCAGTGCTAACCACTGAGCCACCGCGCAGTGCTAACCACTGAGCCACCGCGCAGTGCTAACCACTGAGCCACCGCGCAGTGCTAACCACTGAGCCACCGCGCAGTGCTAACCACTGAGCCACCGCGCAGTGCTAACCACTGAGCCACCATATACAGTGCTAACCACTGAGCCACCGTATACAGTGCTAACCACTGAGCCACCGTATACACTGCTAACCACTGAGCCACCATATACAGTGCTAACCACTGAGCCACCATATACAATGCTAACCACTGAGCCACCGTATACAGTGCTAACCACTGAGCCACCGTATACAGTGCTAACCACTGAGCCACCATATACAGTGCTAACCACTGAGCCACCATATACAGTGCTAACCACTGAGCCACCATATACAGTGCTAACCACTGAGCCACCATATACAGTGCTAACCACTGAGCCACCATATACAATGCTAACCACAGAGGCACCATATACAGTGCTAACCACTGAGCCACCATATACAGTGCTAACCACTGAGCCACCATATACAGTGCTAACCACTGAGCCACCATATACAGTGCTAACCACAGAGGCACCATATACAGTGCTAACCACTGAGCCACCATATACAGTGCTAACCACTGAGCCACCATATACAGTGCTAACCACTCAGCCACCGTATACTCTGCTACCCACTGAGCCGCCATATACAGTGCTAACCACTGAGCCGCCATATACAGTGCTAACCACTGAGCCACCTGTATACACACAATTAATTTCACCGCACTCCCCTAAATATTAGTAAATAAACTATATATGCATTCTAGACTACCCGATTCTTTAGAATCGGGCTCACAGCTAGTTATGAATAATTTGACATTAATATAGTTTCAATATTACCTAACACACTTATACATATTACTGGGATTTGTTGTTCCATGTACCTGTATTTTACTACAGATATATGGTTTTACCATTAAATCATCTCCTATCATAGAAGGTATACACTGGACTTTGATTTCCAGGTACCACCCTAATAACCTAAGTTAATAATATATATTAGTCTGTACATTTACTTTAATATATATTTTATTAAAGCTTTTTTTTGGATTGTGAGACTTGAATGCAAAGTGGGCAGTGGCAAACATAGAATCATTGTTAGGCTGGGGTCACACATAGAAATCCGTTTTTTGGAAGTGATTTTCATGACCAATCTGTATTTTTTTGGGTGCTTTTTGAGCCTCCTGCACCCCTGAACATTTTTGGACTTAGTCATTTTTTGACCAAAATTCTCAAAAAAACGGATCCGTTTTTTAAGGCACCCCAAAAAAACGGATCCGTTTTTCCATAGGGCCCATGTTAAAAAATTTTTTTTTTTTAAAAAAGGACCCCAAAAACGTTGATAGCAACGTTTTTGGCTCAAAAACAGACATAGCAATGTTTTGAAGTGCAGAAAAAAACGGACAGGGTGTTTATTACATCTAATCCGTTTTTCTATCAGTTTTTGGACTTAGAAAAAAAAATGCCAAAAATGAAGCCAAAAACGGACCAAGGGCTTATGTGTGACCCCAGCCTTAGAAACCTTGGATTTCGTAAACGAAACTAGGCTGGAGAAAGATTCATTGAATTTTTATGACAAATCAACAGTCCCTCATAAATACCCTTCCTCTAATATTTCAAACGGAGACTTTATACATGGATAATCACAGAATGCTGCCTTTAAGAATCAGAATGACTACATATGTGCTCGTCAAAGATAGAGGTCGAAGATCATTACCATGAAAACAAGGCCAGAAGCTGACTTTGGAACTGATCAGGAACTTTTGCCATCAATGATTAAAGTCAAATTGCATAAACAGACTAGACAACTGTTCATTTCCAACCAATTTGATGAACTTACTTGATGTTTTTTGGAATGGTTTGAACAACTGATTTATATGCTGGACTCAGATTAAAGAGGAATTATGGACACATAAAAAAAAATGATCACTGAAGAAGTCAGAAAGTATCATGAGGAGTGTGAGGCAAAGGGAAACGAAGATGCCTGATCTGCTCCCCAAACTAGGGAGCCCTGAACTTTCTCTAACTCAGAGGTACTCCTGAAGGTTGAGAGGCCTGAGTCTCCACCCCTGACCTGCTCATGTAAAGCCCTGTGCTGATTCCCAATCCCCTCCCCACAGAGCTGGGAAGCTAAGTAATCCACAGAGAAAGACAGACTGGGGCAAACCAAAACACAAGCTCACAGAATGCATACACATGGAGAAAACAAAAAATAATAAGAGAGAACACAAGAACAAGCTGGAGTTAATAATACAATAAAAATTATTAACCAATCCCCTAACAAGCCGCTACTGATACCAGATTACTGGAGCACCAAGCATAGGACCGGTATTGCTGAAGCAAACCAGAAGCTATAGTCATCATCAGAGATCAGATCCCACCATCTTAAAAAATCGGGGAGCAACTGTGATTGGTCTCCAGAACATGTGATCCAAGAGGTAACAAGGAGTCTTAGAACGAATACCTCCAGCTAGCCCGGTCACTACTGAGAACACAGTTGGTCAACACCCAATCCAGCCTGTGGAACTCAAAAGTAGGAGAAACACCTCAGTGTGGAGTGCCAGAATCTGATGTATGAACAGAGCCAGATGCCGCCATGACACTTTGCTAGTTTTAGAATCCAGATAGGAGTGGTGTCTCCGGTCCGCGCTGCTGCCCAAAATGATGCAAAGAAGACGATGCTTGTATACACTGCTCCTTTATTCAACCTCTCACCAACGCATTTCGGTGCAAGCCTTGCACCTTACTCAGGGTTATAACCCTGAGCAAGGTGCAAGGCTTGCACCAAAATGCGTTGATGAGAGGTCGAATAAAGGAGCAGTGTATACAAGCATCATCTTCTTTGCATCTTTATGGGCAGCAGCGCAGACCAGAGACACCACTCCTATCTCGATTCTGGATCTTTTCCCACAGTACACGTGGCGGTGTGGGTCCTGCGGCAGCTGTATTTCAGGCGCACAAGCCGGTTGTGGGTGATCACAACCTGACCAGGTGAGCAAGCAACCTATTGATGACACCTTTACTTGTGTCAAGTGATAGGCGCAGATTGTGCCCTCTTTGTCTCCTTTATTTGTTAGACTTTGCAAGTTTTAAGCAACTGGCTGTGTGACATAAAGATACTAAACAATAAAACAAAAGGAAGAAGAGACCCCCATATTGATGGTTAACAGCAGAGACCGTAAAGATAAGATTATTAAAAGTAAAAGGTAACAAGCAGGAAGCAGACATCAAAGACTAAAAAAGACTAAAGAAAGTAATTTGATCAAACAAAGAACTTAATTAATTACTAAAAAAATATGTACAGAGATATAAAATGAACATCTTAAGTGCAAGACCAAAAAAATAATACAAAAAGATTAGAGATACAACAAAAGTTTTAACCAAGTGTAAAGGCCACGTCACACGCATCAATCTTATGAGCGATATTGTTAGCGATCACGTGCACGCGCGATCGCTAACAATATCGCTCACATCGCTGGTGAGCTGTCACACAGACAGACTCGCCAGCGATGTGGAGCAGCGAGATCGCTGGTATCTATGGTAAACGTCGGGTTACTAGGTGCCGCGCGGCGCTTAGTAACCCGACGTTTACCATAGATACCATCTCCCAGCATAGGCTCTGCCTCTGGGAGATCGTTCATCGTGGTGTCACACACCACGATGAGGCAGATTGATCAAGCGATTATCGCTTGATTTGTGCTCCGGCTCACAAATCTGCGATCAATCAATCAAGCAATTTTACATCGTAAAATCGCTTGGTTACACGCAGCGACGCACAAACGATATCGCTTAAGCGATCAAAAAAGCAGATCGCTTAAGCGATATCGCTCATAAGATTGATGCGTGTGATGTGGCCTTAAGGCTACTGAAAGATGCCAACAAATGCAAACTAACGTAGCTAGAACAGATCAAGGGAGGATGAAAAAACACACACAGCATTTTTACAAGAATGACTGATATAAGAATAAACTCTGAATGGAAATGATTGTGAACCTTAAAAGACCAAGTTTTTGCTGCAATATAGCTTCTAACAAAAAACAAAGCACCTAAATGTGACAATGTTCCAGTAGTGATAATAAAAGTGTTCTTAAGCAGCAGTTGGTGTCATCAGATGCCTGCGTCAACAAATATGGAAAACTGGTAAATGGCCCAAAGACTGAACAAGATCAGTATTTACTCCTATGCCAAAGAAGGGAAAAGCTACCATCTGTGGAAGTTATCGACTATTGCACTTATACTTCATACTAGCATCAGACAGAAGGATTAGTACCATCAATGCCATGAAAATGTGGTGTTTGGCTGTGGTCACAGTTGCCATGCGTTTTTTTAAGTGATTTTACAAAACTCATGCTTTTTTTCATGTCAGCATGAGTTTTGTAAGGTGTGTGATGGCTCCCTGCGTTTTTGGGTGCGTTTTTGAATCTGCACCTAAAAATAGTGCATGTAGTATTATTTTGAGCGTTTTGAAAAACGCATGCGTTTTTGTAGAAAACGCATGCGTTTTTATAACATGGGTTCCTATGGAAAACGCATGCAAAAACGCATGTACAGTTAGTACCTTTTAGTGCCATTCAAAAACGCATGCGTTTCCCATAGGAAACGCATGCGTTTTTTTAACATGGGCTCCTATGGGAAACGCATGCGTTTTTGAATGGCACTAAAAGGTACTAACTGTACATGCGTTTTTGCATGCGTTTTCCATAGGAACCCATGTTATAAAAACGCATGCGTTTTCTACAAAAACGCATGCGTTTTTGTATATGCTCCAAAAACGCATGGGACAGTCACACATGCTTTTTGGCTATTAGGGCATGCATTTTTTAACATGGGGGCCTATGGGTGCGTTTTTTACATGCGTTTTTGAAAACGCAGGTCTCCAAAAATGCATGTGAAAAATGGTACTGTGACCACAGCCTTTGAGAAGGATGCTATCAATACATGGTTGGCAAGAATAGCAAACAATACATTTTGAACAAATGAAGCCAGACATGAAATTTTAAACAAGGATTATCATGCTAAGATTGGCCTAGTTTGAAAACATCATATGAAGAGAGCAATCACTAGAGAAGGACATCACTAATGGAAGAATAGAACGAACAAGGCAGAGGAAGATCAGCAACCTAAAGGCTTGATACTGTCAAGAAAACAGAGAAGACCCTGGTGTACCTATCTAGGCTTGCACAAGATCAATCTTTCTACAGAATGTTCATTCATCAAGTCACCATGGTTCAAGATGGAGCTGAAGGCTGATCTACTTACATAATTACCAGTTTTTCATTTCCGGGCACTGTGCCGCTATCCCAGCATGCTTTGCGGTGCTGCAAGCGATGGCGCACATGCGCCATTGTGAGCCGCCGCTTGCATTGCTGAATGGCGCCGTAGCGGCACATTGCCCGCAAATGAAGCACTCGCTGACTAATGTTTATTCTTCCCGCCCGCTCCTAGCAGTTCGCCTGCTAAACCCCCGCCCGGTCCCCGCACTCCTACTCGCTTCTGCCCCCGCCAGCCATCCTCCCCGCCGCCAATAAGCCCCGACTTACGGGACCTGTGGTGACATCTGTGCCATGGACGGAGCCACATCACATGACCATGACGTCACCACAGGTCCTTCTGCACCGCACGCACAACACATCGAGAAGCAGCCAGGTAATTGTGCTGCATCCCACACCACTGTCAGCCCTGCATTCATCCCGCGCTCTCCCTCACACTTACTCACCCTCCACTCACTGAACCTCCACTCACTGAAGCCACACTCACTGTGTCCTACACTCACTCTACCCCTCACTCAGACCACACTCACCCTGCACTCACTCAGCCCACACTCACTCTGCCCTGCACTCTCTACATCTCACTCAACCCTCACTCACCCTGCTCTCACTTAGCCCACACTCACTCTGCCCTGCACTCTCTACATCTCACTCAGCCCACACTCACCCTGCACACACTCAGACCACACTCACCCTCTTCTCACTAAGCCCACACTCACTCACCCTCCACTCACTTAGCCCACACTCAATGAGCCCACACTCACTCTGCCTTGCACTCACTCTGCCTTGCACTCACTCTGCCCTGCACTCACTCTGCCCTGCACTCACTCTGCCCACATTCACTCTGCCCGCCACTCACTCACCCTTCACTCACTGAACCCAAACTCACTTTGCCCTGCATTCTCTACATCTCACTCAGCCCACACTCAACCTTCACTCACTTAGCCCACACTCACTCTGCCCTGCACTCATTCTGCCCTGCACTCACTCTGCCTCCACTCACTCACCCTAAACTCACTGAGCCCGCACTCACTCTACCCTGCACTCACTCTGCCCCACACTCACTAAACCCACATTCACTCTGCCCCCTCACACACTCTGCCCCCTCACTCACTCTGCCCCCTCACTCTGCCCTGCACTCACTCACCCTCCAATCACTGAGCCCACACTCACTCTGCCCTGCACTCTCTACATCTCACTCAGTCCACACTCACCCTGCACTCACCCCACACTCACTCACCCTTCACTCATTCACCCTTGACTCACTTACCCCACACTCTCTCACCCTGCACTCACTCACCCTACACTCACTCTACCCTGCACTCACTCTGCCCCGCACTCACTAAACCCACATTCACTCCGCCCCCACACTCACTCTGCCCCCTCACTCATCACCACATTCACTCTGCCCCACCACTCACTCTCCCCCACACTCACTCACCCTGCACTCACTCTACCCACGCACCCTGCACTCACTGTGCCCCACGCTCACTATACCTGCACTCTGCCCCACCACTCATTCAGCTCCACATTCATCCAGCCCCGCGCTCACTCTGCCTACACCATGGTTACGCTGCACTCACCCAGCCCCCACTCACCCAGCCCCGCACTCATTCAGCCTACACCATGGTTACTCCACACTCACTCAACCTGCACTCACCCTGCCTGCTCAGCCTGCACTCACTCCACTCAGCCCGCATTCAACCCACTCAGCCTGCAGCCCGCTCACCGCACTCACCTCGCTCACCTCACTCACCCTGCGCCAGGCTGAACGAGGAACTGCACCAGTTCCTCATCCCACCATGCTCTGCCGCCACATTACACAAAGCACACAGGAGGGAGCCAGAGACCGAGGGCCAAAATCACCACGCACGGCACACACTGCACAAGGTGAAGTGACAGCTGCTACCCCCAGTGACAAAGAGCCCGCCCCCATCTTTATGTCACTGCACTCCCGATGCGATAGCATTGGCCCTTTTTACTAGCCAGTTTTGCACTTCCGGCCACTGTGCCGCTATCGCAAGCGATGGCGCGCATGCGCCATCGCGAGCCGCCGCCACTGGCCGGAAGCGCAAACATCCTGGCGCCACACACCCGCCCGCCGCTGACCTGCCACATCCTCCCCCCCCCCGCGCTCCCCCGCTCCCCCGCCACATCGCCACATCCTCCCTCTCCCCTGCAATTCCCACCCAGCGCCCACCGCCGCCTCGCGCACACCGCGGCGCCACCCGCAATTACCGCCCAGCCCCACTACACACCACACAGTCCGACCCCTGTCCGCCCACAGCCGCACACTCCATTGATGACGTCACCGCCCGACCCGCCCGCACCAATGTATGTATACTCTGTCTGTCTAATCTCTCTGTATACTCTGTCTGTCTAATTTCTCTCTATACTCTGTCTAATGTCTCTGTATACTCTGTCTGTCTAATGTCTCTGTATACTCTGTCTGTCTAATGTCTCTGTATACTCTGTGTGGCATACTCTGTGTCATGTCTCTGTATACTCTGTGTGTCTAATGTCTCTGTATACTCTGTGTCTCTAATGTCTCTGTATGCTCTGTGTGTCTAATGTCTCTGTATACTCTGTGTGTCTAATGTCTCTGTATACTCTGTGTGTCTAATGTCTCTGTATACCCTGTGTGTCTAATGTCTCTGTATACTCTGTGTGTCTCATGTCTCTGTATACTCTGTGTGTCTAATGTGTTTGTATACTCTGTGTGTCTAATGTCTCTGTATACTCTGTGTGTCTAATGTCTCTACACTCTGTGTCATGTCTCTACACTCTGTGTCATGTCTCTACACTCTGCCTAATGTCTCTACGCTCTGCCTAATGTCTCTACGCCCTGTCTAATGTCTCTACGCTCTGTCTAATGTCTCTACGCTGTCTAATGTCTCTACGCTCTGTCTAATGTCTCTATACTCTCTGTAATGTCTGTATTCTGTGTCTACACTGTGTGTATAATGTGTGTAATCTCTGCATACTGTCTGTCTATACAATGTCTCATGTATGTATATACTGTGTGCTTCTCTCCTCACCCCTCCACCACTGAGGCGCATCTCTCCTCAACCCTACACCACTGAACCGCTTCTCTCCTTACCCCTCCACCACTAAGCCGCTTCTCTCCTCACCCCTCCACCACTGATCCGCTTCTCTCCTCACCCTTCCACCACTGAGCCGCATCTCTCCTCACCCCTCCACCACTTAGCCACATCCCTCCTCACCCCTCCACCACTGAACCGCATCTCTCCTCACCCCTCCACCACTGAGCCGCATCTCTCCTCACCCCTCCACCACAGAGCCACATCTCTCCTCACCCCTCCACCACAGAGCTGCATCTCTCCTCACCCCTCCACCACAGAGCCGCATCTCTCCTCACCTCTCCACCACAGAGCCGCATCTCTCCTCACCCTTCCACCACAGAGCCGCATCTCTCCTCACCCCTCCACCAGAGAGCCGTCTCTATACTCTGCTACCCACAGAGCCGCCTCGATACTCTGCTACCCACAGAGCCGCCTCGATACTCTGCTACCCACAGAGCCGCCTCGATACTCTGCTAGCCACAGAGCCGCATCGATACTCTGCTAGCCACAGAGCCGCCTCGATGCTCTGCTACCCACTGACCCGCCTCTATACTCTGATACCCACTGACCCGCCTGTATACACACAATTAATTTCACCGCGCTCTCGATGCAATTGCATGGGGCCTTTTTACTAGTAATATAATATATTCCACATTACCCTATTGCTTATTTGTCACCATGCATAATATTTCCTCATCTTATTATAAGTGTGATGGTATTTTCATCTCATATTATATTACCCATTTGCCACAACATGTAGCAAATATTCACTCCTTTCCTGATATATCATTAGGATAAAAAAAACTCATATACAGTACTCACAGATGTCTCTCATTGATACAATTAAATAGACATAGAGTGGAAATAAATTTGGCTTTTGGTCATTTTTTTTCCCTAGAACTTTCTTATTAGCAGTGAATAATCTTATGTTAAATTTATCTACACTGCTTCAAATATATGCAGTTTTATTTACAACCGCACTCATGAACCAGAGTCTATTACAGCCATGCCTCAACGTGTTTCATTGTACAAAGTCATGGCGGGTTTGCGGTCTTGCAGCTCTGATGACTGGAGTCAGCAAAAGGTCACCAGAGCTGCAAGTAGGAGGCGACCAATAGTTGACCCCAGGGGGGTGGCTTTGACCCCCCTCATGCATATGATCACTGTGACTGGCTGTTGAACGACAAACAGCCAATCACAGTGATTTCATTATTTCACCAATAGCATTTGGTGAAATACTGAAATCTAGCCATAGCAGGTGTTGCAGTAGCAACTGCTATTGGCTGGAGCAAAGTGACCACGGTGTCACCCCCCAAGATTTGATTGGAGCTAGCATCCATGTGACATTAGCTCTCCAATCAGATGTGGAGGGGCGGTGTGACTTGTGGGTGCCCTCCCTCCTCAGCCTCATCCCGTCTGTGGAGGCTGAAGAGAGAGGTCCCTGCCACCGCCACCACTGACTGCCGAACCCGCCATCTGCAGCCGATCACTGCTGCCTGACCCACCAACTGCTGCCATCCGGTAATCTGGCAATCCTCTGCTGTTCCCCTCATTCCCTCTCGCCCTGTGATCATCCCCCCTGCCCCTGATCTCTGCTCCCTCTTTTGCCATAGCCGCTGCTGCTCACTGCTCTCTGCTGCAGCTGCCGATAATCCTGCTCTCCTCTACTGCCCCCCACTGCCGTCCATTGTCCTCCTCGCTTCCCCCACCCTGTGAACACCCCCCCGCCCTCTGATTACCCCCCCGATCTCTGCTCCCTCTCTCATCCACTGCTCTTCTGCTGCTGCTCATTGCATCTGGTGTGAGTGCCCCCTGCTGCTGACACTGGTGATCACCCCAGTGCCCTCTTCTGCACCCCCCTGCCCCCAGTGATCACCCACTAGTAATCAGTCCCTCCCTGCCCGGTGATCTCCCCCTGCCCAGTGATCATCCCCCCTGCCCAGTAATCATCCCCCCGCCTAGAGATCCACCTTCCAGTGATCAGTCCCCCCTGCCTGATGATCCACCCCCCAGTGATTAGTCTCCCCTCCCTGGTGATCAGCCCCCCCTTCCTGCTTGCTGATCACCCCCCCCTGTCCAGTGATCAGCCCCCCCTGTCCAGTGATCACGCCCCCTGCCTGGTGATCACCCCCATGCCCGTTGATAACCCACCTGCCTAGTGATCCATCACCTGGCGATCAGTCCTCCCCTGCCTGATGATCTGCACCCCCCTTTGCTTGCAGATCACCCCCCCCTGCTCGATGATCACCACCCTGCCCGGTGATCACCCCCTGTCCAGTGATCCACCCCCCGGTGATCAGTCACCAACCGGCCCAGTGATCTGCACCCCCCCTGCTAGCTGATCAACCTCTTGCATGGTGATCACCCCCCCCTGCCCAGTGATCACCCGCCTGCCTGGTGATACACCCCCGGTGATCAGTCCCCTCCTTCCCCATGATCTGTGCCCCCCATTCTGATCGCTGATCACCCCCCCCGCCCGATGATCACCCCCCCGCCCTGTGATCTGCTGCTGCCACCACAAACGCCTGCATTTTCCTAAGCCCCTGCCTGCCTCCTCTCTGCACCTGAAAGCCCCCACCTGCCTCCCCTCCGCATCTTGACAACCCCCTGCCATACCCCCACACCTGATAGCCCCCCAAAATGCCCTGCACCTGACAGCCCCCAGCTTACACCCCTGCACCTGACAGCCCCCAACCATACCCCCCACACCTGACAGCCCCCACTATACCCCCCGCACCTGACAGCCCGCCGCCATACCCACCACGCCTGACAGCCCCCACTATACCACCTCGCACCTGACAGGCCCGCCATACTCCCCACACCTAACAACCCCTGCCATACCCCCTGTACCTGAAAAACAAAAAGGAAAAGGGGCGCAAATGTGTAGGATCCCCTTATTAAAAACGTCTAAGTGGCGTGGGTAGGTGGCCACTCACCTTATCGGGTTGTGCAAGTCCTGCACAACCCGGTTTACCAGCCTCCGCCGCCGGCGGTATGTGCACTGCCTCTCCGCTCTCCTCTCTCCTGTTCAAGGCAGATCGTTTGTGCTGTTCCTGAGCTGCTCCAGCCGCCAGTCCCTCAAAAAGGGAGTAGTTTTCATGCAAAAAATAGTAATGGTGGTCTGATTAGGAGCGCTCTAAGGAACAAGCAGACATGTAAGATGTTTTCATAAATGGCAAACCTTTTATTAACTTCTTAGCTCCCCTCACAGCTCCACTACGCGCTTCAACTGCATACAAACAGTCTTCATCAGGTGGTGACACCACCTGATGAAGACTGTTTGTATGCAGTTGAAACGCGTAGTGGAGCTGTGAGGGGAGCTAAGAAGTTAATAAAGGTTTGCCATTTATGAAAACATCTCACATGTCTGCTTGTTCCTTAGAGCGCTCCTAATCAGACCGTCATTACTATTTTTTGTATGATACCCCCTGTACCTGACAGCCCCTGCCATACCCCCCGCACCTGACATCCCCCAGCTTACACCCCTGCACCTGATAGCCCCCACTTTACACTTCTGCACCTGACAGCCCCCGCCCTTACACCCCTGCACCTGACAGCCCCCGCCATACCCCCCCTGCAGCTGACAGCCCTCGCCTGAAAGTTTCACCAATCACTCGCTCATACATACGTACACACACATTAGAATAAAGTTTAGATTTTTAACACATACACACAGCACACAAAAATGTCCCACTCGTCCCAGTCATCAGTCACAAAGAGCATATTCAGCTGAGGAGGCATATGACATTGTTGACTCTGAAGCTAAGAGTGAGGGAGAGGACCCCACTTTTCTCTATTCCTCCCACTCTTCCTCCTCCAGCAACACCGAATCACCACCATAAAGACATGGAGGACAAGAAATCATCTGGAGCCCAGGAGAGAAGAGGCGGAGGCCATGGGAGAAGAGCCTGAGCCTGGGGAAGAGGAGACGGAGGCCTTGGAGGAAGACCCACAGCCAAGTGTGAGTAACCCCCAACCTAGTTCTAGTCACACCCAACCTAGCACTAGTGTCCCCGTCTGGACCCCCATTCCTGAAAATTTTGCTCCACGGATTCCTGATTTCGTTCCCTTATCAGGAATCCAGTTCAAGACTGCAAACCTCAGGGAAATAGACGTTTAAAAAGTATTTTTCTCTGAGTCAATTGTCAGTCTCATGGTGGCGCAGACTTACCTGTATACCTAGCAATTTTTGGCTGAAAACCCAAATTCATCATTTTCTACTTGGAGTCCTGTTGACTCAGTAAAACTGATGAAATATTGGGTCTGGTCCTTCACATGGGGATTGTGAAGAAATCAGAAATCCGCCAGTACTCATATTTTGTATCGCACTCCAGTATTTGGCATGGTCATGACCTTCAAATGATTTGAGGTTGTTCACAAGTTTCTTAATTTTAGTGACAATGAGGACAGCCTTCCTCACGATGACCCGAATTTTGATAGACTGTTCAAAATTCAGCCGGTCATCAAACACTTCAGCAACAAGTTTGCTGAAGTGTACACTCACCAAAGGGAAATTTGTATGGATGAATCCCTCATCCACTTCAAAGGGAGGCTTCAATTCCGTCAGTACTTGCCTAGTAAGAGGGCCAGGTACGGGATCAAACTCTATAAGCTGTGTGAGAGTACCTCAGGGTACACTCACAGCTTTAGACTTTACGAAGGGATGGATAGCAGGATCCAACCCCCAGTATGCCACCTGCTCTGGAGGTGAGTGGGAAAATAGTATGAGATTTGGTCCACCCACTGTTTGATAAAGGCTATAATCTATACGTTGAAAACTTTTACAAAAGTAACCCACTCTTTCAATCCCTCTCTGCCTGAGCTATCGCAGCTTTCGGCACTGTGTGTGTGGCGCCGGGCAACGAGTGCGTCACAGGAGGGTATTGCAGCCAAGACAGCAGCAGCAATATTCTCTGACTAAGCAATGACACAGTTAACTCAGAGATCCATACCCTACATGCATAATCAGCATAGAGGGCCGATAAGGTCCTGGTGGGCGGAGTGTAGTGGTAGAGTGTAGAAGGAGAACTCTATGAAAGAACGTAGGAGAAGGAGCAAAAAGAACAAGCTCTGCAATCTAGGAGAGGGGGCCTGCACAGTCCCGTGCAGCCCCCTGGCCGTCACCCCGGTTGGGCGCCATTACTCCCGATGCCTTAACAACCAAACTACGGGCATCTACATGCGGGTCCAACAACATCCCGTGCCCATCTAGAACCAGTTTACTGGTACCGAAGCTAGTAGTTGTTCAGCACTGCAACGCGAACCAGGAGTGGAGGGACCGCTTTACAGGAGCACCCCACCACCGCCACACACAGTCGTCTAGCCAGCGGAGTACCCACCAAAAGGACACAAGGCTCCCCAAAACACCCGGAACGTATACCCTGGGTAGGGCATTGAAGCAGCTTCCTTGTACCCGATCTGGCATTCCTGGGCGACAACGGCAACACAAGTCAGTTAGAATGGAGGAACATCGCGGATCTCTGAGAAACACTGGTCATTGCTGAGTCCACCCGGTCCGTTACCCGTCACTGTATGCCATGTACTGCCTGCTGGTTACAGTAAACTACCCGTTACAGAGACTTCCAGTGTCCGTGCTTTCTTATGAACTGTCTATCTCCGCACACTAAGGTAACCGCAGCTGCCTCAGAACATCTTGCGCAGCTCCTGGCTCCGGGGATCACCGCTCAGCCTGTGGGGAGCGTTCCATCTTGCTGCAGTCCATCCCCCGGAGGCCCAAGCAGCGCCGGTGGACTTCACCGGAATACTCATAGGTGGCGTCACGAAACAATTTAACCCCTAAACTGTTCAACCAACGACGTCTTTATTGATCTGGACCACCGGGCCCCGCTACCGGCAGGCGCGGTCTATCCGTGACAAGGAGGAAGAAGAAAACGCTTGTCCCTCAGAGTCCCGGCCACGGTGAGTCAGAATTTGGTGTCACGAACAGGATACGAGCAGGCCCGTTCCTTAACGGGTACAATGTGCTTAAAAGACTTTATTTCATCAAAAAGGACTTTGTTCGTCCCAAAAAAAACTTTTCTCGCCTTTTCACCGTTGGGCCAAGATGGCGTCCAAGATGGCAATCCCCGCCATGAAAATCACCACGTGCAGGCCCAGGGGTGAGCCACCGCCCCTCTTCGTGGGAGGGCCAAGGCGAAGGCGCCAAAATCATTGTCCGCCCTGATTGCTGGAAACAACCATGGGGGCGGACCAAAGACTTTTTCCCACAATTGGACTACAAAAACCCCCAAGGAAGTGGGAGTATCAGACTCTTCTTCACCAGCTCCTGAACAGAACAGTTACCGGTTTGGAAAGGGTGTGGTTCCTCCAAGACGATGGCCAGCATGAGACTCCTTAATCTAATGCAACAGGTCGAAGCGGAGGCCAGAGCAGCCATAGGCCATCCCGGTCCGGGTCCTGTCCTCTCAATCGACGGCAGCCCCGACTTCTGGCAGGAGGCTCTGCAAGACCTCCGGGTGAGGCTTATAGAGACAGTAGAGTGGACGATCCGCAGCTGGAGTGCGAGCCTGGGCAGCCGACTTCATCGGGCTATCCAGCAGAACCATATCGATGCATTCACTCCGGACCCGGACGACAGTTCCTGTTTTGCAGCCTCACCCACGCCGACCACCTGTCCTGCTTCATCGCCGGAGCCCATAGATTGCGTCATCCCAGTGCGACTGCAGTTCACCCCATTCTAGTGCCTGAAGCCGCAGCCGAATCCGTTTTAGAGCCGGAGCTTGCAACCTGCTCCACAGGAGAAGACAATACTCACCTGGTTCCCACCAAGGAACCCACAGCCGCTTTACAGGAGCACCCCACCACCGCCACACACAGTCGTCTCTAGCCAGCGGAGTACCCACCAAAAGGACACGAGGCTTCCCAAAACACCCGGAACGTATACCCCGGGTAGGGCATTGAAGCAGCTTCCTTGTACCCGATCTGGCATTCCTGGGCGAAAACGGCAACACAAGTTAGTTAGAATGGAGGAACATCGCGGATCTCTGAGAAACACTGGTCATTGCTGAGTCCGCCCGGTCCGTTACCCGTCACTGTATGCCATGTACTGCCTGCTGGTTACAGTAAACTACCCGTTACAGAGACTTCCAGTGTCCGTGCTTTCTTATGAACTGTCTATCTCCGCACACTAAGGTAACCGCAGCTGCCTCAGAACATCTTGCGCAGCTCCTGGCTCCGGGGATCACCGCTCAGCCTGTGGGGAGCGTTCCATCTTGCTGCATTCCATCCCCCGGAGGCCCAAGCAGCGCCGGTGGACTTCACCGGAATACTCATAGGTGGCGTCACAAAACAATTTAACCCCTAAACTGTTCAACCAACGATGTCTTTATTGATCTGGACCACCGGGCCCCACTACCGGCAGGCGCGGTCTATCCGTGATAAGGAGGAAGACGAAAACGCCTGTCCCTCGGAGTCCCGGCCACGGTGAGTCATGTGCAGAAACCAGAGGGATCTCCTTTTGTCGCTAATTGGGCAGCCTCTCCCAAAGGGTGAGAGCCAAGCCCAATGGAGCAGCAACATAGTTGTGGTCAAGTTCAAAGACAAAAAGGCCTTCTTTTTCTTGACCACAATCCATGGTCCCGGCACCGCGGCCACCACCATTAGAGGTACCCCAGCACAGGTTTACAAACCAGACTGTGCCATGGGGTACAACAAGAACATGGGGGAGTTGATCTTTCTGATCAAGTTCTCCAGCCTTGCAGTGCCATGAGGAAGGCGGAGGTTTGGTATAAAAAACTGGCCAAGCATTTTGTACAAATTGCACTGTATAACGAATACGTGCTATCACGATGTGCAGGCCAGACCAACAACACCTTCCTTCAGTTCCAGGAGGCGGTGATAAAGGCCCTGATGTTTGGAGGCAAGGAAGGAGCTAGCCCCAGCACACCTGGAGCTCAAGTTTCCCGTATGGTACCAGGGCAAAAAGGCGCAAACAGCTAAGACAGCAAGATCACAAAAAAGATGCCGCATCTCTATACATAATCTGCAGTTTTGGGCTTCCGGCCACTGTGCTGCCATCGCGAGCCGCTAGCCGGAAGCCAAAAAATACTGCCGAAGGAGACCACACTGCATCATACCCCAAACACTGCCCCCTCCACCCACAGCCCGCAGCTCACCCGCCACATCTTCATGCTCCCCCCGCCACAGTGGCGCCCGAAGTTTACAAAGCACCCAGTGTGCTTATAGCACCTTGCATGATGTCACAATGACATCAGCCTTCGGCGCTCTGATTGGCCCGCTTCCGCCCATGTGATATGTCACATGACCGCGAGCGCCCCAATCACATCGCCGAACGCTGATGTCATTCTGACATCATCCAAGGTGCTATCAGCACAATGCCTGATACTACTCACAGCAGCGAGCGGTCGCCGGAGGTTAAGTATAAGCATTTCACACACTCCTGCATCCTCACAGCCTCCTCCAGCCTCACTGCCTCCTCCAGCCTCACAGCCTTCTCCAGCCTCACAGCCTCACTGCCTCCTTCAGCCTCACTGCCTCCTCCAGCCTCACAGCCTCCTCCACCTTTACAGCCTCCTCCACCCTTACAGCCTCCTGCAGCCTCACAGCCTCACTGCCTCCTCCAGCCTCACTGCCTACTCCAGCCTCACTGCCTCCTCCAGCCTCACTGCCTCCTCCAGCCTCACAGCCTCCCCATCTTCACAGCCTCCTCCTGCCTCACAGCCTCCTCCTGCCTCACAGCCTCCTCCAGCCTCAAAGCCTCACTGCCTCCTTCAGCCTCACTGCCTCCTCCAGCCTCACAGCCTCCTCCACCCTTACAGCCTCCTCCAGCCTCAAAGCCTCACTGCCTACTCCAGCCTCACTGCCTACTCCAGCCTCACAGCCTCCTCCTGCCTCACAGCCTCCTCCAGCCTCACAGCCTCGCTGCCTCCTTCAGACTCACTGCCTCCTCCACCCTTACAGCCTCCTCCAGCCTCACAGCCTCACTGCCTACTCCAGCCTCAATGCCTACTCCAGCCTCACTGCCTCCTCCAGCCTCACTGCCTACTCCAGCCTCACAGCCTCCTCCAGCCTCACAGCCTCCTCCAACCTCACAGCCTCTGCCGGCCTCACTGCCTCCTCCGGCCTCACTGCCTCCTCCAGCCTCACTGCCTCCTCCAGCCTCACAGCCTCCCCATCCTCACAGCCTCCTTCAGCCTTACAGCCTCCTGCAGCCTCACAGCCTCCTCCTGCCTCACAGCCTCCTCCATCCTCACACCCTCCCCATCCTCACAGCCTCCTCCAGCCTCACAGCCTCCCCATCCTCACAGCCTCCTCCTGCCTCACAGCCTCCCTGCCTCACAGCCTCACTGCCTCCTTCAGCCTCACTGCCTTCTCCAGCCTCACAGCCTCCTCCAGCCTCACAGCCTCTGCCGGCCTCACAGCCTCCACCAGCCTCACTGCCTCCTCCAGCCTCACTGCCTCCTCCAGCTTCACAGCATCCTCTGGCCTCACAGCCTCCTCCATCCTCAAGCCTCCTCCATCCTCACAGCCTCCTCCTGCCTCACAGCCTCCTCCTGCCTCACAGCCTCCTCCTGCCTGACAGCCTCCTCCATCTTCACAGCCTCACTGCCTCCTCCAGCCTCACTGCCTCCTCCAGCCTCACAGCCTCCTCCTGCCTCACAGCCTCCTCCAGCCTCACTGCCTCCTCCGGCTCTCTGCCTCCTCCAGCCTCACTGCCTCCTCTGGCCTCACTGCCTCCTCCAGCCTCACTGCCTCCTCCAGCCTCACAGCGTCCTCCAGCCTCACAGCCTCCTCCTCCCTCACACCCTCCCCATCCTCACAGCCTCCTCCAGCCTCACAGCCTCCCCTTCCTCACAGCCTCCTCCGGCCTCACAGCCTCCTTCGGCCTCACTGCCTCCTTCAGCCTCACTGCCTCCTCCTGCCTCACAGCCTCCTCCAGCCTCACAGCCTCCTCCTGCCCCACAGCCTCCTCCAGCCTCACTGCCTCCTCCAGCCTCACTGCCTGCTCCTGCCTCACAGCCTCCTCCAGCCTCCTTCAGCCTCACAGCCTCCTCCTGCCTCACAGCCTCCTCCTGCCTCACAGTCTCCTCCTGCCTCACAGCCTCCTCCTGCCTCACAGCCTCACTGCCTCCTCCAGCCTCACTGCCTCCTCCAGCCTCACACCCTCACTGTCTCCTTCAGCCTCCTCCTGCCTCACAGCCTCACTCCCTCCTCCAGCCTCCCAGCCTCCTCCAGCCTCACAGCCTCCCCATCCTCACAGCCTCCTCCTGCCTCACAGCCTCCTCCAGCCTCACAGCCTCACTGCCTCCTCCAGCTTCACAGCCTCCTCCAGCCTCACAGCCTCCTCCAGCCTCACAGCCTCACTGCCTCCTCCAGCCTCACAGCCTCACTGCCTCCTCCAGCCTCACTGCCTCCTCCAGCCTCACTGCCTCCTCCTGCCTCACAGCCTCCTCCTGCCTCACAGCCTCACTGCCTCCTCCAGCCTCACTGCCTCCTCCAGCCTCACTGCCTCCTCCAGCCTCACACCCTCATTCTCTCCTTCAGCCTCCTCCTGCCTCACAGCCTCACTCCCTCCTCCAGCCTCCCAGCCTCCTCCAGCCTCACAGCCTCCCCATCCTCACAGCCTCCTCCTGCCTCACAGCCTCCTCCAGCCTCACTGCCTCCTCCAGCCTCACAGCCTCACTGCCTCCTCCAGCTTCACAGCCTCCTCCAGCCTCACAGCCTCCTCCAGCCTCACAGCCTCACTGCCTCCTCCAGCCTCACAGCCTCACTGCCTCCTCCAGCCTCACTGCCTCCTCCTGCCTCACAGCCTCCTCCTGCCTCACAGCCTCCTTCTGCCTCACAGCCTCCGCCGGCCTCACAGCCTCCGCCGGCCTCACTGTCTCCGCCGGCCTCACAGCCTCCGCCAGCCTCACTGCCTCCACCGGCCTCACAGCGTCCCCATCCTCACAGCCTCCTCCATCCTCACAGCCTCTTCCATCCTCACAGCCTCCTCCATCCTCACACCCTCCTCCATCCTCACAGCCTCCCTATCTTCACAGCCTCCCTATCTTCACAGCCTCCCTATCTTCACAGCCTCCTCCATCCCCTCTGCCTCCTCCATCCTCACAGCCTCCTCCATCCTCAAAGCCTCCTCCATCCTCACAGCCTCCTCCATCCTCAGCCGCACTACCTCACACCGCTGCCATCCGTCGGCCCCGCTTCATCGCGATCGTCCTCGCGCCCTCCGCGAGGTCCACAGTGCCCGAATGCCGGTGGTGGCTTCTGCCCCTCGCCGCTCTCTCACCGCTGGGGCCTCCGTGTCGCCATGCTGCTGGAGTAGCCGTCTACGGGCTCTGGCCGGGTGCCGGGAGCCAGTGACGTCGTCTCCTCACCCCTCTAGACGCACCTCTCTTCACCTCTCCAGCCGCACCTCTCCTCACCCCTCCAGCCGCACCTCTCCTCACCCCTTCATCCGCACCTCTCCTCACCCCTCCACCTTAACCTCTCTTTCACCCTCCAGTCTCACCTCTCTTCACCCCTCCTGCCTCACCTCTCCTCACCCCTCCTGCCTCACCTCTGCTCACGCCTCCTGCCTCACCTCTCCTCACCCTCCAGCCTCACCTCTCCTCACCCCTCCAGCCTCACCTCTCCTCACCCCTCCAGCCTCTCCTCACCCCTCCAGCCTCCCGCCACATCATTCTCTGCTATCCACAGAGCCCCCTCTATACTCTGATACCCACAGAGCTGCCTGTATACTCTGCTAACCACACAGCCCATATATACTCTGCTAGCCTGTATACACACAATTAATTTCACCGCGCTCCCGATGCAATTGCATCAGGCCTTTTTACTAGTCTGCTAAAAAGGGGGATAAGAAGGGACAGCAATTTCCAATGTGAAACATGTCCTGACAAACCTGGACTGTACATGAAAGACTGCTTCAAAGTCGATCACACGTCTATGGACTGAACACATCCTGACATTCCCTACAGAACCCATACACTCAAACCTGACATACACTACACCACACACACCAACCTGATGCATACACACACCAACCTGACATACACCACACCACACCACACACATCAACCTGACGTACATTACATCAGGTTGATGTGTGGTGTGGTGTACATCAGGTTGATGTGTGTGGTGTAGCGTACATCAGGTTGGTGTGTGGTATATACAACACCTCACATACACCACACCACACACATGCCAACCTGATGTGCACTACACCACACACACACACACTAACCTGACGTACACTACACACACACTAACCTGACCTAAACTACACCACACCAACCTGGCATACAGTGTTGGCCAAAAGTATTGACACCCCTGCAATTCTGTCAGATAATACTAAGTTTCTTCCTGAAAATGAGTGCAATCACAAATTCTTTGGTATTATTATCTTCATTTAATTTGTCTTCAATGAAAAAAACACAAAAGAGTATGAAGCAAAAAGCAAAACATTGATCATTTCACACAAAACTCCAAAAATGGGTCGGACAAAAGTATTGGCACCCTCAGCCTAAGACTTGGTTGCACAACCTTTAGCCAAAATAACTGAGATCAACCGCTTCCGGTAACCATCAAGGAGTTTCTTACCATACTCTGCTGGAATTTTAGACCATTCTTTTTTGGCAAACTGCTCCAGGTCCCTGATATTTGAAGGGTGCCTTCTCCAAACTGCTATATTTAGATCTCTCCACAGGTGTTCTATGTGATTCAGGTCTGGACTCATTGCTGACCACCTTAGAAGTCTCCAGTGATTTCTCTCAAACCATTTTCTAGTGCTTTTTGAAGTGTGTTTTGGGTAATTGTCCTGCTGGAAGACCCATGACCTCTGAGGGAGACCCAGCTTTCTCACACTGGGCCCTACATTATGCTGCAAAATTTGTTGGTAGTCTTCAGACTTCATAATGCCATGCACACGATCAAGCAGTTCAGTGCTAGAGGCAGCAAAGCAACCCCAAAACATCAAGGAACCTCCGCCATGTTTGACTGTAGGGACAGTGTTCTTTTCTTTGAATGTCTCTTTTTTTCTCTTGTAAACTCTACGTTGATGCCTTTGCCCAAAAAGAGAGAACATTCTTCCAAAACATTTTAGCAGGAATTTCAGGGAAGAAAGGTGTACTGCGGTCCGCGCTGCCAGAAACATCAAGGAATACCCAAGACGAAGTTTTGATCCAAGCCTTCTTTATTCTCCTCCTACGCGTTTCAGTGCCCACCTGGCACCTTCATCAGGGATCCCTGATGAAGGTGCCAGGTGGGCACTGAAACGCGTAGGAGGAGAATAAAGAAGGCTTGGATCAAAACTTCGTCTTGGGTATTCCTTGATGTTTCTGGCAGCGCGGACCGCAGTACACCTTTCTTCCCTGAAATTCCTGGTTTAACCCCACGTGTGTGGAGTCGGTGGAGGTCCAGCGGCAGCCATCAGGATACTATCCTACATGCGCACAAGCCGGTTGTGGGTCACACAACTGGAGTAGGTGAGTGAATTACGTTTTTCACCGCTGAAATTTAGTGTCGAGTGATAAGGGCACTATTGCGCCTCTTGTCCCCCTCCCCTCTCTCTTTCTCTCCAAAACATTTTAGGCTTTCTCAGGTAAATTTTGGCAAACTCCAACCTGGTTTTTTTTATGTCTCGGGGTAAGAAGTGGGGTCTTCCTAGGTCTCCTACCATACAGTCCCTTTTCATGCAGACGCCGACGGATAGTACGGATTGACACTGTTGTACCCTCGGACTGCAGGGCAGCTTGAACTTGTTTGGATGTTAGTCGAGGTTCTTCATCCACTATCCGCACAATCTTGCGTTGAAATCTCTTGTTAATTTTTCTTTTCTGTCCACATCTAGGGAAGTTAGCCACAGTGCCATGTGCTTTAAACTTCTTGATGACACTGCGCACGGTAGACACAGGAACATTCAGGTCTTTGGAGATGGACGTGTAGCCTTGAGATTGCTCATGCTTCCTCCCAATTTGGTTTCTCAAGTCCTCAGACAGTCCTTTGGTCTTTCTTCTTTTCTCCATGCTCAATGTGGTACACACAAGGACACAGGACAGAGGTTGAGTCAACTTTAATCCATGTCAACTGGCTGCAAGTGTGATTTAGTTATTGCCAACACCTGTTAGGTGCCACAGGTAACTTACAGGTGCTGTTAATTACACAAATTAGAGAAGCATCACATGATTTTTCTAAGGGTGCCAATACTTTTGTCCACCCCCTTTTTTCATGTTTGGTGTGGAATTATATCCAATTTGGCTTTAGGACAATTATTTGTGTGTTTATTTTATTGACGACAAATTAAATGAAGATAATAATACCAAAGAATTTGTGATTGCAATCATTTTTAGGAAGAAACTGAGTATTATCTGCCAGAATGGCAGGGGTGTCAATACTTTTGGCCAACACTGTACACTACACCACATACACACCAACCTAACGTAGTGTATGTCAGGTTGGTGTGGTGTAGTGTATGTCAGGTTGGTGTGTATGTGGTGTATTGTACGTCAGGTTAGTGTGTGTGGTGTAGTATTCATCAGGTTAGTGTGTGTGGTGTATAAAAAAAACACGTACACTACACCCACACACCAACCTGACGTAGTGTTTGTCAGGTTGGTGTGTGTGCACGTGTCATGTTGTTGTGTTTGTGGTGTAGTATACATCACACACACCAACTTGACATACACTACACCACCCTGACGTATACTACACTACATACACCAACCTGATATACACTACATTCTCTCCATACGTGACATGGTGTCCACTAACAATTCCAATTGTTAGCGGACACCATGTCGCCTATGGAGAGCCCCTGTGTGCCTAAACATTGTAGCTCCCCCACAAGTGACCCCATTTTGGAAACTAGACCCCCAAGGAACTTATCTAGATGCATAGTGAGCACTTTGAACCCCCAGGTGCTTCACAAATTAATACGTAAAAATGAAAAAGTATTTTTTTCACAAAAAATGTTCTTTTAGCCACACTTTTTCCATTTTCACATATGCAACAGGATAAAATGGATCCTAAAATGTGTTGAGCAATTTCTCCTTAGTACACCGATACCTCATATCTGGTCATAAACCACTGTTTGGGTGCACAGCAGGGCTTGAAAGAGAAGGAGCGCAACATGACTTTTTGATTGGAAAATAAGCTCCAAAAGTCAAATGGCGCTCCTTCCCTTCCGAGTCCTGCTGTGCGCCCAAACAGTAGTTTATTACCACATATGAGGTATTGATGCACTCAGGATAAACTGCCCAACAAACTTACGGATGCATTTTATCCTGTTGCCCATGTGAATATGAACGAATTGAGGATAAAAGAACATTTTTGTTAGAAAAATTAAAATGTCAATTTTTTTCCTTCCACTTTGCTTTAGTTCCTGTGAAGCACCTGAAGGGTTAATAATCTTCTTGAATGTAGTTTTGAGTAGCTTGAGGGGTGAAGTGTTTGGAATGGTGAATATGCAAATAGAGTCTGTGGAGCCTCGTTTAGGAGTCTCAACACAGGACTAGCCAGATCTTCCTCTAGTGAAGGACCTAGCCATGATAACCACCATATTAAGTGGCCCTTTGAGTCAATATCCAGCTCTTTACAAGCTTAAAGATATGACAAGGGAATACCAAGGCCAGGTATCCATCCACAGACAGCTGTTTCGGGGTGTTGCCCCTCATCAGTGTGGAGTAGGATTCTGGGTAGGTGGGAGCAATGCCTAGTAGACCAACAAAACAAAGTATTCACTGATCCCAGGGAGACCAGTTCAAGAAAACACTGCGGGCAGCCGGCTAAAGCGCTCAACACAGTGAATTCCTAGGCCCATTGCCCCCTGGGAATTTTGAATATGGGCCTAGGAATTCACTGTGTTGAGCGCTTTAGCTGGCTGCCCGCAGAGTTTTCTTGAAATGGTCTCCCTGAGATCAGTGAATACTTTGTTTTGTTGGTCTACTAGGCATTGCTCCCACCTAGCCAGAATCCTACTCCACACTGATGAGGGGCAACACCCCAAAACAGCTGTCTGTGGATGGATACCTGGCCTTGGTATTCCCTTGTCATATCTTTAAGCTTGTAAAGAGCTGGATATTGACTCAAAGGGCCACTTAATATGGTGGTTATCATGGCTAGGTCCTTCACTAGAGGAAGATCTGGCTAGTCCTGTGTTGAGACTCCTAAACGAGGTTCCACAGACTCTATTTGCATATTCAAAATTCCCAGGGGGCAATGGGCCTAGGAATTCACTGTGTTGAGCGCTTTAGCCGGCTGCCCGCAGTGTTTTCTTGAACTGGTCTCCCAGTTTGGAATGGTGTCACTTTTGGGTGTCTTCTGTCATTTACACTCCTCAAAGGAACTTCAAATGTGATGTGGTCACTAAAAAAATGGCTTTGTAAATTTTGCTGGAAAAATGAGAAATTGCTGATGAACTTTGAACCCTTATAATTTCCTAACAATTTTTTTTTTTTTTGCCAAAATTGCACTGATGTGAAGTAGACATGTGGGAAATGTTATTTATTAACTATTTTGTGTCACATAGCTCTCTGGTTTAGCAGAATAAAAATTCAAAATTTGAAAATTGCAACATTTTCACAATTTTCACCAAATTTTGGATTTTTTCACAAACGCAAAAATGATCAACTTAAATTTACCACTAGCATGAAGTCCAATATGCCACGAAAAATAATCTTAGAATCGCTAGGATCCGTTGAAGTGTTCCAGAGTTATGAAATCATAAAGGGACGCTGGTCAGAATTGCAAAAAATGGCAAGGTCAGCAAGGCCAAAATAGGCTGGGTGGTGAAGTGGTTAATACACTCATCAGGGGGGGGTCACAACATTTGTGCTTTGATGGTCTATTTGCAGTGGTAGAATAATTAAAATCAGGTACAAAACAATATTGAATGCCAGTGATCTAAATTCTCCTATAGAGTAAGCAGCAACAATAGAGATAATAGAATGATGCTGTTGCATTTATAAAATAGGCAGTTTGGAGTGAATATATCATAAAATTCCCCCTTTTTTATCACTTAGATAGGCACCAAACATGCCCCTTATAATAGGAAGAATATGGATTAGTGCATGGACTCTTTACTACAGTCCTGATAACCAATAATATTTCCCCCTAATTTATTTTTTGATTTTTGAATTCTACCTTATGATTTTTTAATTGAGATAATATAAGGATAGACCTTACAAGGCATGGTGGAATAGGAATACTACTTTAAAAATATTTAATAAATAATATTTTATATCATTTGTCCAATTGAGTCATTGTATAATCTAATTTAATTTGGTGGACTCTTGCAGTTTTATATGTCCTCATCAGTGAGAGTCATATTAAACAATGCATTTACTCATTACTTGTTTTCTTAAGTTATTGTTCATATTACTTTCCATTATGTTTTAGGGATGGGATCTTTACTGGAAATATAAAATAGATTACGGTCATAGAGACTTAATGAGCAGAAGACACCCACACATGCTATATTTTTACAACACTGATTTATATGTTCTGACAACTGACCATGATCATATCTACAGGTTTTTAATCAAAACTCTGAACACTGGGCAGATGGTTGGAAAAATAAATTGCGGATCAATAATGTATGGATTGTAGGATTTCCTGATAGTATAAATCTGGCCTCTTGAAGTATATAGTCTAGGGAAATTGGTTTATGAGGATATCAGTGGTTTGCAGAGCGAAGCAATCTTATTTTTTTATTTGTTCAATGCCATCTTATGAATCATGCTGTCAGAACCTTTCAGACTGGGCATATGAAAATGAAAACACATATGAACTCTAGCTGTTTCCCTCTCTAAGGAGTAATATTCAGGGCCAAAGCTTACTATAGTATTCCAAATAGATATTCTATTACATTACAATTGCAAATAAAACATGTGAATGATAACATAAATGAAATAATAACTGAATATTGAAAAATACATCAGAAGCAGTTTGCATTTTGTGTAGCAGTAGTTATATATGTATGTTAAAAAAAAAAAAAAAACTCTACTTAAAAAACAAAAAGAGAGTTGTTTTGTTCGGCGAATCCGGAAGGATGGTGCAGGTGACTTAGTTGACTCTGAAGACATTGCAGAAGCTTTTAGACAATATTACGACTCCCTATATAATTTAAGCCCCTCGAAATCAATGTCTAATCATGGCTAATGAAAAAATCCAAACATTTCTCAATGCGCTTAAACTCCTGACAATAACTCCTGAAGGCCAATTATTACTCCAGGCTAGGGTTTCAAGAAAGGAGGTGGAAGAGACTCTCGCATCTATTCCGAATGGAAAAGCACCAGGCCCTGACGGGTTTCCTATAATTTATTATAAGAAATTCACGGATATATTAATACCACACATAGAAAATTTATTCAACAACTTACTGTCGGGCTCTACTCCACCGCCGCAGGCATTGGAAGCCTACATCACTATAATACCAAAGGAGGGGAGAGATGGCACCCTAAGCAATAATTACAGACTAATTTCATTATTAAATACAGACATGAAACTCTGGGCAAAACTCTTAGCAAACAGAATTAACTTGGTCCTGGGGGATCTTATTCATCCTGACCAGGCCGGATTTGTGAGGGGCAGGGAGGGAAAGGACAACTCAAGCTGTCTCGTGTGCTAGGCGCACCGGGAGGCCTCTCGTCGTCCTATCAACGGACGCCAAGAAGGCCTTCGATCTAGTAAGCTGGCAATTCATGGACAGCGCATTGCGCAAATTTACCTTTCCTCCTCCCCTCATAGAAGCAATTTTAAGCTTATACACCTCTCCCACGGCAAGGGTCAGGGTGAATGGCCTATTGTCTAACAAATTTAAAATTAGCAACGGGACCAGGCAGGGCTGTCCTCTCTCCCCGACATTATTTGTGGTGGTAATGGAAATGCTAATGCAGGCGATCCGCCAGAATGACAAAATACAAGGAATTAATATTGGAGATGTCCAGATAAAGGCAGCAGCGTTTGCTGATGACTTGTTGTTGATGATATCTAACCCGTCGGCGGCGGTGCCGGAGCTCCTTGGCCTCCTGGAGACTTTTGGGGAACTGTCTAATTTTAAAATCAACCTAGACAAAATGGAAGCGCTTAATATAACAGCCTCCAGGACAGAGGTGCAGGCACTACAAAAAACAACACTTTTTAAATGGCCCCAAGATAAACTTAAATACTTAGAAATACAAATTACGAAAGACCCCAACTAGGGATGGGCGAATCTACTCGCTAGGACTCGTTACTCGGCGAGTAGTAAGGGACTCGCAGGACTCGGTACTCTGCGAGTTTCCCAGCGTTTACTCGCACGAGTCCAATGCAAATCAAAGGCAAACGCTGACAAAACTAGGATTGCCATTGTTTGCATTAGACTCGGCTACTGTGCCAGTGATAGCAGGGAAACTCGCAAAGTAACTGCTGTTTCTTTGCGAGCCGAGTCCAGCTGTCTTCTCTGTGCAGCTCCAGGGTCCTAGAGCCAGCCTGCTCACAGAGATGATGTAGCAGAGCTGAGATTGTTCTCAGTCTGCTCATTCCCTGTGCATAGACATCTATATCTATGCACAGGGGATGTAGCAGAGAGGACATCGCGTTTTGGACTACGTCGGACGGAAGAGGATTTTTTTAATTAAAGATGGAGTCCCTAATGGCTTTTTTTTAATTTCAAATAAAACATTTTCTCTGTGTTGTGTTTTTTTAACCCTTTATTGGAGATTCTTAGTGGCTGGGTCAAACGTGGCCTGACATTAAGAATCTCGGGCTTAATACCAGCTTGTATAACAAAGCTGGTATTAACCCCTTTATTACCCAGCGTGCCACCACCACCAGGGCCGCTGGAAGAGCGGGGTTCAGCGCCAGAGGATGGCGCTTCAATGAACGTGCCATCTTCTGGGGCGGCTGCGGGCTGCAATTTGCAGCGGGGGGTTCCCAGAAAGCTTGGGCATCCAAGCAATTTCTATGTCTAGCCAGGTACAGCTAAGCAGCTGGAGGCTGGAATCCGCAGCGCAGGGATGGCCAAGCTTTCTGGGCACCCCCCGCTGCAAATTGCAGCCCGCAGCCGCCCCAGAAGATGGCGCGTTCATTGAAGCGCCATCCTCTGGCGCTGAACCCCGCTTTTCCAGCGGCCCTGGTGGCGATGGCACGCTGGGTAATAAAGAGGTTAGGGCCAGCTTTGTATTATCAGCCGGCCCTAAGCCCGAAATTTATGGCAGTCACGCCAATATTAGACATGACCGCCATGAATTTCTATTAAATTGTTTTAAAAAAAACACAACACAGAGAAAAAATTTTATTAGAAATAAAAAAAAAAGCCATTAGGGACTCCATCTTTAATTAAAAAAATCCTCTTCCGTCCAAAACGCGATGTTCTCTCTGCTCATCCCTGTGCATAGATATAGATGTCTATGCACAGGGAATGAGCAGACTGAGAACAATCTCAGCTCTGCTACATCAGGCAGCAGGCGGGCTCTAGGATCCTTGCGCTGCAGCAGCCAGCACACAGAGCACACAGGACTCTTATCTGTGCGAGTTTCCCAGCGATTACTTGCAAAGTAAACGAGCAATGCAAATAAATGGCAAAACTAGGATTGCTTCAGGCTGAAGCTTCCGAGACACATCTGCGATTTGTAAATCTCACACTACTCGCTATTACTCGCTTCCCCATTCATTAACATTGGACTCGCTAGACTCGCAACGAGTAGCGAGTCATGTGCTTGGACTCGCTAGAGTCAAGCGATTCCGAGTAATTTAGGATTCGCCCATCACTAACCCCAACTCATTATACACACACAACTTCATCCCGCTTATCAGCAATATCAAAAATACACTGAAGACATATGACTTGCCAATGCTTTCATGGATGGGAAGAATCAACATTGTAAAATCATATATCCTCCCCAAAATATTTTATGTTATGAATATGGTTCCGGTTTCCTTGCCCAATCCTTTCTCTCAGGCTCTAAACCGAATAATATCCAAATTTATATGGAAACAAAAGAAAGCCAGGATTTCATTCAGAATTCTTGTGCTCCCTAAAAGACGGGGGAACTTGGGCTTACCGGATCTCATTTCTTATCATAGAGCTATTCACTTAGCGAGATGGCTGAAACTTACTCATATGGCCTCCCAAAATAACAGACAACACATAGAAATGCAATTATTAGATACCAAGGTACACAAACTGTTGTGGACAGACAGCATGCCAGATAAGGATAATTTTGATGAAATTCTTGCCTCTACACTAGCTATACGACGAAAACTGGTCCCGATTCACTTCCCAGACTGTGGCTTTTTAGACAGAATTCCGATGCAGCTGATACCATATCTGATAGACGCAGATTTTACAGACCCATATAATCTTTGGAAGACCCTCATAAATAAACCCATCTCAACGTTACTGCGAGGAAACATTCCATGCAGAAATATGTGGCCAATAAAGCTAAACAGCAACCACAGATGCTCTTACAAGAACTACATGTGGCCCACTACATGAAAAAAAATCAAGAGCCCAATGACGGTCCCCACGAGATAGAAGTGGCTGGAAATACTAGCAAAACTAAAACCACCAACCCCTAAAATAATCTCCACGATATATAATAATTTACTTGATAACACACAGCCCACTTTCCCACTCTATCTACACTCCTGGGAGATTGAACTAGGGGTCATGTTTTCTAATGAGGACAAAGTAAAACTCTGCCAGAACTCACATGGCTTCTCCAGGTGTGTCCTACTGCAGGAAACGTCCTTTAAGCTCCTATCGAGGTGGTATTACACCCCTGAGAGATTGTTTCACTTGGGACTAACAGAGTCCCCACATTGCTGGAGATGTGAGAGATCGAGAGGGAACTTAACCCACATATTTTGGACATGTCAGAAATTAACAAAATTCTGGTTAGGTGTAAATAAGACTTTAAAATCTATGAACCTCATAAGATCTGAGTTAACTGCGGTAGAAGCTCTTCTATCGCTCCCATCAAAAAACTACAACCCCAAAAAAACATGGGCTAGCCCCTATTATGATAGGAGCAGCAAAGCACCTAATAGTCCAAAAATGGAAGCAACAACATGCACCCACGGAGAAGGAATGGTTAGCCAAAGTATCAGATCTATACAGACTAGAAGAACTATCCAGCTGGGAAATGAACTCCCACGACTCATTTCTTAAAAAGTGGAGACCATGGAGAGAGAGGACGGAGAGTGGCGATATTAATAATTGAACAGAGGACCGCAGCGGCTGTTAGATAACCCCCAAACTATATGCAATATCATGTCCCTGTCTTTGGGGTGCCCGAGAAGGGCCCTTGGAGGTGAGGAATGTGCCCGCCGGTCAACAGCCATGGGAGGATAATATCTCTATAGGTACATAGTTGCACTGTCATGATATTATTGGATTTCATAACCGAATAAAAAAAAGCATAGTAGATACGGAGCCGTTTGAATATCTAAGAAATCTGAGAAACCAACTGTTTATGTTGTACATTATGTTTATTCTGTTTATATTAAGATACTGTTTAATTTCAGAAGCATATACAAAAATATGTTTTATGTACCACGTTTTGTTAAACATACATTATGTTTACTCTGTTAATATCAAGGTACTGCTTGATCTCAGAACCATATACAAAATATGTTTTCTGTACCATGTTATGTTAAACTTCAAAATTAAATAAAGAATGGAAAAAAAAAAAAAAAAAAAAAACTCACCAAATTTGGCCTCTTACAAATAACATTGCATTTATCAGGATACTATCAGCCACCTCAGAAGCAACCCATATCTCTCAACACCGATGCTCCATCCCCTACAACCCTGACACGGGGGCGATTGTGGCATCTGCGTCCAGCCATGCCACAAGGAGGAGACAGGTGGTATCACTGGACATGAGATCACTACAGGGCGGCAGCCACTCAAAGAGTGAAGCATAAAGTCAGAAAGCAGCCTATTAATGACGCCCAGTGATTCTGAGGTGGCTGATAGTATCCTGCTAAATGCAATGTTATTTGTAAGAGGCCAAATTTGGTGAGTTTTTTTTTTTATATATATTTTCTATGTACCAATTCGGTGATTTTTGCTTAAAGCTAAATTATACATGTGTTATACATGTGGCTAGGTACTCGTAGGCGTGAGGGTCCGTGACGGGGGCTACGAGCTTACGCTATTTTGGTCCAAAATAACAAACTAACTCCTCACTATGATCTATAGAGTTATATTGCATTTTTTTTATCCTTCTGCAGTCTACAGCTGTGTCCTCTAGGGGGCGTCAGTCACTTGTGTTGCATATTTTGTTGCAGGGCACCCCGCCTTGTCTAACAGCTGGGCGTCATTAATAGGCTGCTTTCTGACTTTATGCTTCACTCTTTGAGTGGCTGCCGCCCTGTAGTGATCTCATGTCCAGTGATACCACCTGTCTCCTCCTTGTGGCACGGCTGGACGCAGATGCCACAATCGCCCCCGTGTCAGGGTTGTAGGGGATGGAGCATCGGTGTTGAGAGATATGGGTTGCTTCTGAGGTGGCTGATAGTATCCTGCTAAATGCAATGTTATTTATATGTATGTTAATATATACAGTATCTCATCAAAAGTGAGTACACTCCTCATATTTTTGTAAATATTTTATTATATCTTTTCATGTGACAACACCGAAGATATGACACTTTGATACAATGTAAAGTAATCAGTATAGAGCCACAGTAATAAAAAATATCCTACCAAACTAGCCAATAATACCAATCATTTATAGTCTCCCCAAAAACTCATAAAATGATTTTCTACCTCCTCTTCCACCCATTAGTTTATTGATAGGCTCATGGAACGAAGATCATGGATGGACCTACGCCCTTAAGTACAGAGAACACCAGATTTTCTAAGTAAAGATACTTAATCAGCTTTAAAGTTTATACAGTCATATGAAAAGGTTTGGGCACGCCTCTTAATCTTACTCATTTTTTTGCTTTAAAATTGGGCGTTTACAACAGCTATTTCAGTGTGATATATGTAATAACTGATGGAAACAGTAATATTTCAGGATTGAAATGAGGTTTATTGCACTAACCAAAAATGTGAAATATGCATTATTTCAAAATTTGACAGGTGCCAAAGTATGGGCACCCTTCTGATTTTCATGATTTGAATACTCCTAAATACTTTTTCCTGACTTACTGAAGCACTAAATTGGTTTGGTAACCTCATTGAGCTTTGTACTTCCTAGCCCGGTGTATCCAATCATGAGAAAAGCTATTTTAGGTGTCCACTTGCAAGTTGTTCTCCTAGTTGCATCTTCTCTGTGGAGTGGCATCATGGGCTCCTCAAAACAGCTCTCAAATGATCTGAAAAAAAAGCTTGTTCAACATAGTTGTTCAGCGGAAGGATACAAAAAGTTGTCTCAGAGATTTAACCTGTCAGTTTCCACTGTGAGGAAAATAGTAATGAAATAAAAGACCACAGGGACAGTTCTTGTAAAGGCCAGAAGTGGCAGACCAACAAAAATATCAGAAAGGCAGAGAAGAAGAATGGTCAGAACAGTCAAGAACAATCCACAGACCACCTCCAAAGACCTGCAGCACAATTTTGCTGCAGATGGTGTCACTGTGCATCGGTCAACAATACAGCGCACACTGCACAGGGAGAAGCTGTATGGGAGAGTGATGCGAAATAAGCCGTTTCTGCATGCATGCCACAAACAGAGTCGCCTGTGGTATGCAAAAGCACATTTGGACAAGCTAGTTTCATTTTGGAAGAAGGTCCTGTGGACTGATGAAACAAAGATTGAGTTGTTTGATCATACAACAAGGCATTATGCATGGCGCCACAAAAACACAGCATTCCATGAAAAACATTTGCTACCCACTGTGAAATTTGGGGGAGGGTCCATCATGCTTTGGGGCTGTGTGGCCAATGACGGCACCGGCAATCTTGTTAAAGTTGAGGGTCGCATGGATTCCACTCAGTATCAGCAGATTCTTGAGAATAATGTTCAAGAATCAGTGTCAAAGTTGAAGTTACGTCGGGGATGGATCTTTCAGCAAGACAATGATCCATAACACTGCTCCAAATCTACTCAGGCATTCACGCCACGCAGAGGAACAATTACAATGTTCTGGAATGGCCATCCCAGTCCCCAGACCTGAATATCATTGAACTTCTGTGGGATGTTTTGAAGCGGGCTGTCCATGCTCGGCGACCATCAAACTTAACTGAACTGGAATTGTTTTGTAAAGAGGAATGGTCAAAAATACCTTCAGGATCCAGGAACTCATTAACAGCTACAGGAAGCGACTAGAGGCTGTTATTTTTGCAAAAGGTGGATCTACTAAATATTAATGTCACTTTTCTGTTGAGGTGCCCATACTTTTGCACCTGTCAAATTTTGAAATAATGCATATTTCACATTTTCGGTTAGTACAATAAATTTCATTTCAATCCTGAAATATTACTGTGTCCATCAGTTATTACATATATCACACTGAAATAGCTGTTACAAAAACCCAATTTTAAACAAAAAAATTAGTAAGATTAAGAGCGGTGCCCAAACTTTTTCATATGACTGTATTGCTGTGAGCAATAATTAATTTTTTTGATATGGGATGTCCTAAATCTATTTTTATGTATCCCACACATTTTAACCATGAAAGCTGTGGAGCACCACTTTAAACTGGTTTCACATTTGCATTTGCAAGTGCAGCGGATGCTGCGGATAAAATTTATTAAATCCGCAAGTGTATTGTGCACTAATATTTAACATGGAGTGCGCATTCGTCCGCAGGGACATTTTTTGGCGTGCATATGGCTACGTAGGTGTACCCGCGCATCGAATTTTCACTGCCAGCGAAAGCGACATGTTGCATTTTTTGAGGGTGGAAAAATTCGCAATCATCCGCATGCGTACGATGCATTATTCTTTATGCATACGCCATTGCATGAAAGGCCTTGCGGATGCCTGTGTTTGATACGCATGCGTATAAGCCAATGCGCATGCCCAGAAAAAGATTTGCAGTACCTCCCATCACCCGCCCATATCCCAGCGCCCCAAACAGGCTGTATAAAGAATGTTTCTGGCCATTGGATGGTGTACACTGTTAGATCTCTGCCTCCTGGATTGCCTCCTTGATCTCTCTCCATGCTGGATCTCTCTCTTTGTGCCTGATCTCTCGCTCTGTGCTCATGTTCATCGATAATTCAAGATCTGCATAGCAGCTCTCAAAGCCGAGATCCATCTTGCCTCTGTGAACAGCAGCAAAGAAAGAGTTTCTTCCAGTGGGCAAGGTCTACTTATACATTGTCCTTAAGCAAATACCTATGGGCGGGATCTGTCAAAAAAAATAACAGAAAAGTGTGGATGCCGCAAAAGAATTATTCTATCCGGGACCAAGTGCCTCTATGTCCGCGCCGCTGCTCCAAATGAAAATCAGAAACACCAGAATCTTTTAAGCAAGTAATCTTCAGCTTTATTTTCCTTTGTTTAGGCGATTGAGCTGGTTGTGGGCTGCACAACCAAACCAGGTGAGCAGTTTTTGAACTGTATGGGATTCACCTGTTATATTAGGATAAGACCCTATGCGCATTCTCATTTTTTAGGCAAAAGAATTATTGAATGCATGCGCACAAAAAATGCGCACGCATGCAGAAATGCAAAGAAATGCATGCATACGCATATTAAGGTTTGCGGATGACTATGCGGACAAAATCCGCTGCGTGTGCATGTGGTGGCATGCGTTTTTACATGTATATGCACATGCGCAACATACACTGCGCTTGCAAACATAAATGTGAAACCAGCCTTAATCAGCACAATTTGTATAGCACTGACCTTAAACTATTTATATTAACAGCAACAGAATAACTTTGAAACATATTTTTTCATGTTTAATAAAGAAGACTGTATGTACACAGAAGGAGCACCAATGGGATCTGAATTTTTCTTTTCATTAGCAAGCCTTTTTGCAGCATAGTTTGAAACATTTTTCAGCTATTCAGAGACCAAGTCTTTTATATTTAACTAGATGGCGGCCCAATTCTAAAGAATCGGGTAGTCTGGAATCCATATATTGTTTATTTACTAATAGTTAGGGGAGTGCGGTGAAATGAATTGTGTGTATACAGGTGGCTCAGTAGTTAGCACTGCGCGATGGCTCAGTGGTTAGCACTGCATGGTGGCTCGGTGGTTAGCACTGCGCGGTGGCTCAGTGGTTAGCACTGCTCGGTGGCTCAGTGGTTAGCACTGCGCGGTGGCTCAGTGGTTAGCACTGCACGGTGGCTCAGTAGTTAGCACTGTGCGGTGGCTCAGTGGTTAGCACTGCGCGGTGACTCAGTGGTTAGCAGTGAGTGCGGTGGCTCAGTGGTTAGCAGTGAGTGCGGTGGTTCAGTGGTTAGCAGTGAGTGCGGTGGCTCAGTGGTTTGCAGTGAGTGCGGTGGCTAAGTGGTTAGCAGTGAGTGCGGTGGCTCAGTGGTTAGCAGTGAGTGCAGGGAGAGTGGTCAGCGCAGCGCCGTGGCCAGAGTGGCCAGAGTGGTCAGCGCAGCAATGTGAGTAAAAAAATCCCTGGTCTGTGGAGCGCTAGGGCTAGAGATAACTGGCACTAGGGTTATTTTAGAAAAAGTTTCTTTATTAACCTCTTACAGGCCACTACTCGTTTCTGCAGCAGAGCGCTGCCTTCATCAGGTGATGCAAGACTTGCATCACCTGATGAAGGCAGCGCTCTGCTGCAGAAACGAGTAGTGGCCTGTAAGAGGTTAATAAAGAAACTTTTTCTAAAATAACCCTAGTGCCAGTTATCTCTAGCCCTAGCGCTCCACAGACCAGGGATTTTTTTACTCTCAGCTTCTTGCACTTGTGCACACCTGGCAAGAGCAGCTCTGGACAAGAGATACCATTAATCCTAGATCCTGAGTTCCTTGACCTAGCAATACAACACGGTCACCGTTGTAGGACCTGTGGTGACATCAATCCGGTCATTGATCGCGGCAAGAGTTGGAGCTCCCGGAGCAACTTTCGGTGCCTCCACTATACCTCCAGGCGGAGGTGGATTCACAGGCGTAAGACCGCAGTTGTGCAGGGTTGCATAACCACCTCTGGTGAGTGGCTACACAGCCCTGGGCCTAAATCCACTTCAAAAACTTTCTTCACATGCGCTCCCACCCCCTCCCCCCTTTTTGTCTTGCATATTGAGCGCAGCAATGTGGGCAGAGTGGTCAGCGCAGCGCCGTGGGCAGAGTGGTCAACGCAGCACCGTGGGCAGTGTGGTCAGCGCAGTGCCGTGGGTAGTGTGGTCAGCGCAGCGCTGTGGGAAGTGCAGCGCTGTGGGCAGAGTGGTCAGCACAACGCCATTTGCAGAGTGGTCAGCACAATGCCATGGGCAGAGTGGTCAGCGCAGCGCTGTGGGCAGCATGGTCAGCGCAGTGCCATGGGTAGCGTGGTCAGTGCAGCACCGTGGGCAGTGCAGCACCGTGGGCAGAGTGGTCAGCACAACGCCGTGGCAGAGTGGTCAGCACAGTGCCGTGGCCAGAGTGGTGAGCGCAGCGCCGTGAGCAGAGTGGTTAGCGCAGCGCCGTGGGCAGAGTGGTCAGCGCAGTGCCGTGGGCAGAGTGGTCAGCGCAGCGCCGTGGGCAGAGTGGTCACGCAGAGGCAGAGGACAGCTGGGGAGGCTGGAGGGCACAGGACAGCCGGGGAGGCTGGAGGGCAGAGGACAGCCGGGGAGGCTGGAGGGCAGAGGACAGCCGGGAGGCTGGAGGGCAGAGGACAGCCGGGAGGCTGGAGGGCAGAGGACACTGACCGGGCTGTGGGCTGTGAGCGGCGATGCCGGAGGCCGCACACTGGAGCGGAATGTGGGCGGGGCCGGCTCTCGGAAGGCACACCAGGGTATGTGCGGGCACTGCGCCATAAGCGGCTCGAATGGGGGAGGAGGCACACCGGGGTATGTGCGGGCACGGCGCCATAAGCGGCTCGGATGGGGGAGGAGGCACACCGGGGTATGTGCGGGCACGGCGCCATAAGCGGCTCGGATGGGGGAGGAGGCACACCGGGGTATTTGCGGGCACGGCGCCATAAGCGGCTCGGATGGGGGAGGAGGCACACCGGGGTATGTGCAGGCACGGCGCCATAAGCACTGCAAGCAGAGGTTTTTTTCGCGGCCGCACCTGCCACAAGTGCCGAAACCGCACTTGCCGCACCTGCCGCACCCTTACCGCAAGCCCCATATACATTGTATGGGCCTTGCCGCAACTGTGCCGCAAGTGTGCCGCAAGTGTAGCGGTTATGCGGTAATCGCGGCAGATGCGTTTTTTTCACTGCATCTGCCGCGATTTGAAAATACAGCTGATGTGAAAGGGCCCTAACATCTTCAATCTCTCCCTCTCTTCTGCTATCTTCCCCTCCTCATTCAAAAACTCTATCATTACTCCAATATTTAAAAAAACCTATTGACTCATCCTGACAAATAACTAAATACAAGCCTCCAATCTCCCCTTTATCTTTAAAATCTTGGAGAGCCTGGTTTACTCTACTCACTTTAGTCTAGATTCAATACAGTCTGATTTCCACTCCCATTTAACAGAAACTGCCCTCATCTAAGTGTCCAATGTCCGGATCTCTATGCTTTGCACATCCACAGTAATCCAAAAGCTCCCACTCCAGGCTCCAAGAGTTTTCCTGAGCTACACTAACTAGCTCAAATGCCGTAACCTAAGAAATTAGAACCAACCTCAACATACTTACATTTTGGGGACTCCTGAAAGGCTGGGGTCACACATGGCAGTCAGTTTTTTAGAAGCCACCTTTACTGCTTGCTGTTTTTTTCTGTTGTCATTTTGATACAAAATTAACGTTAGCGTTAACACATGCGTAAACGCATAGTACCTGTATGTACTATGCGTTAACACATGCGTTTCCCATAGGGTCCCATGTTAAATGTGCATGCGTTTTTGCTACAGCACCCAAAATTGCTGCTAGCAGAATTTTTTGATGCTGATGCAAAAGCGCATAGCCTTTTTAGCAGTGCACTTAGACACTGTGCTTTTTGCATTGAAGCCTATGGATCTGTTAACGGATCAGTTTTTTAACATTTTCAACTTGGAAAAACTGATGGTTTTAATGGATCCAAGGCTCAAGTGTGACCCCAGTCAAAAACACACATTTCTATAGGGTGGCCTATAACATTCCCTAATCAAAGTCCTTTATACATAACCCATTCATTATTTCTCTGAACATAATTCTCCATCAAACTCTCCAACACACCAATAAATATTGTCTTGTGACTAGCTCAAGCAGCTTTTTATCTATTCCCCATTTGCTCAAGATGGCTGAACCATGGTAGGAAAAAAGTACCTGTGCTTCTTTGTGTCACCTCCACCTCACCTTAGATTGTAAGCTCTTACAAGTAGGGACATCATTATTTTGCTTTAATTATTGTATTATCTTTAACTATTACTTACCGTATATACTCGAGTATAAGCTGAGTTTTTCAGCACAAATTTTGTGCTGAAAAGTACACCCCTCGGCTTATACTCGAGTCAGTATGGGGAAGAAGCGATGTCCAGGGGCTGGAGGAGGCTGGGGGAGGCTACAGAGGGAACAGGAGGTCACGTGACCCCGCTCATTAGTGTATTGCAATATGCACTGCATCCCCCTGTCCATCATCGGCAGGGGGAGTGGTGCATAGTACAATACACTATGTGTACTCGCCCCCCCCATCACTGGTTACAGCCCCTTGCTGCCCCACATAAAATAATAAACATTTTACTCACCCTCTGATGTCCTGCAGGCACCGCACATCCTCCCTCCGGTCTTCCTGCTTGTACCCGGCTTCTATTGTTGTGACCGCACAGCAGTGATGACGTCACAGCAATAGAAGCCGGGTAGAAGCAAGAAGACCAGAGGGAAGATGTTCGGTGCACGTCAAGCGAGCTGCTGGGCACAGTGACTGCCTCACGCGCCCCTCCAGCCTGTGCCGCCCAGCTACCTCCCAGGATGCATCTTCTCCTCTGCTCTGTGTGGGTCATCCAGCTCCCGGGAGGCGGTGTGTCTGTGCCCAATATGGATGTCCCAGGTGCTGCCGGCGGAGGAATAATGGACATCAGTGAGTACGATACGGGAGGCAACTGAGGGGAAAGGGGGATTGGAGAGGCAGAATACCAGTGTGTACCACTGTTGGGGCCTGTATAACTGCTGGGGCCTGTATACCGCTGCTGGGGGTCTGTATACCACTCCTGAGGGCCTGTATACCACTCCTGGGGGCCTGTATACCACTGCTGGGGGCCTGTATACCATTGCTGGGGGCCTGTATACCACTGATGGGGGCTTGTATACCACTACTGGGGGCCTGTACATCACTGCTGGGGGCCTGTACATCACTGCTGGGGACCTGTATACCACTGCTGGGGTCTGTATACCGCTGCTGGGGGCCTGTATACCACTGCTGGGGGGCCTGTATACCACTGCTGGAGGCCTGTATACTGCTGCTGGGGGCCTGTATATTGCTGCTGGGGGCCTGTATATTGCTGCTGGGGCCTGTATACCGCTGCTGGGGGCCTGTAGACCGCTGCTGGGGGCCTGTATATCTCTGCTGGGGGCTGTATACCACTGCTGTGGGCCTGTATATCGCTGCTGGGGGCCTGTTATACCGCTGTTGGGGGCCTGTATACTGCTGCTGGGGGCCTGTATATCTCTGCTGGGGGCTGTATACCACTGCTGGGGGCCTGTATATTGCTGCTGGGGTCTGTATACAGCTGCTGGGGGCCGGTATACCACTACTGGGGGCCTGTATACCACTGCTGGGGGCCTGTATACCACTGCTTGGGGCCTGTATACCACTGCTGGCGGCCTGTATATCACTGCTGGAGGCCTGTATACTGCTGCTGGGGGCCTGTATATCGCTGCTGGGTCCTGTATACCGCTGCTGGGGGCCTGTATACTGCTGCTGGGGGCCTGTATATCACTGCTGGGGGCCTGTATATCACTGCTGGGGGCTGTATACCACTGCTTGGGGCCTGTATATCACTGCTGGGGGCCTGTATACCACTGCTCGGGGCCTGTACACCACTGCTAGGGGCCTGTATACCGCTGCTGGGGGCCTGTATACCGCTGCTGGGGGCCTGTATAGCGCTGCTGGGGGCCTGTATATCACTGCTGGGGGCCTGTATATCACTGCTGGGGGCCTGTATATCACTGCTGGGGGCTTGTATACCACTGCTGGGGGCCTGTATACCACTGTTGGGGCATGTATATCACTGCTGGAGACCTGTATACCACTGCTGGGGGCCTGTATCTCATTGCTGTGAGCCTGTATACCACTGTTGGGGCCTGTATATCACTGCTGGGGGCCTGTATATCACTGCTGGGGGCCTGTATACCTCTGCTGGGGGCCTGTATACCGCTGCTGGGGGCCTGTATTCCGCTGCTGGGTGCCTGTATACTGCTGCTGGGGCCTGTATACCACTGCTGGGGGCCTGTATACCACTTGTGGGGGCCTGTATACCGCTGCTGAGGGCCTATATATCACTGCTGGGGGCCTGTATACCACTGCTGGGGGCCTGTATATCACTGCTGAGGGCCTGTATACCACTGTTGGGGCCTGTATACCGCTCATGAGAGGGCCTCTATACCGCTGATGAGAGGGCCTGTATACTATGATCAGTCTGCTGCATTTCTCCCCTAGGCTTATACTCGAGTCAATATGATTGCCTAGTTTTGGAGGGTAAAATTAGGGGCTTCGGCTTATACTCTGGTCGGCTTATACTCGAGTATATACGGTATGACTATTTGTATATGAACCTCTGAATTGTAAAGCTTTGTGGAATATGTTGGCGTTATATAAATATAGAATATTATTATTATATGAGATGGTACCATGGTGACCATATAATATTTTCTTTTTTCTACCTTAAAGGTACCTTCACACACAGCAATTTTGCTAGGCAATTTCACTGGCAATTTC
>JARQOC010000007.1:216866316-216923816 GCA_033576535.1 Allobates femoralis | reverse complement strand
CCATTCTGCGCTGACCACTCTCCCTCCATCCTGCGCTGACCACCCACTGGCCCTCCATCCTGCTCTGACCACTGAGCCTCCATCCTGTTCTGCCCACCCATTCCCTCTCCAACCTGCGATGACCACTGAGCCTCCATCCTGCACTGACCACCCACTGGCCTTACATCCTGCGCTGACCACTCACCCTCCATCCTGCGCTGACCACTGAGCGTCCATCCTGCGCTGACCACCCACTGGCCCTCCATCCTGCGCTGACAACTGGCCCTCCATCCTGCGCTCACTACAGAGCCTCCATCCTGCACTGACCACTGAGCCTCCATCCTGCACTGACCACCCACCTTCCATCCTGCGCTGACCACTCCATCCTGCACTGACCACTGAGCCTCCATCCTGTACTGACCACTGATCCTCCATTATGCACTGATCACTGAGCCTCCATCCAGCACTGACCACTGAGCCTCCATCATGCGCTGACCACTGAGCCTCCATCCTGCGCTGACCACTGAGCCTCCATCCTGCGCTGACCACTGAGCCCTCCATCCTGCGCTCACCACTGACCCTCCATCCTGCGCTCACCACTGAGCCTCCATCCTGCACTGACCACTGAGCCTCCATCCTCTGATGACCACTCCATCCTGCGCTGACCACCGAGCCTCCATCCTGCGCTCACTACCGAGCCTCCATCCTGCACTGACCACTGAGCCTCCATCCTGCACTGACCACTCACCTTCCATCCTGCGCTGACCACTCCATCCTGCACTGACCACTGAGCCTCCATCCTGCGCTGACCACCCACTGGCCTTCCATCCTGCGCTGACCACTCACCCTCCATCCTGCGCTGACCACTGAGCATCCATCCTGCACTGACCACCCACTGGCCCTCCATCCTGCGCTGACAACTGGCCCTCCATCCTGCGCTGACCACTGAGCCTCCATCCTGCGCTGACCAACCACTGGCCCTCCATCCTGCACTGACCACTGAGCCTCCATCCTGCGCTGACCACTGAGCCTCCATCCTGCGCTGACCACTGAGCCTCCATCCTGCTCTGACCACTGAGCCTCCATCCTGCGCTGACCACTGAGCCTCCACCCTGCGCTGACCACTGAGCCTCCACCCTGCGCTGACAACTGAGCCTCCATCCTCTGATGACCACTCCACCCTGCGCTGACCAATGAGCCTCCATCCTGCCCTGACCACCCAATGGCCCTCCATCCTTCGCTGACCTCTGAGCCTTCATCCTGTGCTGACCACTGAGCCTCCATCGTGTGCAGACCACTGAGCCTCCATCCTGCGCTGACCACTGAGCCTCCATCCTCTGATGACCACTCCATCCTGTGATGACCACTGAGCCTCCATCCTGCACTGACCACTCAGCCTCCATCCTGTGCTGACCACTCCATCCTGCACTGACCACTGAGCCTCCATCCTGCGCTGACCACTGAGCCTCCATTCTGCACTGACCACTGAACCTCCGACCTCTGATGACCACTCCATCCTGCGCTGACCACCGAGCCTCCATCCTGCACAGAACAACCACTGGCCCTCCATCCTGCGCTGACCACTCAGCCTCCATCCTGTGCTGACCACTCCATCCTGCACTGACCACTGAGCCTCCTTCCTGTACTGACCACTGACCCTCCATTATGCACTGACCACTTAGCCTCCATCCTGCGCTGACCACTAAGCCTCCATCCTGCGCTGACCACTGAGCCTCCATCCTGCGCTGACCACTGAGCCTCCATCCTGCGCTGACCACTGAGCCTCCATCCTGTGCTGACCACTGAGCCTCCATCCTGGCTGACCACTCTGTCTCCATCCTGCACTGACCACTCTGCTTCCATCCTGCGCTGACCACTCTGCCTCCATCCTGCGCTCACCACTCTGCCTCCATTCTGCACTCACCACTCTGCCTCCACCCTGCGATCACCACTCTGCCTCCATTCTGCACTCACCACTGCCTCCATCCTGCGCTGACCACTGAGCCTCCATCCTGCGCTGACCACTGAGCCTCCATCCTGCGCTGATCACTGAGACTCCATCCTCTGCTGACCACTCTGCCTCCATCCTGCGCTCACCACTCTGCCTCCTTCCTGCGCTCACCACTCTGCCTCCATCCTGCGCTCACCACTCTGCCTCCATTCTGCGATCACCACTGCCTCCATCCTACTCTGACCACTCTGCCCCCATCCTGCGCTAACCACTGAGCCCCCATCCTGCGATGACCACTCTGCCCCCATCCTGCGCTGACCACTCTGCCCCCATCCTGCGCTGACCACTCTGCCCCCATCCTGCGCTGACCACTCTGCCCCCATCTGGCGCTGAACACTCTGCCGCCATGCTGCGCTGATCACTGAGCCACCGCACTGTGCAAGCCACTGAGTCACTGCACTGTGCAAACCACTAGGCCATCACACTATGCAAACCACTGAGCCACCAAATACACTGCTAACCACTGAGCCACCATATACACTGAAAACCACTGAGCCATCATACTGTGCTAACCACTGAGCCACCGTATACAGTGCTAACCATTAAGCCAGTGTATACATTGCCAACCACTGAGCCCTCATACTGTGCTAACCACTGAGCCACCATATACACTGCTAACCACTGAGCCACCATACTGTGCTAACCACTGAGCCACCATATACATTGCCAACCACTGAGCCACCATAAAGTGCTAACCACTGAGTCACCGTATACAGTGCTAACCACTCATTCACCATAAACAGTGCTAACCACTTAGCCACCATAGTGCGCTAATCACTGAGTCACCATGTACAGTGCTAACCACTGAGCCACCTTATACAGTGCTAACCACGAAGCCTCCATACAGAGTTAACCACTCTACCTCCATATAGTGCTAACCACTGAGCCACCATACTCTGCTAAACACTGAGCCACCGTACAGTGCTAACCACTGAGCCACCATATACTGTGCTAACCACTGAGCCACCATACTTTGCTAAACATTGAGCCACTGCGCAGTGCTAACCATTGAGCCACCATACAGTGCTAACCACTGAGCCATCGTGCAGTGCTAACTATTGAGCCACCATAGTGCGCTAATCACTGAGTCACCATGTACAGTGCTAACCACTGAGCCACCTTATACAGTGCTAACCACGAAGCCTCCATACAGAGTTAACCACTCTACCTCCATATAGTGCTAACCACTGAGCCACCATACTCTGCTAAACACTGAGCCACCGTACAGTGCTAACCACTGAGCCACCATACTTTGCTAAACACTGAGCCACTGCGCAGTGCTAACCATTGAGCCACCATACAGTGCTAACCACTGAGCCATCGTGCAGTGCTAACTATTGAGCCACCATAGTGCGCTAATCACTGAGTCACCATGTACAGTGCTAACCACTGAGCCACCTTATACAGTGCTAACCACGAAGCCTCCATACAGAGTTAACCACTCTACCTCCATATAGTGCTAACCACTGAGCCACCATACTCTGCTAAACACTGAGCCACCGTACAGTGCTAACCACTGAGCCACCATATACTGTGCTAACCACTGAGCCACCATACTTTGCTAAACACTGAGCCACTGCGCAGTGCTAACCATTGAGCCACCATACAGTGCTAACCACTGAGCCATCGTGCAGTGCTAACTATTGAGCCACCATACAGTGCTAATCACTGAGTCACCATATACAGTGCTAACCATGGAGCCACATTACTGTTCTAATTATTGAGCGACAATATACAGTGCCAACCACTGAGCCACTATAGAGTGCTAACCACTGAGGCTCTGTTTACAGTGCGAACTACTGAGCCACCGTATACGGTCTTAACCACTGAGCCACCATACTTTGCTAAACACTGAGCCACTGCGCAGTGCTAACCATTGAGCCACCATACAGTGCTAACCACTGAGCCACCACACAGTGCTAACCACTGAGCCATCGTGCAGTGCTACAAAAATATAAAAGGGTGGGGGACAAGAGGCGCAATAGTGCCCTATCACTAGTGACACTGAGAGAATTAGAGTGGTGCTGTGGAGCCACTCACCATGTACAGTTGTGATCCTCACAACTGGTTTGAAGGCACAGAAATACTCCAAGCTGCTGCAGGACCTCCACCAATCACTGACCAGTGGTGATATCCAGAGAAATGGTGGGAGTGTAGGTGTGTCACGGTCCGCGCTGCTCCAGGGCTCAAAAAAACTCACCAAAGAGTCAGAAAATCAGCAATCAGATTTCCATCCTTTTATTTCCTTCCTCCAACGCGTTTTGGCGCCCCACCTGGCGCCTTCCTCAGGGATATTACATTACTCATTACATTGGAGGTTTTTATAGCCCCAAACCTTACAAAAAAGAGGTGTTGTCTGTTTACTAATGATGTCATCCTCATCATCAAAAATGGGTGGATCCCCACATTTTGGCGCAATTTTTACAAAAATCAGAAATTGCGCTGAGCACTAAGCATTCCAATATATTGATGAGCATGAGATCTCCAGGTTCTAGCCCCATGTAAAGCAATGAGGAAGTTTTATTTGCAAAAATATCAAGGAGATCGATTTTTTCATTTATTTTTGCTTTTACATGTACCATTTCTTTTAAATTTGATTATGAGAGCATAAGTCGATATTTTATGATTGCAATAGTCACTTTACATTTTGGTTTTGAGTTATATTTCTGATTTTTGTAAAAATTGCGCCAAAATGTGGGGATCCACCCATTTTTGATGATGAGGATGACATCATTAGTAAACAGACAACACCTCTTTTTTGTAAGGTTTGTGGCTATAAAACCCCCCAATGTAATGAGTAATGTAATATCCTTGAGGAAGGCGCCAGGAGGGGCGCCGAAACGTGTTGGAGGAAGGAAATAAAAGGATGGAAATCTGATTGCTGATTTTCTGACTCTTTGGTGAGTTTTTTTGAGCCCTGGAGCAGCGCGGACCGTGACACACCTACACTCCCATCATGCAGTGCTAGCCAATGAGCCACCAAGGAGTGCTAATCACTGAGTCACCGTATACAGTGCTAACCATTGAGCCACATTACTGTACTAATTATTGAACCACCATATACAGTGCCAACCACTGAGCCACTATAGAGTGCTAACCACTGAGGCTCCGTATACAGTGCTAACTACTGAGCCAGCGTATACTGTGCTAACCACTGAGCCCCCGTATACTCTGCTAACCACTGAGCCCCTGTATACTCTGCTAACCACTGAGCCATCGTATACTCTGCTAACCAATGAGCCGCCGTAAAGTCTGCTAAGCACTGAGCCCCCATATACTCTGCTAACCAATGAGCCCCGTATACTCTGCTAAGCATTCTGTAGCAGAGTATACAGTCAGCTGCGTGGGTAGCAGAGTATACAGGCAGCTGTGTGGGCAGCAGAATATATACAGGTAACTCTGTGGGTAGCAGAGTAAAGAGTCAGCTGCATGGGTAGCAGAGTATATACAGGCAGCTCTGTGAGTTTCAGAGTATACAGCCGGCTGCGTAGGTAGCAGAGTATATACAGGTGTCTCTGTGGGTCACAGAGTATACAGGTAGCTGCGTGGGTACCAGAGTATATACAGTCAGCTGCGTGGGTAGCAGAGTATATACAGGTAGTTCTGTGGGTAACAGCTTTGTGGGCGTGATGGCGACCTTAATGGGCGTCCTGGTGGGTGGAGAGGTGATGTGACGTAATGGCTGTCACCACCGACTTCTTCTATGAGAGCTGCGTACTTCCAGAGTGGAGGAAATAGGGGCGTGTCCTTGCTGTGAGGTAAATTTCGTGAATGAGCATCGCGACGGTGCTGAGGTGCATGCTGGAATAGCGGCACAACATTGGTGATTATATATATAGATACCTACAGCAGTACCGGTGTGCAGCGGTGTCAGTGTGCAGGAATGCCGAAATCCAGGAGGGGGCCGGGGGACAGCGGTCAGGAGGGGGCCGGGGAAGAGCGGGCGGGTGCGGGCAGGAGGGAGCTGGTGAAGAGCGGCCAGGTGCAGGCAGAAGGGGGCCGGGGAGTAGCGGTTGGGTGCGGGCAGGAGTGGCCCCCCTCCTGCCCGCACCCGGCCACTGTTCCCTAGCCTTCTCCTGCCCGCACCTGGCCGCTCTTCACCAGCCCCATCCTGCTCGCACACGCCCACTCTTCCCCGGCCCCCTCCTGCCCGCTGTCCCCCGGCCCCCTCCTGGATTTCGGCATCGCTGCACACTGACACTGCTGCACACCGGTACTGCTGTAGGTATCTATATATATAATCACCAATGTTGTGCCGCTATTCTGGCATGCACCGCGGCACCGTCGTGAGCCGCTATTCACAGACTTAGACCCGCGAGCCGCAGTCACGTCCCCAACGGTTACCTCACCATTCACCGCGAGCCACAGTCACGCCAGCCACAGTTGTGACGCCATTCACAGCCGCACGAGCGCAGTAACCATCCATCACCGCGCATGCGCATTCACGAAATTTACCTCACAGCAAGGACACGCCCCTATTTCCTCCACTCTGGAAGTACGTAGCTCTCATAGAAGACGTTAGTGGTGACAGCCATTACGTCACATCACCTCTCCACCCACCAGGACGCCCATTATATACTCTGCTACCCACGCAGCTGACTGTATACTCTGCTACCCACAGAGCTACCTGTATATACTCTGGTACCCATGCAGCTACCTGTATACTCTGTGACCCACAGAGACACCTGTATATACTCTGCTACCCACGCAGCCGGCTGTATACTCTGAAACTCACAGAGCTGCCTGTATATACTCTGCTACCCACGCAGCTAACTCTTTACTCTGCTACCCACAGAGTTACCTGTATATACTCTGCTACCCACGCAGCTGCCTGTATACTCTGCTACCCACGCAGCTTCCTGTATACTCTGCGACCCACAGAGACACCTGTATATACTCTGCTACCCACGCAGCCGGCTGTATACTGTGCTACCCACAGAGCTGCCTGTATATACTCTGCTACCCACAGAGCCGCCTGTATAGACTCTGGTACCCACGCAGCCGGCTGTATACTCTGCGACCCACAGAGCCGCCTGTATATACTCGCCTACCCACGCAGCCGGCTGTATACTCTGCTACCCACGCAGCTGCCTGTATACTCTGCGACCCACAGAGACACCTGTATATACTCAATTAACTTATGTACATTATTTTTCTGTCACTATTACCTTATACCAGTGTTTTCCCGAAAGTAAGACAGGGTCTTACATTCTTTTTGTGGCCAAAAGTGGCCCCCTGTCTTACTTTCGGGGGGGGCCTTACATTGGAGGCCCCACCATCCATCCATCCATCCATCCACACACTGCAGCCATCCATCCACACATTCCCTCACATACACATGCATACATATATATACACATATATACACACCATACACACCACACACACACATAGCACCGCTTCTTACCGGGACCGGTGTGGGGTCCCCGATGGTCCTGTGCCGTCCTCTGTGCTCCTGTAAAAGAAAAGAAAGGAGCGCGAATGTGAAGCACCTCAGGGTAAAACGTATTGCAGGGAAAGCGGGGTTTCCACTCACCTTGTGGAGTTGTACTGGCTGGGTACAACTCCAGTGATAGCCTCCTGTGCTCCGGTCCGGTCCCCGAGATGATCCGCTGCCGTCCGCCGTGTTCCGGTGCCGTTTTGCACCGGTATCGCCGGTCCTAGGCTCCATGGTCCCTGCTCGTCCAGAGTTCAGGCCTAGCTCCGCCCAGGTCATAGTGTTGGCCAATCAGCATAGCGACGCTCAAGCAAGCGTTATCGGGCGCTTGCCTCTGACATCAGCGCCACTATGCTGATTGGCCCACACTATGACCTGGGCGGAGCTGCGGCCTGAACTCCGGAAGAACAGGGACCATGGAGCCTAGGACCGGCAATACCGGTGCAAAACGGCACCGGAACACGGCGGACGGCAGCGGATCATCTCGAGGACCAGACCAGAGCACAGAGGACAGCACAGGACCATCGGGGACCCCATACCGGACCCGGTAAGAAGCGGTGCTATGTGTGTGTGTGGTGTGTATGGTGTGTATGGTGTGTATATATGTGTATGCACGTGTCTGTACGTGTGTATGTATGTATGTATGTAAAACCCCCCCCCGTGTTTCCCCTATAGTAAGACCCCCCCCCCCCTACCCTGCCTTACATTTGGGGTGGGGGGTCTTACATTAGCAGACCCCCTGTCCCCCCCCACCCTGTCTTACTTTCGGGGCGGTCTTACTATCGGGAAAACACGGTAGTATGATGCTTTGCCCTTATTTTGCAAATGTTAATAAAAACTATGCTTTTTTCACAAGCGCAAAGCGTGTCATACATGTTTACTGTTCCTGTTAGCACATCTAAGGATGCGCACAATTCATTTCTAGTTCAAAAAAAAGTAGTCAGAAATACTTTTTTTTATTTATAGTTTTAAATGTTTAAAAAAAATGCAGGGAAAAATGAAGAAACAATTTAAATGTTGCTTCGATTTTTTTTTTTGCAGCAAAATCTGCAAGGAAAAACCTGAACATGGGCACAACACTTCAGGACCTACAAAGACCTGCTCAGATTTTGATATACTGGTCCTTTACCTATCCCTCAGAGGGCGTTTCAGAGAAAATTACACCATGCATTTTCCATGAACATAATTATTTAATTCTTTTTTTACCAGTAATAGATGATACTACCATGGCATCCTGTAGACAAAAAGAAATTGATCTAAGGAAAGAGAAATGGGCATATGATTATAAGAACTCAATTTGTTTGATTTCTTCAATAAGTAGAGCATGTGATAGCTGTGTTCTGGTCATTCACCACCTCCTTGTGATTCAGTGAAAACAGATCTGCTTTGTGATAGTTGTTGGTCTAACAGATGGCTCATTGTCATCTCCCCTGGGATCTTCTCCAGCAGGAAAATGCATCTCTCCTTTAGTTTTTCATGGTGACGATGTCAGACATATTTCCTGTTACATAAAATAATTTAAAACAATTCTATGTGACCTTGATGTCTTACAGGAGAAGGTGTAAAACACGTGTTAAAATCTGACATATGCGTTCACAGAATATGCTTCTATGTCTGCCAGCACTCTACAAAAAAAAAAAGATTTTCTTTCCAATTCTCTCCTTGCGGACAGCATCCTTCATCCTTCTTTACCTGTGTGCCGTATATTGCCCATTGCATTGTACTTGTCTATGTTTACCCTTCCCAAGTGGAATTAATGGCACTATAAAAATAAATAATAATTCTCTGGCATTATCCAACTGCCTGAGCAGCCATTGTGATAACAGCGGTGATAGATAGACACACACTCCTTGTTTTGAATGTGATATAAATTAGTAATACAGACTCCTTTTTAAATAAGATAAAGAAGACTTTTCTCAAGAAGTGCCAATTTTCTAGAATATACTACGAAGAATAAATTAAATTAATTATCAATATCCAAAATGTAAGCGGGCCCTAAAAACAGATTTCTTTAGACTAGCCTATCACCTCATCTCACCAAATCTGGTCGCTTGACCGGTGAATGGTTCATGCAGCATTATGTGAATCCCCTATTTATTATATTGATGGCTGGACCATATACAGTATAATGCCAATTTTACTATTTACCTTTTGTGTCTCCCCTATATCCTCATAGACTGTAAGCTTGCAAGCAGGGACCTCACTCCTCATGGTTTCTGTTGAATTTTTTTACTGTATATTGTCTCAAATTGTCTCTACATGTCCCCTCTAAATTGTAAAGTGCTGCGCAATATGTTTGGTGCTATATTAATAAAAATTATCATTATTATTATTCTCCATATTGCAGTCCTAGATTTTTCCCATATCTGCAGTTGCTTCATGTAGTATTATTACTTGTAATGTAATGCTCTGTGCATATTCTGAACCCCACTATCTGAGTCCATCTTATAATAATTTGCTCCAGGCTAATTCATATAGGGATATATATGTTATGCAGTTATGCACACCTTAATTACTCTATAAAAAGGCTTCAGACACAAGGACTTTACATGGGGAAAATGACTACAAGAACCTTTCTGACTACAGCCTAATAAATAGAGATGGGCGAACCTAAACTGTAAAGTTCTGGACCCATACTAAACACATAGTGTTCTTGCAAAAGGTCCCGAACACAGGTTTACCTGGGAAACTAATGTTACAGTTTGGGTCCAGGGTCTGTAAAAAAGCACATTCTTAATAAACCTTATAATTATACAGTACTTACCGGTCCAGTGACGCGTCTTCCCATCCCGCTTCTGCTTCTGGGGCCACTCACTAACTTCCGGCGGTATTAACTGCACTGCTGTCACTCGGCTGTCTTTCGCTTTTTTCGGCCATGTTTGCTGTGACGTCAGGGTTCACCTGAGTTCATGGCTTGGGTCATGAACTCGGGAAAACTTTGACTGTCACTGTTAGTCTCAGCCTGCCTCTCATCTACCACCAATTGTGTATAAACAACTTAAATAGCAGGCAGAGAGATTGCCTTAAATCAGTCTCTGGCAGTGACAGGGGTACTGTATCAATGCTGTGCACTATACACAAACATATAGCAATTTTATAAGCATATGTAAATCTCACTCATCTTGAGGCAGCTCAGATGTCAATCAGGTATTCAAGATCCTAACCCAACCACCAGGACTGATCCTAACATTAACACTAATGAAAACAAAAAAAGAAAAATGACCCTATGTCTGCAAAGACTCCCACCCTTACAAGGGCAGTCCACAGCTGCACCTTAAAGACTTTATACCCTCAACCTGTCCCTTATGTACACATATGGTCAAAATTGTTGGTACCCCTCGTTTAATGAAAGAAGAACCCACAATGGTCATAGAAGTAACTATAATTTGACAAAAGTAATAATAAATTAAAAATCTATGAAATGAAACAAATGAAAGTCAGACATTGCTTTTCAACCTTGTTGCCACACAAGTTTTAAAAAATTAAACTCATGAAATAGGCCTGGACAGAAGTGATGGTACCCCTGAAAATAATGTGATAAAAGGGACGTGTTAAATCAAGGTGCTGCCACTAAATAGCATCACAGGATTCTACAATCTTGCAATCAGTCAGTGGGCCTGTATGTAGGGCTATAGCTACTCATTACACTGTTTGGTGACATGGTGTGTATCACACTCAACATGGACCAGAGGAAGCAAAGGAAAAAGTTGTCTCAGGAGATTAGAAAGAACATTATAGACAAGCATGTTATAGGTAAAGGTTATAAAACCATCTTCAAGCAGCTTAAACTTCCTGTGACTACAGTTGCACATATTATTCAGAAATTTAAGATCCATGGGACAGTAGCAAACCTCACTTAACGTTACTGGAGGAAGAAAATTGATGACACATCAAAGAGGCTGGTAATACAAATGGTAACAAAAGAGCCCAGAAAAACATCTAAAGAAATTAAAGGTGAACTTCAAGCGCAAGGAACATCAGTGTCAGATTGCACCATCCATCGTTGTTTGAACCAAAGTGGACTTCATGGAAGACAACCAAGCAGGAGACCATTGTTGAAAAAATATCATAAAAAAGACAGACTGGAGTTTGCCAAACTACATGTTGACAAGCCACAAAGCGTCTGGGAGAATGTCCTATGGACAGATGAGACAAAAGTTGAACTTTTTGGCAAGGCACATCAGCTCTATGATCACAGATGGAAAAATGAAGCATATCAAGAAAAGAACACTGTCCTTACTGTGAAACATGGAGGATGTGTGTTATGTTCTGGGATTGCTTTGTTGAATCTGTCACAGTGTGTCTTGAATCTGTGCAGGGTATAATGAAATCTCAAGACCATCAATGGATTTTAGAGAGAAATGTGCAGTCCAGGGTCAGAAACTTGATATTAGTTGCAAGTCTTGCAACAGGATAATGACCCAAAACACACACCTAAAAACACCCAAGAATGGCTAAGAGGAAAACATTAGACTATTCTGAAGTGGCCTTCTATGAGCCCTGACCTAAATCCTATTGAGCATCTTTGGAAAGAGCTGAAACATGCCGTCTAGAAAAGGCAACCATCAAACACAAGACAACTTGAGCAGCTTCCTCTTGAGGACTGGGCCAAAATACCTGTCGACAGGTGCAGAAGTCTCATTGACAGTTACAGAAATTGTTTGATTACAGTGATTGCCTCAAAAGGTTGTGCAGCAAAATATTAAGGTTAGGGTACCAACACTTCTGTCCAGGCCTATTTCATGAGTTTTTTTTTTTTTTTAATTCTGTGGAAGCATGGTTGAAAAGCAATGTCTGACTTTCATTTGTTCGTTTTCATAATACATGTTTTATTTATTACTACTTTTGTCAGATTCAAATTATTTCTGTGCCCATTGTGTTTTTTTTTTTAGTAAACGAGGGGTACCAACAATTTTAACCATGTGTGTAGTTCCCAATTCGTGATGGGCGAATCCTAAATTACTCGGAATCGCTTGACTCTAGCGAGTCCGAGCCCGGGACTCGCTACTCGTTGCGAGTCTAGCGAGTCCAATGTTAATGAATGGGGAAGCGAGTAATAGCGAGTAGTGTGCGATTTACAAATCACAGATGTGTCTCGGAAGCTTCAGCCTGAAGCAATCCTAGTTTTGCCATTGATTTGCATTGGACTCGTTTACTTTGCAAGTAATCGCTGGGAAACTCGCACAGATAAGAGTCCTGTCTGCTCTGTGTGCAGGCTGCCGCAGCTCCAGGGTCCTAGAGCCCGCCTGCTGCCTGATGTAGCAGAGCTGAGATTGTTCTCAGTCTGCTCATTCCCTGTGCATAGACATCTATATCTATGCACAGGGATGAGCAGAGAGGACATCGCGTTTTGGACTGCGTCGGACGGAAGAGGATTTTTTTAATTAAAGATGGAGTCCCTAATGGCTTTTTTTTTTATTTCTAATAAAAAATTTTCTCTGTCTTGTGTCTTTTTTAAAACAATTTAATAGAAATTCATGGCGGTCATGTCTAATATTGGCGTGACCGCCATAAATTTCGGACTTCGGGCCAGCTGATAATACAAAGCTGGCCCTAACCTCTTTATTACCCAGCGTGCCACCAGGGCCGCTGGAAGAGCGGGGTTCAGCGCCAGAGGATGGCGCTTCAATGAACGCGCCATCTTCTGGGGCGGCTGCGGGCTGCAATTTGTAGCGGGGGTGCCCAGAAAGCTTGGGCCTCCCTGCTCTGCAGATTCCAGCCCCCAGCTGCTTAGCTGTACCTGGCTAGACATAGAAATTGAGCGGAGCCCCACGCATTTTTTTTAAATTATTTCATGAAATTCATGAAATAATAAAAAAAAGGGCTCCCCTATATTCTTGTGTCTGGCCAGGTACAAATAGGCACCTGGGGGTTGGGGGCAGCCCGTCGCTGCCTGCTGGATCCGGCTGGTTCCAGAAATACGGCGAAGCCCATGTAATTTTTTTTCTGAAAAATCAATAAAACAATCCTAAAAAAGGGACTGCATCTTTATTAACCCCTCGCCCATGGTCCAGGGGTTAATAAAGATGCAGTCCCTTTTATTTACATTGTTTTATGGATTTGTCAGAAAAAAATTTCACGTGGGCTTTGCCGTATTTCTGGAACCAGCCGGACCAGCAGGCAGCGACGGGCTGCCCCCAACCCCCAGGTGCCTATTTGTACCTGGCCAGATACAAGAATATAGGGGAGCCCTTTTTTTTAATTATTTCATGAATTTCATGAAATAATAAAAAAAAATGCGTGGGGCTCCGCGCAATTTCTATGTCTAGCCAGGTACAGCTAAGCAGCTGGGGGCTGGAATCCACAGCGCAGGAATACCCAAGCTTTCTGGGCACCCCCCGCTGCAAATTGCAGCCCGCAGCCGCCCCAGAAGATGGTGCGTTCATTGAAGCGCCATCCTCTGGCGCTGAACCCCGCTCTTCCAGCGGCCCTGGTGGCGGTGGCACGCTGGGTAATAAAGGGGTTAATACCAGCTTTGTTATACAAGCTGGTATTAAGCCCGAGATTCTTAATGTCAGGCCACGTTTGACCCAGCCACTAAGAATCTCCAATAAAGGGTTAAAAAAACACAACACAGAGAAAAATTTTTATTTGAAATAAAAAAAAAAGCCATTAGGGACTCCATCTTTAATTAAAAAAATCCTCTTCTGTCCGACGCAGTCCAAAACGTGATGTCCTCTCTGCTACATCCCCTGTGCATAGATATAGATGTCTATGCACAGGGAATGAGCAGACTGAGAACAATCTCAGCACTGCTACATCATCTCTGTGAGCAGGCGGGCTCTAGGACCCTGGAGCTGCACAGAGAAGACAGCTGTACTCGGCTCGCAAAGAAACAGCAGTTACTTTGCGAGTTTCCCTGCTATCACTGGCACAGTACCCGAGTCTAATGCAAGACAATGGCAATCCTAGTTTTGTCAGCGTTTGCCATTGATTTGCATTGGACTTGTGCGAGTAAACGCTGGGAAACACGCAGAGTACCGAGTCCTGCGAGTCCCTTACTACTCGCCGAGTAACGAGTCCTAGCGAGTAGATTCGCCCATCCCTATTCCCAATGCAAAGAACACTTACTCATTTACTCTTTGCCTTTATCTAAAGCTGCAGTGAGGTGACTGGTTCTCATACTATACCCGGAGACCAGTCCTCTGAAGATTCAAAGATAATGAAACACGTCGGGAGGGAGGGGTTGAGGGCATCAAGTCTTTAAGGTGCTGCTGTGCACTGCAATTTTAAGGACTGGAGTCTTAGTGGGCATAGGGCCATTTCTCTTTTTTTGCTTTCATGAGTGTTAATGTTAGGGTCAGTCCTGGCTCCTGGACTGGGACCTTAAATATCTGATTGACATCTGATTTGCCTAATCTCCCTGCCTCAAAATGGGTGAGATTTATTCATGTTATAATATTGCGGTATATCTGTGTATAGTGCATAGCATTGATACAGTATCACTGTCACTGTCAGAGACAGATTTAAGAAAATCTCTGTCTGCTATGTAAGTTGTTTATACACAATTGGTGGTAGATTGCACACCTCTGACGATCTGACTGGATACTTATACGTGTGTCAGTGTTTAGTAATTCCAATATTTACTCCTACACAAATGGATACTATAACAGCCTGATTAATGAGACATACCAGCAGGAAGGACAGCGCCACAGGCATGGGTAGTGATGAAAAAATAAACTTCTTTATTCCATGGTCGTGCAGCAACGTTTCGACCAACCACACGTGGTCTTTATCAAGCTCAAGCACATGTGGTTGGTCGAAACATTGCTGCACGACCATGGAATATTTTTTCATCACTACCCATGCCTGTGGTGCTGTCCTTCCTGCTGGATAAGTTATCTTGAATAGGGGTGAGAATGCTCACATAGGGTCTTATCCTTTAGGAGACAGGATTGTTAAAGGTGCAAATCTGGGAACTGCTCACCTGATGGGGTGGTGTAGAACACAACCGGCTTGATCGCTCAGTACAATACAGCTGCTCCAAGAACCGTACCGCCACTGGTCACTGTGGTCACGATAAGTTTCTGCAGGACAAAGTACCTCTTGGTCCGAGCTACTGTGTTCTTATGATGGAAAAACCAGAGATACCGATATGCCTGGATATGGTACTAGCTAGTTTATTTTCCAACACGTTTCAGAGTCCCAAACTCCTTCCCTGAGGAACCAAGCGGACCAAGAGGTACTTTGTCCTGCAGAAAATTATGTGGATAAGGACTCTCTAGACTGGACATGCGTCCGGGACGGGCTGGAAAGGATATACTTAGAGCCCATGAGTTCACCTGGTGCGGTGACCATTTTTACCTATTTTATTAGCCTGATTAATGAGGTCTTCAACCTCTTTTTAAGAACATTTAATTAAAAGGTTATTTTATTAGTGTGCTTAGTTATTTAACTTACAAAACAGATAACCTTCTCAAAAGTGTTTGCTTACTCTTCAAGTGAAAAATTAGCTGAAATCATTAGTGGAAGCCTTGTCACGTTTGGAGAGCCCTTGATGTGCCTAAACAGTGGAATCCCGCCACAAATGACCACATTTTGGAAACTAAACCCCTTAAGAACTTATCAATGTTTGTGGTGAAAACCTAGAACCCCTAGTTGCTACACAGAAATTTAGAACATTGAACTGTGCAAATTTAAAAATCACATTTTCGCCACAAAAATGTTATTTGAGCTCAATTTTTTTACTTTCTGTAGGGGTATAGAGAAAAAATGGACAACATTATTTGTTGAGCAATTTCTCCTGAGTACACAGATAACGGACAACATATGTTGCGTTTGGAGAGACCCCTGATGTGCCTAAACAGTGGAAACCCCCTACAATTGACTGTATTTTGGAAACTAGACTGCTCAAGGAACTTATCTATTTGTGTGTTGAACACTGTGAACCCCCAGGTGCTTCACAGAATTTTAGAAAAGGTGAGTAAAACAAACAACAAAGTACAATATACAAAATAAAGTATAAACTGCTTAACAATAAGTCACCCACTTTGTAACAAAACAGAAGATAGGTCGAGTGTATCAAAGATAAACAGAGGAAAATTAATCCAAGCTGGCTTTCATTAACTAACATAAATAAACAGCATTATTGCTGGACATCCAAGAATTTCAAAAGCAGGAAATACCAGTAGAGGAAAATAATGTAAAAGTTGCACATGAAAGGTAATTGGGCAGACACATGAGTAAATGAATATACCTGTTACATTAATAGAACTAGAGCAAGTATAACAGAATCTAAACACCTAAAGAAAAGGTGTACTCACTGTGGCTCAGCGGACAGAGAAACTGACCAAAGAGCACAGGCTTGAGGCATGGGCTGAGAAATGGCAATTGAACTTTAATGAGGATAAATATAAAGACATGAACTTGGGCAGAAGAAATAAAACTTCTTATAATTGTGTAATTAATTGTAAAACACTGGGCAAAACTGTCACTGAAAAAGACCTTGGTGTATAGGTGGACAACAAAATCATATTTAGTGGCCAGTGTCAGGCAGCTGCTGCAAAGGCTAAAAAAAAATAATGGGATGCCTTAAAAAAAGCATAGATGTTCATGAGAAGAACACACTTATACATCTTTACAAGTCACTAGTGTTACCACATTTAGACTATTGTGTACAATTCTGGTCTCCGGTGTGGGAGAAAGGCATCGCTGAACTAGAACGGATGCTGAGAAGAGCGATCAAGGTTATTAGAGGACTGAGGTATCTGCAATACCAAGACAGGTTATTAAATTTGTGGTTATTTAGATTGGAAAATGAAGGCTTTGGGGTGATCTTATTAGAATGTACAAATATATGAGGGGACAGTGCAGAAACCTTTCTAATGATGTTTTTACACCAAGGCCTGCAACGTGGACAAGGGGGCATCCTCTGCGTCTGGAGGAAAGAAGGTTTAATCATAATCACAGACGCGGATTCTTTACTGTAAGATCAGTGAGACTATGGGACTCTCTGCCACATGATGTTGTAATGAGTGAGTCACTACTAACATTTAAGAAGGGCCTGGATGCCTTTCTTGAAAAATATAACATTACAAGTTATATATACTAGATACCTTGATAGGACGTTGATCCAGGAAACAAGTCTGATTGCTATATATGAAGTCACTAAAAAATTGTTGTCCCCAATGTAGAGATTAGTGTTTGCCACTTGGGTCTTTTTGTCTTCCTCTGGATCAACATGATAGACTATGGGTTGACCTATATAAACTTAAAATCTACTTTCAACCTTAAAAACTTGATACTAGGGCTCAAGGGTTTGAATCTAGCTGCATGACAAAAGTATTAGAGAGCGGGTTAATGTCATTTTGTGTTGCTCCCCATAATGCCCTGAAGCTGTGACATATAGTAGATTATCATGTTTTGTACCATGGTGATCAGTACCTTGAGCATCAGAGATGAAAGGTTCCTAGTGGAGCATAATTTGTACAGCAGAGTTGCTTTCCATCTTCCTTAACAGGATAAGTCTCATATTTCTGTAGATTGTAAGCTTTTAAAATCTGTGTGGTCCTGTCTCTCTTCCTCACTCTTAAATGTAAAGTGTAGGTTTTTTTTATAATATCAGGGGAATCCCTCAATCTCCTATTAACCTCAAAAGTGTAAGCTCTTATGATCAACAGGTTCGTTTCTTACTCACATTTGTAGAGTGGAAGCTGTTTTGGTCAAAAGAGTATATTTTTTCTTGTCTGTAATATGTTTCCTTTTGGTCAGCATAGTTCATTCTCTTTCTTTATTGTCTACAAATTATAACATCTTATGATCATTGCAATCCTATCTTTCTTACACTCTCTTAGTCAATGAGCTTCTCTCTTTTTCTCTCCTTTAAAGTAAAAGTTTTATGTTCAGCTAGGTTATATCTCTCTTTTTTCCCGATATGTTTTTTGTGAACAAATACAAACTTTCCAGTGTTGAAATTTACACTATAAGGCTGGTGTCACACATAGAAGTCCGTTTTTGGAAGTGATTTTCATCACCAATCTGTTTTTTATAGGGTGCTTTTTGAGCCTCCTGCACCCCTGAACGTTTTTGGACTTAGTCATTTTTTCACTAAAAACGCATATGCGTTAACACATGCGTTAACGCAGGTGCCTATATGTGCCATGCGTTAATGCATGCATTTCCCATAGGGCCCCATGTTAAAAAAACGCATGCGTTTTTTAACTGATGCCAAAAACGTTGCTAGCAACGTTTTTGGCTCAAAAACGGACAGAGCAATGTTTTGAGGTCCAGAAAAAAATGGACAGGGTGTTTATTACATCCAATCCGTTTTTCTGTCAGTTTTTGGACTTAGAAAAAAAAGATGACAAAAATGAAGCCAAAAACGGACCAAGGGCTCATGTGTAATCCCAGCCTAATACTCACAGCAAATCAACTTTTGAGTAAAATAAGGCAAAGTGGCAAATTTGAATTTTATTAGATCTGTTCATCTCTTCTCAAAATCCATATGCAAAGAGGGGTCTTCAATGCACCCATAGCATGGCCATGAAATGTGTGTGCCTTTATGTGGAATACAGAAGATCATATACAATCCTATTATTTAGCAAATATGCTACTTTTTTTGAAAGTACCCCATCACTGGTGACTGGTGACAAGTGCTTGTATCAGTATTTGTACACATTCTTCCTTGTGGAGTGTTTTCTCCACATTGTCTTTCTGTGAAATTGGCAATGGTAATATTATGATGAGCCTCTGAAATGCAAAGGGACCATAATTGTTCTTACACAAGGACCCTCTTCTGCTTCTGACCTCTCAATTTGCGTCTTGGGGACTTCCCAAGCTTGTGATGCATAGTTCATACTCCTAGAGGGAGCGCAGTGCTCATATGATTTTTATAGGGGAAAGCTCACCTATATCACTATTAAATTACCGTATATACTCGTGTATAAGCCGACCCGTGTATAAGCCGACCCCCCTACTTTTGCCCCCAAAATCTGGGAAAACCTATTGACTCGTGTATAAGCCGAGGGTGGACCCCAGCACAGGTATACAGCCCCAGTGGTAGTATCCAGCCCCAGTGGCAGTATCCAGCAGCCCCAGAAGTATATACAGCCCCAGTGGTAGTATACAGTAGCCATAGAGGTATATACAGCCCCAGTGGTAGTATCCAGTAGCCCCAGAGGTATATACAGCCCCAGTGGTAGTATCCAGCAGCCCCAGAGGTATATACAGCCCTAGTGGTAGTATCCAGCAGCCCCACAGGTATATACAGCCCCAGTGGTAGTATCCAGTAGCCCCAGAGGTATATACAGCCCCAGTGGTAGTATACAGTAGCCATAGAGGTATATACAGCCCCAGTGGTAGTATCCAGCAGCCCCAGAAGTATATACAGCCCCAGTGGTAGTATACAGTAGCCATAGAGGTATATACAGCCCCAGTGGTAGTATCCAGCAGCCCCAGAAGTATATACAGCCCCAGTGGTAGTATACAGTAGCCATAGAGGTATATACAGCCCCAGTGGTAGTATCCAGTAGCCCCAGAGGTATATACAGCCCCAGTGGTAGTATCCAGCAGCCCCAGAGGTATATACAGCCCCAGTGGTAGTATCCAGCAGCCCCACAGGTATATACAGCCCCAGTGGTAGTATACAGTAGCCATAGAGGTATATACAGCCCCAGTGGAAGTATCCAGCAGCCCCAGAAGTATATACAGCAGCCCCAGAGGTATGGCTTATATTGGCAGTCAGCCTACTTACATACACATACCCATACATACACACATATATACACACACACACACACACACACACACACATACACATATATACACATACACACACACATACACAGCTTCCTACCTTGTCCCCCGTTCTGCAGTGCTTTCCGGTGTCCTCCGTGCTCCGTTCCCGGTCTGCTGGGCCTTGTGGTTCCTCCTGGTTCCTCATCCTTCGGTTCTATCATGGGGGCTGCCATCTTGCTTGTTCTCTCCGCCCCCGGCCAGTGATGTCAGAGCAGGCCGCGCTGTGATTGGCTAGCACCCGTGATCACATGTCACGGGTGCTAGCCAATCACAGCGCGGCCTGCTCTGACATCACTGGCCGGGGCGGAGAGAAGACACCAAGATGGCAGCCCCCATGATAGAACCGAAGGATGAGGAACCAGGAGGAACCACAAGGCCCAGCAGACCGGGAACGGAGCACGGAGGACACCGGAAAGCACTGCAGAATGGGGGACAAGGTAAGAAATACTGCGCAGCGCCCCCCCACCCCCCGCGCCCCCTCCCACCATAGGATTACCGTATTGACCCGTGTATAAGCCGAGGGGGGACTTTTCAGCCCATTTTTTGGGCTGAAAAACTCGGCTTATACACGAGTATATACGGTAGTCTAAAAGACATTTTGAGGGTGACAGATTCCCTTCAATAAAATATATTCCCATAGAAGATAATATTAGCCAATGTTTTGTTGAATAATCCTGGTTAAACAGAAACATTAAAGGTTATGCTTTTAAGCTTAATGTAATTTGTCCTTGTGAGATCTGATAAATAGCTTTGTTACAAAGTGCAGAGCTGCAATTTGCTTAGTTATCTATAAATACTAATTCAGTAATGCATTCTCTCGTCCTTCTCCATTTGTTCTTTATGAACCAATAAATTAATATTAATGTAGTGTTTATATTAAGCAACCATATAGATCGAATGAGAAAACTCATCCCTACCTGCAGATCTCGAGTTGTTTATGCGATTCAATAAAGAAATAGCTTAAAAGCAGAATAATCAACTTTTTCCAAATGACTTCTTGACTGTGTGTTCCATTATAATTAGTAATTCTGCGGAGAAGCTGCGTGTGTGATGTATTTCTCAGGCCTCCAACTGTGTGACTACTGAAGATCCATCAAGGCTCAGCTCTCCAGGGTACACTCAGGAAACTGTTTGGTAAAAAAGTATGCATTATTCACAATATTAAATGTTATTATGACACTTTATTATAAGGTATCACTTGTGATTAAACATGTTTTTCCCACCCACAGAATGCATTTAAAAACCTTAAACATCAATATAAGATAAAACAACATAAAACAGAAAATGTATTGTTTTTGCTGTTATTAAATTAAAAAAATACAATATCAACTGTCCCAGACTAGGATTTGTTTTTCATATAATGATCTTTTTCAGTTTATCAGCTATTGTTAAAAGCCCAGTTACACACAAAGATAATGTGCAGATATTATTCGCAGATCTCTGGTTGCAGTGAAACCATGGACATATTGTTACATTTGTATACAGCCACAAAATGGAGCAATGTATCCATGATTTCACTGCAACCAGAGATCTGTGAACAATCTCTGCACAATTATCTGTGTGTAACTGGGCCTTCAGACTTCTTAATATGTTGTTTCTCTTTATGACACTGAAAGAAACCTTGATTTGAAATTGTAAAAAATAAAAACTTCATGAATATCAGATATTACTAGATTCCTTTGGCATTGTTCACATAGCTGTGTTATGGATGCATGCACAGCAGATCCATAATATGGGACTCATAACCTGCCAGAATGACCAGAAGGCATGAATAGGATGAATAATAAACACTGTGACTATAATCAATGACCAAAGAGACTAAGGCTGGCTTCACACCACGGTAAGGTCTGGTCTGGGGCTGTCCAGTGTAAACCAGACAGACCCGGACTGGATTTTGGCCCCATAGTATCCTATGGAGCCGGATGGCAGCTCTCTGCCATCCGGTTTCCATCTCTCCGGCAGAGTCCGGTAGAAATCGGTTTTTCCTCCCTGGACACAAAAACGTTGCGTGCAACGTTTTTGTGTCCGGGGAGAAAAATCTCCTCAAATTGCCGTATCCCGGATTCTCCCGGATTCCCCTGGATCCGGTGCAATCCGGTGCTCCCTAACATGGGAGCCTATAGGGCCGGATTGGGAGGATAGGGATAGGGAGGATCTGGGATCCGGACACTGGCGGCTTCACGCCGCTGTTCTTTCAGCTAGCTCCCCACAAGCCGCAGCCCTAATTAATCAGCGGCGGCAGCTGCGTCCGGCAGCACACCGGACCGGAGGGCATATTTGCCCACCGGTTCTGTGTGCTGATCCAGTCCGGGGCTGTCAGGGTCATACTGTGGTGTGAAGCCAGCCTGACACTTTTAGTTACTCAGATATCAATTAAGAAATTTAAGTAAAATCAAATTTGTCCTAATTTTTTGGAAACTTGCAAAATCTGGCATATTTGAACAAATCACGCTTTGTGCAAATTGACAAAAGTTGTCACTGTTATTTTACACACTGCACAACAGCAAGAGAACGCACACATGATCTCATGTGCAACTCAGTGGGCTTCAAAATAAAGCAACAATGCTTTTCTGCTATCACATTTTACATTATACATAGTGTTGCACAGTAAGTAAGAAGGGACTATCATATATATATTGTGAGGTAGCGACCCGGGGGAACCCGCTTGGCATGGGGAAAATGACATTAGCGACTACATTTCAACGGAATATAACCAGCGGATTTATTGTTTTTCTGTCAAACTGCTTTCATAACATAAAACATAACACCGTATTTACATTTTCATATGACATAACTTCCACATTAGTACATCACATGACATTACATTACATTACAGGACATTCGCATGAGAATCAACGGGACCATATCATGACTTATTGTCGGTTCCAATGGAGGTTACCTTTGCCTAACACCCTGACAGGGATCATTCCCCATCCTATTGCACACAAGTCATCACACATGGCACTTTCTCATGAACCATTATAACTCATGCATGACACAGCATTCATGACATTTTTACATAAACCAATATGCTACATACTCAGGGCCCACAATAGTAACAGGAACCCTGTCACTCAGTACACACAAGACCACCACGCATCTACCGGATCCGGGACACTAACATCTGGATCAACGGGACCATATCATGACTCAGTCAGTCCCAAAGTCAGCTGTGACATCCTGGCCCTTGAGCCGTACTCGGTCTCTCACACCGCACATCTGACTGCCTGGCCCTTGAGCCGTCCTCGGTCCTCATCACACCGTACATTTGACCGCCTGGCCCTTGAGCCGTCCTCGGTCCTGGACACTGGCTGGCATGTGCGCATCTTTATGCCACCGGCATGGAGCTGGCAGGCTCCCTTTACTTCCCCTACTGGGGGCGGATCACTTCCAGCATATCCTCACATGGCAGTGGTCTGGACTGCTCTGATTCCTGTCATCCTCTCTCATTCAGACACCTGGCAGGTTCTTATCCAGGCTGCCTCATCCACAGCTGCAACACAGTGAGTCAATCAGCACATCTCATTCACACACAGACCTGAGATGTGATTAACCCGCTGTGCACGATTCAGGTTTAGCCCAGCAAAGCACTCAAACCCACAGGTTCAGCCGCTCATTAGGCTCATGAATCTCTCAGATCTTCAGCACTCCCACTCAGCTGTTACACTCAGCTTATGAAAACCCTTCAACTGTTAACCCCCTGTACACCGGACAGGTTTCACACAGCACACACACACACAGGAAATCCGGCCCATGTGAACAGACACCTGCATTGATAACCCGTGTGATGCACCCCACCATGGGTCACATCACCACAATGTGTATATATATATATATATATATATATATATATATATACAGCTGTGGCCAAAAGTATTGACACCCCTGCAATTCTATCAGATAATACTCAGTTTCTTCCTGAAAACGATTGCAATCACATGTTCTTTGGTATTATTATCTTCATTTAATTTGTCTTCATTGAAAAAACACATAAAGAATTGTCCTAAAGCCAAATTGGATATAATTCCACACCAAACATAAAAAGGGGGTGGACAAAAGTATTGGCACTGTTAGAAAAATCATGTGATGCTTCTGTAATTTGTGTAATTAACAGCACCTGTAACTTACCTGTGGCACCTAACAGGTGTTGGCAATAACTAAATCACACTTGCAGCCAGTTGACATGGATTAAAGTTGACTCAACCTCTGTCCTGTGTCCTTGTGTGTACCACATTGAGCATGGAGAGAAAAAAGTAGACCAAAGAATTGCCTGAGGACTTGAGAAACCAAATTGTGAGGAAGCATGAGCAATCTCAAGGCTACAAGTCCATCTCCAAAGACCTGAATGTTCCTGTGTCTACCGTGCGCAGTGTCATCAAGAAGTTTAAAGCCCATGGTACTGTGGCTAACCTCCCTAGATGTGGACGGAAAAGAAAAATTGACAAGTGATTTAAATGGAAGATTATGAGGATGGTGGATAAAGAACCTCGACTAACATCCAAACAAGTTCAAGCTGCCCTGCAGTCCAAGGGTACAACAGTGTCAACCAGTACTATCCGTCGGCATCTGAATGAAAAGGGACTGCATGGTAGGAGACCCAGACCCAGGAAAATCCCATTTCTTACCCCGAGACATAAAAAAGCCAGGCTGGAGTTTGCCAAAACTTACCAGAGAAAGCCTAAAACGTTTTGAAAGAATGTTCTCTGGTCAAATGAGACAAAAGTAGAGCTGTTTGGGCAAAGGCATCAACAGAGAGTTTACAGGAGAAAAAAAGAGGCATTTAAAGAAAAGAACACGGCCCCTACAGTCAAACATGGCGGAGGTTCCCTGATGTTTTGGGGTTGCTTTGCTGCCTCTGGCACTGGACCGCTTGACCGTGTGCATGGCATTATGAAGTCTGAAGACTACCAACAAATTTTGCAGCATAATCTAGGGCCCAGTGTGAGAAAGTTGGGTCTCCCTCAGAGGTCGTGGGTCTTCCAGCAGGACAATGACCCAAAACACACTTCAAAAAGCACTAGAAAATGGTTTGAGAGAAAGCACTGGAGACTTCTAAGTTGGCCAGACCTGAATCCCATAGAACACCTGTGGAGAGATCTAAAAATGGCAGTTTGGAGAAGGCACCTTTCAAATATCAGGGACCTGGAGCAGTTTGCCAAAGAAGAATGGTCTAAAATTCCAGCAGAGCATTGTAAGTGCAGGAAAAAAAAATTTTCTGGTTTGAATTGAAGCGCTTCCAGAGGGATCACAGGGATGGCAAATTATTCCAAAATAAGTTCTTCTTTTATTACGCGTTTCAGCTTAAAATATAACAAGCCTTCATCAGATAAAAATCACAGACATTCTAAAAACATACTCTTATATACAGAATCATAAAGGATCATTTCCTCTTTCCCACTAATTGGTTAATTAATTGCATATGTAGACCTCACTTGATGAGTATACTGAGATCACATTATACTCTAGCTAACAGTTTAGCACAATTTCTTTTTCTTGGAAGTGGCTTATTTATAGTAGCTACTATTCAAGGAGATAATTTCTGCATATATAAATTAGTTACAAAAACTTACATAAAAATTGGAATGTATAAAAATTAAATAGTTGGTAAAAAAGATATTTTTCCTGAAAAATTATCATTTCTTGTTTCTTTCTCATAAAAGGTATATATAAATAGACAGATAAAAAGCGGATAAAAAAGGATATCACAGTTCTAAACTATTCTAAGGACATTTTATGTATAGTTGCTTTAAGGGAAAATAATTATTTTCTTCCAAAAAGAAAAAAAAAAAAAAACATAGATGTTTCAGGATCATCAGTCATTCAAGTCTACTTAACTACTTTAATTCTTTTCTCTAGTATCATTATTTCATGTGATGTTTCTGGGAATGGAACTCACAGGTTGTTGTATACTGCGATCCTACGTTCCTATCCATAAACCCCCTTAGCCACTCGAGGTCCAGACATCAGGTTGTCTATATATGTCTCCTCCTTTTGCTCTCATTATGGAAGAGGAATTGTATAAGACTGTATAAGATAAAGGTATGAGAGAAAGGAGAATGAATGTGATACAATTTCAGTATCCTTCTCTGAAATAACCTCCCTTCGCCCCACAAATAGGAACGTCCTAATAGCAAACAATTCCTCTTCCATAATGAGAAAGAAACAAGAAATGATAATTTTTCAGGAAAAATATCTTTTTTACCAACTATTTAATTTTTATACATTCCAATTTTTATGTAAGTTTTTGTAACTAATTTATATATGCAGAAATTATCTCCTTGAATAGTAGCTACTATAAATAAGCCACTTCCAAGAAAAAGAAATTGTGCTAAACTGTTAGCTAGAGTATAATGTGATCTCAGTATACTCATCAAGTGAGGTCCGCATATGCAATTAATTAACCAATTAGTGGGAAAGAGGAAATGATCCTTTATGATTCTGTATATAAGAGTATGTTTTTAGAATGTCTGTGATTTTTATCTGATGAAGGCTTGTTATATTTTAAGCTGAAACGCGTAATAAAAGAAGAACTTATTTTGGAATAATTTGCCATCCCTGTGATCCCTCTGGAAGCGCTTCAATTCAAACCAGAAAATTTTTTTTTCCTGCACTTTAACACAAGCCTCCCTCTGGGCGACTTGCTTCTCTGGGAACAAGCAGCAGGCCAGGAGATCCAGGAAATATCCCTCTGTAGGATTATATGCTAACTGCACAAGACACCAGAAAGGTGAGAATAATACCTGAGAACAACTGTTGCTACTAATACACTGCACTTAGATCTGCGCCTTCTCTTTTCTCCTCTATCCCCAGTCTCGCTGACCTCACAGTCTTTGAAGACACTATTTGAGCAGAGCATTGTAAGAAACTCATTGATGGTTACCGGAAGCGGTTGATCGCAGTTATTTTGGGTAAAGGTTGTGCAACCAAGTATTAGGCTGAGGGTGCCAATACTTTCGTCTGTCCCATTTTTGGAGTTTTGTGTGAAATGATCAATGTTTTGCTTTTTGCTTCATTCTCTTTTGTGTTTTTTCATTGTAGACAAATTAAATGAAGATAATAATACCAAAGAATTTTTGATTGCAATCATTTTCAGGAAGAAGCTGAGTATTATCTGACAGAATTGCAGGGTGTCAATACTTTTGGCCACAAATTTATGTGTTCAGAAGAATTTATTGCTGTGATCAGTTAATTACAAAACTTGTTGCAAATAGAGATGAGCAAACCTTTTGAAGTTCGGATTCGATTTGGTTCATTTCAAAGAGGCCCAAAGGCTGGCAAACATAGGTCAAACCATTGTATGTTTGAGCCCCGCCGTTTTTGCACAGACATTAGCTTCCTAAAGTATTACTTCAGAAGCTTCAGCCCCACAGTCACTCTGCTTCCGGCCCGCTTGTGAACATCACTACTTACCCCCTCTTGATTGGTCAAAGTCAGACATAGCCCCACCCAACGTCACTGAAGTCAGATTAGTGTAAAAATAAATAAATAAGTAATTGAAAAAAGTGGCATGTGCTTCATTGTATTTTTGGTTGCCAGTAAGGTACAACTAGGCAGCTGGGGCTGGAATCTTCTGCTTGCGGAAGCCCAAGTGTTTTGGGCCCCCCACACTGCGAATAAAACCAGCAGCCAACTCAGAAAATGATGCATTCAACAAAGGGTCATTTTCTGGAGATGTACTCAACCTTCCAGCTGCCCTGTGGCAGGGCCAAACTGGGTAATAAAGGGGTTAATGCCAGCTATGTATTGCCAGCTGGCACTAAGCCCGAGGTTCATAATGTTGGGCCAATGTTAGACTGGGAAATTAGGAACCTCAAAGAAAATAGTAAATAATACACCACACCGTGAAAAAATCATTGATTTGAAAAAAAGAACACAATAACAATCTTTCTTTCCTTCTTTATTATTCCATTATAAATCCACCATGATCCTTGGTGACTTCCTATCATGTTGGGCCCAGGAACTGACTGATTTCTGGCTACTGCTGTGATCTGAGTAATGTCACAGTCTAGGTCACCTGAATTCAGCTCCACAGAACATAAAACTCAGTGGGGTGATACAGAAAAGGTCACCTGAGTTCAGAGCTGTAGTTGAACTCAGGTGACCCAGACAGTGACATCACCCCACTCACAACGGAATGCAGAAATCGGTCAGTTTCCAATTCCACAGGGAAAAGACGTCGCAGAGGATCATGGAAGGTTTATATGAGAGTAATAAAGATCTTTTGAAATTGAATTTTGCCTACTCTATTTTTTTTTAAAACATTTGATTTGCAGTGAATACATTTATGCTAATCTCTATAATGGAAAGCTTGTAATGACTTGGAAAATACATTTGGGGAGAGGAGAGAGAGTTCCCTGTTAATCTAAGGTCTTAGGCCCTCCCTCTCCTAGAGAGTTTTTCTGATCATAAAAGATTACACTTTATAGGCAAGAGAGATGGAAGGCCCCATGGACCATAAGAGCTAACATTCTGCAAAAGTGAGAAAGATAGGACCCTGTTGACCATGAGTTTACACACTACAGAAGAGACTTACCCAGTGATTCTGGAGATGGAAAATGATGTAAAAATATTTACCACCATTGTACAAGTAAGTTATTGGTGTAAAGAGAATTGTCTTTAGCTTTCACAATTCTCTCATATATAAACAAATTTCTAAAGGTGTAATTAACATGAATTTTCTTAACAAATGGCCAGATGTCAGTAGCAACCCTTACAATCCACATAGGCCAAGAAAATAAATCAAACCATAGATGATCATAAATTAAGTTGTCTGTAATAATGAGAAATTATACAGGAAAAAAGTATTGAACACATGCAAAAAGAGAGGTGTAAAAATTGATGAATTTGACACTAGCAGAAGTCAATCAGTAATTAGTAAGCAATCCAGTCACTTATTGAAAAATATTAGCTAGTTTCATTGATGGTGCAAGATAGTTGAAAAGGCATCTCATTACCAAAGTGTCATAAAAGTAACATCTCATGTTGAGTAAAACCAGTGAGCTGTCTGAAGACCTCTGCAACCCCCAAGGTTTAGAGTGTTCAGGATTAACATTAATGCCTGGATCACTGAAGGTATCCCAGTTGACTCTCCTTTATACAACCCTGCTGACAGTGGTGACCTTGAGGGGTGGGCAATTATAGCAAAGATAGAAGTACAGAGATTTGGGTTTAAGCTATAACATGCATGTTAATCAGTCAAAGCCTCAGCAAGTTACCCCCCCAAAAGACCTGGTGGCAGAGAGGAAAGGGAAGAAGTATGTTAAAAAGGGAAGAAGTATGTGAAAAATATGAAGGTCCTCTTAAAACTGATGGGATGCACAACCCATGGAGGACGCTTAGATGAGAAGGAGTGGAAGGAAGTGATAACAAGTAAGAGAGGGCTTTTGAAGGACACCAAAGGTTTGGAAGATGCAGAAGCATGGTATAAGACTGCCTTGACACTGGCAGAAGCTGCTGTCTTAGCACAGATCAGACCCCGCTCTGCAGCAGTATCCGGAATATACATGAACAGGGACGGGGATGAAACAGGAGATGGAGAGGAGGAGACTGCCGAAGAAGAATACCAGATGGCATGGGGACAGGAAAATTTCCCAGTTGGGCCTGGAGCTAGGCCAAAAATTCCACAGTATCTCTCTCCAGCCTCAGTGGATCCCATCTCATCACTGGGAAATCATGGAGGCATGCCTTTAATGAAGACAGAACTGTCACAATTGAGAGCAGCAGGTGGAGACGAGCAGACACATCACCGGCTACAGTCTACTTCCCCGGCACAGCACACTCCCCAGTATAGGGGAGATAGGAGACAGACACTATCAATGTACGGGGGTACGCAGGCCACAGCCGACAGCTCTACGCATGGCTTAGATCAATCACACCAATTGGCACAGTATGAAGACCCTCCACAGCATGTTTCCTGTCCTTGGCGAGGCAGATATGTCTCTTGGAAGCCTCAGGAAGCTGCCACATTGGTGAACACCTTACCGGACCCTGACAAGCAACGTATACCCTTTCATCGGAAGATGAGCCAGATTCAGAAGACTCACACTGCCTCATGGGAAGATCTTAGGGGATTGGCTTCTACCTGCGCCATGAGCGCCCGTCCTCCAGAGAGTCCGAAAATCTACAAAGAGCCCATGATCCCAATGTGAAACGAAATGGGGTGAAAGTACCTGCTGAGCGGAGGATTGAAAATGGGGTGAATGGCCACAGAATGGACATGACTCTAGCTGAATTGCAGGAGATGGCGGCAAGACAACAGCAGCAGATCGAGGCCCAGCAGCTAATGCTGGCTACAAAGGAGCAGCGCTTGGAGTACCTAAAGCAGCAGGACCAGCGTCAGTAGCAGCAGGCCAGTGAGCAGGAAAAGCTGAAACGTCTGCGGGAGATTGCAGAAAATCATGTGGCAAAGCTGAAGAAAGTGCGGGCCCTGAAGGGCCATGTGGAGCAGAAGAGGCTCAGCAATGGCAGTCTAGTTGAGGAAATCGAACAGATGAATAACATGTTCCAACAGAAGCAGAAAGAACGGATGGTGGCCGTGACCAAGGTGGAAGAAATTAGTCGCCAGCTGGAAATGCTGAAGAACGGATGTATCGAGGGCTATCACGACAACCAGTCTGCTGTCGCTGAACTCGACCGTCTCTACAAAGAGCTTCAGTTGAGGAACAAGCTGAATCAGGAGCAGAATGCCAAACTGCAGCAGAAGCGGGAGAGCCTGAAAAAGAGCAACTCCGAGGTGGCCACCATGGACAAGCGTGTCAACGAGCTGCGGGACTGGCTCTGGAAGAAGAAGGTGGCTCTGCAGAAAAAGCAGAAGGTGTAGAGAAGTTTTACTACCGGCTGAATCAAATGTTCACAGACCTGGGATTTGATCACCATGAGAAGTCCCATAGCCAGATATGGATACAAGCCTTCGTCCAGAAACAGGTCCAGACGATGAGACCTGAATACAGACGATTGGACCCAGATATTATATTTCAGGTGGCAAGGGCATAGAAATGAACAGGCCTTCAAAACCTCCCACTGTAATGTTATGGTGTCACACAACCCAGGAAACAGGGGAGGACCAAGAAGTGGAGTCACCTGTTACGTTTATGGGAAGATAGGCCACATAAGGAGGAACAGGAGTTCCCTCCACCACCACCCCGCCCCCCACCCAGCTATAGGACATAGGCAAGCCGGATCCACCAACTTACAATATGCACTGCAAAGTCAACAGACAAGCTTGCGGCCTGACTCCTACTGTATGTATGGAGGTAGAAGGAAGATCCATCCCCTTTTTAGTGGATACCGGTGCATCCAGAAGCGTGATAAGATTTGCTGACTTACCTGACTCAGACTGCCTCACAGAAAAAACCATCCCATGTGTGGGTGTTGATGGAGTCATCAAGTATACCCCTATGACCCGCCCATTGCGTGTCAGCCTGCAACCCACACAGAGCATGTTATCTCGATTGGTGGTGTCCAACACCTGTCCAGTGAACCTACTGGGAACTGACTTACTGATGAAGTTACACGCCAACATCTCCTTTCAGGAAAATGGTACTGTCACACTTACTACTGCTCTGGACCAGGAAGAAGTTTCACGGGTTTTCAGCCTCTTTCACTTTGCTGAGACAATACAACCTATGAAAGCAGCCTGGCTTTCGCAGATACCAGACATCCTGTGTGCCCAAGGCCCTGAAGACATTGGAAGGCTCCCAGTCCAGCCAGTGGAAGTCAAGCTTAAACCAGGAGCCCACTTACCCGTAAGCCCCAGTACCCTCTCTCCATTGCCCAATCGGATGCTATCACACAACTGACGCCCTACGTCAAGAATGGAGCAGTCATCCCGACCAAGTCACCATGCAACACCCCACTGTTTCCAGTCAAGAAGAAAACACCAAAGGGACAACCTCCCAAGTTTTGCATGGTGCAAGATCTACGGGCAGTGAATGAAGCCACAGTCTTGGATACTCCGATTGTGCCCAATCCTTTCAGTTGACTCATAGGCAGTAAATAAGCCCTGCCACCGCCATTTTCTGCACATTGCATACAGAACACAGATAGTGTAGGGAGAGTGTGAGCAGCTGCTAGGGAGAGTTGTGCTTGTGCTAATCATCCATAAATCTTCTGTAAAACCAAAAATCTCTTGTGAGAACTACCATTATTGTAGTACTAGGTGACAGTAGTGCAGGGAGACAGGCTAGTGTGTTACAGTACCACATAGTACAGTCAGCAATATTTCAGCTCTTCTCAGAGCTGAATGTATAAGGTCAGGGAGTAGTGACAGTTATCCCAGCTGTTTTTTGGAGTCACATTCACCCCTACAGGCCAATTTTTTTGCCATTGCATTGCTGTGTTCACACCGAATAGCACGCATGGTACTGCACAACTGACACGCAGCCAGCACCACTGTCTTGTGTGGTGACTGGCGTGCATAATAATATTGCCTTATACCTCAGGGCAGTTTTTGGTGCCATTGTGGAGCTGTGTGTAAAACACAAAGCAGTACTAGGTTGTAGTGCTACTTTCCACAAATCATTAACTGCTCCTTGTTCTCCAATATCTCCATCTGAACATATGCAGCTATGTCAGAAAAAACCCAAATTTCTAAAAAGGCTGTTGTAAAGGGATAGGGACACAGATGTGGACACTAGGACTTGGGGTTGGCAGTGGCGCCCGATAAGGCACAGAGTCTGGGAGACAGAAGAAGGTTGATGAATCTATGTTCCTGGCGAAATTTCCCAGTCTGGAAAGTAAACGGGTCTGGAAGCGAGAAGAACAAGAGCAGATAATGTCTTGGATGGCTGATAAGGCCTCCACAAAATTTTCTAGCAGCACCCAATTATCCACGACCACAGAGTCTCCTAGCATAATTTTTGCAGTGCCCAATGTGCAGGCATAGCCATAGTGTCTCCAAAAAATAGCCAAAGGAGTTGTATTATGGTTGATGAAGGAAGGAAGGTCTCATCACAAGTGCCTCCGATGAGAAATATTAATTAACGCAACATTGTTTTTAGCTTATTGGCCATGAGGTACATGTGGCAGAAGCAGGAGTTGAAAACATGTGTAAGAAGAAGAAAAGGGGTTTGTATGGGAAGGGATGGACTTGATCACCAGTTGCCTAAAATAACATTTTGGGTGACTTTAGGTTGGGATGCTGTCATCAGGAGGGCTTAAATACTCTTGCTAAATCCAGTCGTTTTTAAATTTTATCAGAGTTAGCCTGTCTACATTCTCTGTAGTCAGCCGTGTGTGTGTATCTGTGATGATTGCCCCAGTGGCACTGAAAACATGTTCTGACATCACACTAGCAGCAGGGCAGGCCAGCACCTTGAAGGCATTTATGGAGAGGTCTGGCCAACTATGCAGCTTGGTTACTCAGTAATTAAACAGAACAGAAGCATCAGGATGGACTCAGGTATGGTCACTTAGTCGTTAACCATCTTGTGCAACTTCTCCCTCTTTGACATTGTTACTGATCCAGCTAGCCCTTGCTGATGAGCCAGTTTATTGAAGATGGCCAGGTTTGTGGACAATTTACCACCACCTCTTTTGGACCTGCTGGGCGTGTCTCTCCCCATTAATGCATTCTGTTGCACAGAGCTGGTACCTCTGCTAGCAGTGGTGTCTGAGGGTGATGTTGCCATCAAATGAACGACAATGGCCCTCTTGAAGGATTCAATTGAGAAACCCCTTGATGACTGTAACAGAAGCGAAGGAATTTTGTCCTTGTACTGTGGGTCTAGAAAGGTGGCCAAGTAGTATTGGTTGCTGTTGAAAATGTGGATCACGCGAGGGTCTTGGCACAGACAGTTAGATATGAAGTGTGCCATGTGTGCCAAGCTGCGAATGTTCTGTGACCCCAGAAGGAGGAACAATACACATGCTCTCCTCACACTGACTCTCCTCCACCTCTTCCTCTCCTGTCCACCCATGCTGGACAGACATAAAGCTGGGGTTGATAGTCCCCTCGGTCCCACTGAAAAAGAAGTCCTCTCCCTCCTCGTCTTGCTCATCATCTTTATCCCCCAATCTTACCTGATCAGATGGGCTGAGCTGGGTAGGATCACCCATTGTGAAGTCTTGCTCCATACCCAGCTGCTGGGCACTCAAAGATTTTATTTTTAGATTATGCAGTGATTCTTTCAGTAGATATAGCATAATAGGGATGATTATGCTAATAATAGCCTGATTACCACTCATAAGCAACAGCGGTTGACGAATGGCAGAAATGGGTGCAAATATGGTTCACCTTCTCAAGTAGGTATGGAAAGTCAGGGTATGTTTTTATAACTTTCTGCAACACTAGGTTCAGCACATGAGCCATGCATGGCACGTGTACCAGCTTCCCGAGCTTTAAAGCAGCCACAAGGTTACCCCAATTATCGTAGACAACCAGACTGGGTTGAAGTTGCAGTGGGGAAAGACACTGATTGGTCTGTTGTTTTATTTCTTGCCACAGCTCTGCTGCAGTTTGTGGTGTTTCCTAAGCAGATGAGCTTCAGTAGAGCGTGTTGCCACTTTGCCAATGCGCTGCTGCACAGCTCCCAACTTGTGAGTAATATGGAGGGTAATTCAGCATAGGATGACGAGGCAGAGGAGGAGGAAGAAGAGGGGAGACAGGATGTATATGATGAAGCGGAAACCTTATTGAGTTTGGGCCCACTATTCGTGGCGTGGGCAGGATATGTGATGGTCCAGTTTAAAACTTTGAGACCAGGCTGAGCCAGTGTGCCATGACAGAGATGTATCGTCCCTGTCCATAAGTACTTGTCCACGTGTCTGTTGTAAGGTGGAACTTCCTAGTTTCGGTGTTGGTGAGAACACGCTTTAAATTGTTTAAGATGTGCTGGTGTAATGCGGGGATGGCACACCGGGAAAAATAGTGCCAACTGGGAACCGAGTATCGTGGGGCAGCCACAGCCAACAGATCACGGAAAGACTATGTCCCCACAAACCTAAACGGCAACATTCTCCAAGGCTAGCGACTTGGAAATGTGTGAGTTCAGTATTTGTGCTTGTGGGTGCGTGGCTTGGTATTTACGCCTCCTTTCATAGATCTGGGGCACGGACAACTGGACGCTTGGCTGGGACAAACAAGTGGATGAGCTTGTTGTGTCCTGTGTCTGTGCAACCGCAGCTTGTGAGCAAGAGATATGATCACCTGCTTCCTGTCCAGCAGATTGGGAAGGATGGATCACAGGCAACATGGCAGTAATTTGCCCCGCAGACACCGATTTGGTACCCTGGTGTTCCACCCACCAATTAGGGTGCTTGGTTGCCATGTGCTTCCGCATATTGGAATACATAGACTGTGAGCCCTCGTGGACAAGGATCTTCTCCCCTATTGCATCTGTATGTTAGAATTGTCCACAGCCATTGTTATTTGTATTGTTACTATGATACTTGTCCTAGTCTGCCCTCTTAACATGTAAAGCGCCATGGAATATAATGGCGCTATATAAATAAATAAATAATAATAATACTGGTGGTGTTTTGGTTTTCTTTGCCCTGGCCTCTGCTCAGCTTCATACGGCAGATGCTGAAGATGACAACATTTGGTTCAGAAGGACTATCTGAAAAAAAATTCAAGACAGTGGCTGAACACACTCTTGCATTGACATGGGGCACATAGGGATTGCTCTTGGCAACAGTTGACACTCTTCGCATTCTACTCAAACCAGTAGCCCTTGGTGCCTTTGTTGGTGCTACATATACATCTTCTTCCTCTGTGCTTCTGTGCTGGCTATGCGTGCCAGGAGTCCAGGTCGGATCGGTAGTCTCATCATTGACCACCTTGTTGTCCATGTCATTCTCCTTCCGTGTTGATATTGTTAGCTGGCCAGATGGCAACTGTGTGTCATCACCATCAGCCTCCACCACTTCACCCAGTATATCACGTGGATGAAAGTGGCTTTCTTTTGCCTGCGGGTTTTCAAATGTTTGGCCATGAACAGACAATACCATTGCCAGAGGCAATGAAAGGATATGGACTAAACAGATTCTCAGAGTGGCCAAGGTTGGGGTCAAATGTTTCCTGTGACTCCTAACGGGGTGATGAACTAGGAACAGGTTGGGAGTAGGATGACCCAGCGTTCTCTGTCCAAACTACTTTTTGGAGACACTATGGCTATGCCTGAACATTGGGCACTGCAACTACTGTGCTAGTAGTCCTAGTTTCATAATTATTTGGTCCTTGAGGCCAGCTTCCTTCATCAACCATGGTACTGCCCCTTGAGCTACTTTTTGGAGACACTGTGGCTGTGCCTGGACATTGGGCACTGCATATACTGTGCTAGTAGTCCTAGCTTCATAATTGATTGGCCCTTGAGGCCTGCTTCCTTCATCAACCATGATACAGCCCCTTGGGTTAATTTTTTGAGACACTATGCCTGCACATTGTGCAGTGGCAGTAGAACAACAATGCCAGTAGTGCAAGCTTTATAATTGTGAAGCCCTGGTGATGTTGATGATGATGATGGATGGCTTTTTCTTGCGTTAACCATCACACAGCCTGAGGGCAGATCTCTACCTTTACACCACTTACACACTAAGCTGTCAGAAGATCTCCTCTATCATAACTTGCTCTTATGGCAATCATGCACCAAATTCAGCCTTTTCTGCAGCCCCCAGACCGCTTTTTTGGGTCCAACAGACAATTACTTGCATTTCCCATTGACTAACATTGGACTTGCTACTCGCACCGAATACCCGAGTATTACGATCTACTCGGCATGAGTACAGTGAGTCTGAGTATTTGACTACTTGCTCATCCCGAAACATCATCGAAAAGTTCATTTATTTCAGTAATTTGATACAAAAATTGAAATGCACATATATAGAGTCATTAAAAACAGAGTGATCTTTTTCAAGTGTTTATTTATGTTAATGTTGATGATTATGGCTTACAGCCAATGAAAACCCAAAGGTTATTATCTCAGAAAATTAAAGTAGGGAGAATGAAGGGTCTGAGAGATAAAACATTACCTAAATAGGTATCAGAGGCTTCACCTTGTGTGGTTGCGACAGTCACAACCACTATAAAAGCATATCACTGATTCTGCAGTCCCCAGCTTGGTGCATATAGAGTAGGGAGGATGAAGGGTTAAATACCGGACTACCGTATTCCACGACAAAACAAAGGGTGCATACAAAATTGATTTATTAGTCAATGCATTTCAGGACTCCTTTGCCCCTCCCACATGACAAATCAATATAATATTGCCATGTTTCAGAGCATTTTAGGGAGCTCTGAAATGTGTTGACTAATAAACAAATGTCTCATGGAATACGTACATCAGTACAGTTTTTAATCCTTTATCCTCTCTACTTTAATTTTCTGGGATAATGACCTTTGGGTTTTCATTGGCTTTAAGCCTTAATCATCAACATTAGCAGAAATAAACACTAGAAATAGATATGTCTATTGTAATGACTCTATATAAAGTATGCATTTCTCTTTTTGTATTGAATTACAAAAATAAATTAACTTTTTGAAGATATTCTAATCCATTGCAATTGTATAACACACTTGTGCATATGCCAAAAATCTGTATTCTAAATGTATTGAAAGAAATAAAGTAAAGTAATTGCACATTTTCAAGAAGCAATATCTATAGTATGGTGTTTCATGAGTTTGAACAAACCTATAAGACCATGTATATGAAGCATATAATGACCATATGCAATTTTTATATGAATTACTGTAAGTGTAGAAGAGATGGCCTCGTCTGCTGCTCACTCTCTGCAATAACAAAGGTTTGTGCTCCAAAAAAAATGGTAAAATAAAAAAATATAAAATTAAGCTCCCTTAAATGTTTTAATGACATTGTAAGGATCCTCTATAAATTCAAGAATGCGCACATAGGGTGATATCTTCTTTGAAAAACGGCAAATACGTTTATACAAAGAGGCTGCTCACCTGATGTAGTTGTGAAAACCCACAACTGGTAATGATCGCTCAGATACAAGTAGCTGCTGCAGGACCGTACTTTCCACAGATCCCTGTGGTTTAATCAGCTCCCAGGACACAGTACCTCGAGGTCCACGCTGCCACTTCAGAAAGGAACAAAAGAAGCCAGTACAAGGGAATGTCTGGATCAATGATTCTTCTTTATTATCCAACGCGTTTTAGAGTTATCTCCCAACTCCTTCATCAGGGAATTGTCCCTGATGAAGGAGTTGGGAGATAACTCTGAAACGCGTTGGTTAATAAAGAAGAATCGTTGATCCAGAGATTCCCTTGTACTGGCTTCTTTTGTTCCTTTCTGAAGTGGCAGCGTGGACCTCGAGGTACTGTGTCCTGGGAGCTGATTGTAAGGATCCTGGACTTCACAGCAGTTTCAAAAATTCACACCCTACAGGTGTCAAAAACACCTGCAAACTCCTGGAATCTTAAAAAAATTATTTTAAAGCTCAAAAAAATTCTTCTGGTTGAAAGGAAATGGTAGACCCGATGGCTGGGAACACTCCTCTCCATATGGTTAGGCGTTGCTCCCAGACAGTGGGTCTTCCGGTAAGCCTTTTTGCCCCAATCATGGAATGTTTTAGGGCCATTTTAAAATTCGAACTCTTCATCCGAAACAAAGCCATGTTCACAAATTTTTTAGTAAATTGCTCAAGTTTCCAACCGCAATCCGAATAATCATTGTTCATGCTGCATTTGAAATTGGTGAATCAGGAAAAGTTTGCTCATCGCTAGTCATTTGTCATTATTACACATAACTTATTTTATGGACATCTACGGTTTGATTTCCTTGTCTGTATGAATTGGATGGGTTATTACCAACATGTGCTGACAATTTCATGTCAATAGGACCTTTTGAAACAGATTTACATAAAAAATTGGTGACATATTCAATACTTATTTCATCTACTTTATATATATATATACATAATACCTTAAAAATGAATTCATACCCCATTAACCTAACCATATGTTTTTCCTTTAGATCTTTTTTTTCTCTTATTCCTCATGTATTCCCCTTGTCTCATTTCATTAACCACTTCCTTTCCTCCATTTTATCCCTACATGTCTATAATATAAAAGCCGAAGGCCACTTCCGGAAAACCCGAAGGGTACTTCCGTGATGGTCTCCGGACCTATGCTGCTGACGTCACCAGTCCACTGTAGCCGCGCGCCCCCGGCTACAGGGACCGGTAGAGGAGCGTTCCGGCCAGGAACGTTCCCCTCTGTCCCTGCCACCTCCTCTCTCCCGCTCCAGCCGCCTCTGCAGCCTGCCCGGTACAGCCGCTTCTGCAGCCTGCCCAGTACAGCCGCCTCTGTAGCCTGCCCGGTACAGCCGCCTCTCCAGCCTGCCCACAGCCGCCTCTGCAGCCTGCCCGCTACAGCCGCCTCTGCAGCTTGCCCGCTACAGCCACCTCTGCAGCCTGCCCGCTACAGCCGCCTCTGCAGCCTGCCCGGTACAGACGCCTCTGCAGCCTGCCCGGTACAGCCGCCTCTCCCCTGTGCCCTGGCCACTCCAGCCTCCAGCCTCCCCTGTGCCCAAACCCCTCCAGCCTCCAGCCTTCCCTGTGCCCAAACCCCTCCAGCCTCTAGCCTCCCATGTGCCCAAACCCCTCCAGCCTCCCATGTGCCCAAACCCCTCCAGCCTCCAGCCTCCCCTGTGCCCAAACCCCTCCAGCCTCCCCTGTGCCCAAACCCCTCCAGCCTCCCTTGTGCCCAAACCCCTCCAGCCTCCCTTGTGCCCAAACCCCTCCAGCCTCCCTTGTGCCCAAACCCCTCCAGCCTCCAGCCTCCCCTGTGCCCAAACCCCTCCAGCCTCCAGCCTCCCCTGTGCCCAAACCCTCCAGCCTCCAGCCTCCCCTATGCCCAAACCCCTACAGACTCGAGCCTCCCCTATGCCCAAACCCCTCCAGCCTCCAGCCTCCCCTGTGCCCAAACCCCTCCAGCCTCCAGCCTCCCCTGTGCCCAAACCCCTCCAGCCTCCAGCCTCCCCTGTGCCCAAACCCCTCCAGCCTCCCCTTTGCCCAAACCCCTCCAGCCTCCAGCCTCCCCTGTGCCCAAACCCCTCCAGCCTCCCCTGTGCCCAAACCCCCCCCAGCCTCCCCTGTCCTCTGCCCCCTCCAGCCTCCCCTGTCCTTTGCCCCCTCCATCCTCCCCTGTCCTCTGCCCCCTCCAGCCTCCCCTGTCCTCTGCCCCCTCCAGCCTCCCCTGTCCTCTGCCCCCTCCAGCCTCCCCTGTGCCCAAACCCCTCCAGCCTCCTCTGTGCCCAAACCCCTCCAGCCTCCAGCCTCCCCTGTGTGCCCTCCAGCCTCCCCTGTGCCCAAACCCCTCCAGCCTCTTCTGTGCCCAAACCCCTCCAGCCTCCAGCCTCCCCTGTGCCCAAACCCCTCCAGCCTCCCCTGTGCCCAAACCCCTCCAGCCTCCAGCCTCCCCTGTGCCCAAACCCTCCAGCCTCCAGCCTCCCCTATGCCCAAACATCTCCAGCCTCCCCGTGCCCAAACCCCTCCAGCCTCCAGCCTCCCCTGTGCCCAAACCCCTCCAGCCTCCAGCCTCCCCTGTGCCCAAACCACTCCAGCCTCCTTTGTGCCCAAACCCTCCAGCCTCCCCTGTGCCCAAACCCCTCCAGCCTCCCCTGTGCCCAAACCCCTCCATCCTCCCCTGTCCTCTGCCCCTCCAGCCTCCCCTGTCCTCTGCCCCTCCAGCCTCCCCTGTCCTCTGCCTTCCAGCCTCCCTTGTCCTCTGCCCTCCAGCCTAACCTGTCCTCTGCCCTCCAGCCTCCGCTCTCCTCTCCCTGTCCTCTGCCCTCCAGCCTCCGCTCTCCTCTCCCTGTCCTCTGCCCTCCAGCCTCCGCTCTCCTCTCCCTGTCCTCTGCCCTCCAGCCTCCGCTCTCCTCTCCCTGTCCTCTGCCCTCCAGCCTCCGCTCTCCTCTCCCTGTCCTCTGCCCTCCAGCCTCCACTCTCCATTCCCTGTCCTCTGCCCTCCAGCCTCCACTCTCCATTCCCTGTCCTCTGCCCTCCAGCCTCCGCTCTCCTCTCCCTGTCCTCTGCCCTCCAGCCTCAGCTCTCCTCTCCTGTCTTCTGCCCTGCAGCCTCCGCTCTACTCTCCCTGTCCTCTGCCCTCCAGCCTCCGCTCTCCTCTCCCTGTCCTCTGCCCTCCAGCATCCGCTCTCCTCTCCCTGTCCTCTGCCCTCCAGCCTCCGCTCTCCTCTCCCTGTCCTCTGCCCTCCAGCCTCCGCTCTCCTCTCCCTGTCCTCTGCCCTCCAGCCTCCGCTCTCCTCTCCCTGTCCTCTGCCCTCCAGCCTCCGCTGTCCTCTCCCTGTCCTCTGCCCTCCAGCCTCCGCTCTCATCCCCCTGTCCTCTGCCCTCCAGCCTCCGCTTCTCTCTCCCTGTCCTCTGCCCTCCAACCTCCCCTGTCCTCTGCCCTCCAGCCTCCGCTCTCCTCTCCCTGTCCTCTGCCCACCAGCCTCCGCTCTCCACTCCCTGTCCTCTGCCCTCCAGCCTCCGCTCTCCTCTCCCTGTCCTCTGCCCTCCAGCCTCCGCTTCCTCCTCCCCCTGTCCTCTGCCCTCCAGCCTCCGCTCTCCTCTCCCTGTCCTCTGCCCTCCAGCCTCCGCTCTCCTCTCCCTGTCCTCTGCCCTCCAGCCTCCCCTGTCCTCTGCCCTCCAGCCTCCGCTCTCCTCTCCCTGTCCTCTGCCCTCCAGCCCCCGCTCTCCTCTCCCTGTCCTCTGCCCTCCAGCATCCGCTCTCCTCTCCCTGTCCTCTGCCCTCCAGCCTCCGCTCTCCTCTCCCTGTCCTCTGCCCTCCAGCCTCTGCTCTCCTCTCCCTGTCCTCTGCCCTCCAGCCTCCGCTCTCCTCTCCCTGTCCTCTGCCCTCCAGCCTCCGCTCTCCTCTCCCTGTCCTCTGCCTTCCAGCCTCCCCTGTCCTCTGCCCTCCAGCCTCCCCTGTCCTCTGCCCTCCAGCCTCTGCTCTCCTCTCCCTGTCCTCTGCCCTCCAGCCTCCGCTCTCCTCTCCCTGTCCTCTGCCCTCCAGCCTCCGCTCTCCTCTCCCTGTCCTCTGCCCTCCAGCCTCCGCTCTCCTCTCCCTGTCCTCTGCCCTCCAGCCTCCGCTCTCCTCTCCCTGTCCTCTGCCCTCCAGCCTCCTCTCTCCTCTCCCTGTCCTCTGCCCTCCAGCCTCCGCTCTCCTCTCCCTGTCCTCTGCCCTCCAGCCTCAGCTCTCCTCTCCCTGCCTTCTGCCCTGCAGCCTCCGCTCTCCTCTCCCTGTCCTCTGCCCTCCAGCCTCCGCTCTCCTCTCCCTGTCCTCTGCCCTCCAGCCTCCGCTCTCCTCTCCCTGTCCTCTGCCCTCCAGCATCCGCTCTCCTCTCCCTGTCCTCTGCCCTCCAGCCTCCGCTCTCCTCTCCCTGTCCTCTGCCCTCCAGCCTCCGCTCTCCTCTCCCTGTCCTCTGCCCTCCAGCCTCCGCTCTCCTCTCCCTGTCCTCTGCCCTCCAGCCTCCGCAGCCGCCCACAGCCGCCTCTGCAGCTTGCCTGGTACAGCCGCCTCTGCAGCTTGCCTGGTACAGCCGCCTCTGCAGCCTGCCCGCTACAGCCGCCTCTGCAGCCTGCCCGGTACAGCCGCCTCTGCAGCCTGCCCGGTACAGCCGCCTCTGCAGCTTGCCCGATACAGCCGCCTCTCCCCTGTGCCCTGGCCGCTCCAGCCTCCAGCCTACCCTGTGCCCAAACCCCTCCAGCCTCCAGCCTTTCCTGTGCCCAAACCCCTCCAGCCTCCAGCCTCCCATGTGCCCAAACCCCTCCAGCCTCCCCTGTGCCCAAACCCCTCCAGCCTCCAGCCTCCCCTGTGCCCAAACCCCTCCAGCCTCCCTGTGCCCAAACCCCTCCAGCCTCCCTTGTGCCCAAACCCCTCCAGCCTCCAGCCTCCCTTGTGCCCATACCCCTCCAGCCTCCAGCCTCCCCTGTGCCCAAACCCCTCCAGCCTCCAGCCTCCCCTGTGCCCAAACCCCTCCAGCCTCCAGCCTCCCCTGTGCCCAAACCCCTACAGACTCCAGCCTCCCCTATGCCCAAACCCCTCCAGCCTCCAGCCTCCCCTGTGCCCAAACCCCTCCAGCCTCCAGCCTCCCCTGTGCCCAAACCCCTCCAGCCTCCAGCCTCCCCTGTACCCAAACCCCTCCAGCTCCCCTGTGCCCAAACCCCTCCAGCCTCCAGCCTCCCTGTGCCCAAACCCCTCCAGCCTCCAGCCTCCCCTGTGCCCAAACCCCTACAGACTCCAGCCTCCCCTATGCCCAAACCCCTCCAGCCTCCAGCTCCCCTGTGTCCAAACCCCTCCAGCCCCAGCCTCCCCTGTGCCCAAACCCCTCCAGCCTCCCCTGTGCCCAAACCCCTCCAGCCTCCCCTTTGCCCAAACCCCTCCAGCCTCCAGCCTCCCCTGTGCCCAAACCCCTCCAGCCTCCCCTGTGCCCAAACCCCCTCCAGCCTCCCCTGTCCTCTGCCCCCTCCAGCCTCCCCTGTCCTCTGCCCCCTCCAGCCTCCCCAGTCCTCTGCCCCCTCCAGCCTCCCCTGTCCTCTGCCCCCTCCAGCCTCCCCTGTGCCCAAACCCCTCCAGCCTCCTCTGTGCCGAAACCCCTCCAGCCTCCAGCCTCCCCTGTGCCCCCTCCAGCCTCCCCTGTGCCCAAACCCCTCCAGCCTCCTCTGTGCCCAAACCCCTCCAGCCTCCAGCCTCCCCTGTGCCCAAACCCCTCCAGCCTCCCCTGTGCCCAAACCCCTCCAGCCTCCAGCCTCCCCTGTGCCCAAACCCCTCCAGCCTCCAGCCTCCCCTATGCCCAAACATCTCCAGCCTCCCCGTGCCCAAACCCCTCCAGCCTCCAGCCTCCCCTGTGCCCAAACCCCTCCAGCCTCCAGCCTCCCCTGTGCCCAAACCCTCCAGCCTCCAGCCTCCTTTGTGCCCAAACCCCTCCAGCCTCCCCTGTGCCCAAACCCCTCCAGCCTCCCCTGTGCCCAAACCCCTCCAGCCTCCCCTGTGCCCAAACCCCCTCCAGCCTCCCTGTCCTCTGCCCCCTCCAGCCTTCCCTGTCCTCTGCCCCCTCCATCCTCCCTGTCCTCTGCCCCTCCAGCCTCCCCTGTCCTCTGCCCCTCCAGCCTCCCCTGTCCTCTGCCTTCCAGCCTCCCCTGTCCTCTCCCTCCAGCCTCCGCTCTCCTCTTCCTGTCCTCTGCCCTCCAGCCTCCGCTCTCCTCCCTGTCTGTGCCCTCCAGCCTCCGCCTCCTCTCCCTGTCCTCTGCCCTCCAGCCTCCGCTCTCCTCTCCCTGTCCTGTGCCCTCCAGCCTCCGCTCTCTCTCCCTGTCCTCTGCCCTCCAGCCTCCGCTCCCCTCTCCCTGTCCTCTGCCTCCAGCCTCAGCTCTCCTCTCCTGTCTTCTGCCCTGCAGCCTCCTTTCTCCTCCCCCTGCCCTCTGCCCTCCAGCCTCCGCTCTCCTCTCCCTGTCTTCGCCCTCCAGCATCCGCTCTCCTCTCCCTGTCCTCTGCCCTCCAGCCTCCGCTCTCCTCTCCCTGTCCTCTGCCCTCCAGCCTCCGCTCTCCTCTCCCTGTCCCTGCCCTCCAGCCTCCGCTCTCCTTCCCTGTCCTCTGCCTCCAGCCTCCGCTCTCCTCTCCCTGTCCTCTGCCCTCCAGCCTCCGCTCTCATCTCCCTGTCCTCTGCCTCCAGCCTCCTCTCCCTGTCCTCTGCCCTCCAACCTCCCCGGTCCTCTGCCCTCCAGCCTCCGCTCTCCTCTCCCTGTCCTCTGCCCACCAGCCTCCGTTCTCCCTCCCTGTCCTCTGCCCTCCAGCCTCCGCTCTCCTCTCCCTGTCCTCTGCCCTCCAGCCTCCGCTCTCCTCTCCCTGTCCTCTGCCCTCCAGCCTCCGCTCTCCTCTCCCTGTCCTCTGCCCTCCAGCCTCCGCTCTCCTCTCCCTGTCCTCTGCCCTCCAGCCTCCGCTCTCCTCTCCCTGTCCTCTGCCCTCCAGCCTCCCTGTCCTCTGCCTCCAGCCTCCGCTCTCCTCTCCCTGTCCTCTGCCCTCCAGCCTCCGCTCTCCTCTCCCTGTCCTCTGCCCTCCAGCCTCCGCTCTCCTCTCCCTGTCCTCTGCCCTCCAGCCTCCGCTTTCCTCTCCCTGTCCTCTGCCCTCCAGCCTCCGCTCTCCTCTCCCTGTCCTCTGCCCTCCAGCCTCCGCTCTCCTCTCCCTGTCCTCTGCCCTCCAGCCTCCGCTCTCCTCTCCCTGTCCTCTGCCCTCCAGCCTCCGCTCTCCTCTCCCTGTCCTCTGCCCTCCAGCCTCCGCTCTCCTCTCCCTGTCCTCTGCCTTCCAGCCTCCCCTGTCCTCTGCCCTCCAGCCTCCCCTGTCCTCTGCCCTCCAGCCTCCGCTCTCCTCTCCCTGTCCTCTGCCCTCCAGCCTCCACTCTCCTCTCCCTGTCCTCTGCCCTCCAGCCTCCGCTCTCCTCTCCCTGTCCTCTGCCCTCCAGCCTCTGCTCTCCTCTCCCTGTCCTCTGCCCTCCAGCCTCTGCTCTCCTCTCCCTGTCCTCTGCCCTCCAGCCTCCGCTCTCCTCTCCCTGTCCTCTGCCCTCCAGCCTCCACTCTCCTCTCCCTGTCCTCTGCCCTCCAGCCTCCGCTCTCTCCTCTCCCTGTCCTCTGCCCACCAGCCTCCGCTCTCCACTCCCTGTCCTCTGTCCTCCAGCCTCCGCTCTATTCTCCCTGTCCTCTGCCCTCCAGCCTCCGCTCTCCTCTCCCTGTCCTCTGCCCTCCAGCCTCCGCTCTCCTCTCCCTGTCCTCTGCCCTCCAGCCTCCGCTCTCCTCTCCCTGTCCTCTGCCCTCCAGCCTCCGCTCTCCTCTCCCTGTCCTCTGCCCTCCAGCCTCCCCTGTCCTCTGCCCTCCAGCCTCCGCTCTCCTCTCCCTGTCCTCTGCCCTCCAGCCTCCGCTCTCCTCTCCCTGTCCTCTGCTCTCCAGCCTCCGCTCTCCTCTCCCTGTCCTCTGCCCTCCAGCCTTCGCTCTCCTCTCCCTGTCCTCTGCCCTCCAGCCTCCGCTCTCCTCTCCCTGTCCTCTGCCCTCCAGCCTCCGCTCTCCTCTTCCTGTCCTCTGCCCTCCAGCCTCCGCTCTCCTCTCCCTGTCCTCTGCCCTCCAGCCTCTGCTGTCCTCTGCCCTCCAGCCTCCACTCTCCTCTCCCTGTCCTCTGCCCTCCAGCCTCCGCTTTCCTCTCCCTGTCCTCTGCCCTCCAGCCTCCGCTCTCCTCTCCCTCTCCTCTGTCCTCCAGCCTCCGCCCTCCAGCGTCCGCTCTCCTCTGCCCTCCAGCCTCTGCTCTCCTCTCCTTGCCCTCTGCCCTCCAGCCTCCGCTCTCCTCTTCCTGTCCTCTGCCCTCCAGCCTCCACTCTCCTCTCCCTGTCCTCTGCCCTCCAGCCTCCGCTCTCCTCTCCCTGTCCTCTGCCCTCCAGCCTCCGCTCTCCTCTCCCTGTCCTCTGACCTCCAGCCTCCGCTCTCCTCTCCCTGTCCTCTGCCCTCCAGCCTCCGCTCTCCTCTCCCTGTCCTCTTCCCTCCAGCCTCCGCTCTCCTCTCCCTGTCCTCTGCCCTCCAGCCTCCGCTCTCCTCTCCTGCCCTCTGCCCTCCAGCCTCTGCTCTCCTCTCCATGTCCTCTGCCCTCCAGCCTCCGCTCTCCTCTCCCTGTCCTCTGCCCTCAAGCCTCTGCTCTCCTCTCCCTGTCCTGTGCCCTCCAGCCTCCGCTCTCCTCACCCCTCCATATGTCATGTACAGTATGTGTATATATGTGTGTATGTAGACACTTCCGTCACTTTCTCCGCACTTCCCTCAACTTTGTACACACACACACAGACACACACACACACACACTCCGCTATACTTACCACCGGCCCTGCGTCCGCTGCCTGGATCCTCAGTCGACATGTCACCACCCCCGAACTACTGGATCCAATATACCGTCCAATATGTCTTGCCAAACTACCCGAACTACATATTGGATACAGTCGTGCGGGAGCGGCCATATGTCGACTCAGGATCCAGGCGGCGGGGAACACACAGGGTCGGTGCTAAGTATAGCCGAGTGTCTGTATGTGTGTGTGTGTATGTTTGTGCTGACCACTGAGCCACCGCGCGCAGTGCCAACCACTGAGCCACCGCGCGCAGTGCCAACCACTGAGCCACCGCGCGCAGTGCCAACCACTGAGCCACCGCGCGCAGTGCCAACCACTGAGCCACCGCGCGCAGTGCCAACCACTGAGCCGCCTGTATACACACAATTCATTTCACCGCACTCCCGTATCTATTAGTAAATAAACTATATATTGATTCTAGACTACCCGATTCTTTAGAATCGGGCCGCCGTCTAGTTTTCTATATTCCCCTCTAAAGACAGTGACAGGTCAGCATTGACAAGTGGTAGGAGAAGGGACATGAGTCTGTACAGTGGTGTAAAAAACTGTTTGCCCTCTTCTTGATTTCATATTCTTTTGCATGTTTGTCACACTTGTCACCCCCCAGGGCCTACTAAACTAAAAAAAAAAAAACACCTTCAGCAGTGCCTATGCTGCATTAAGTGAAGGTGGCTGTTATTATCCAACCCCCCAGGGACACCAAAATAAACAGTTTATTAGATATTAGTTTAGGTCCGGGAGCTATACTCTCCTCCCTGGACCTAAATGCCTGACTGCTGTTAGCCATCCTCCTGTCTGGTGCGGGTTTCTCCTCCTCTCTAACCTCAGAGTGGCGGTGTCAGCACCTGTACATTCTCTCAACTCTTGGGCATCTCCATGAGCTATGCCCGAGTGCTGAGGTCACATGATATTACATAGCACCAGATCCCACCCTGTAGTGTGTTATGCTTTATGCACACTGCTGGGCTGAGAATCTGGTGAGGAGTTCCCAGGGCCACCTGTGAGTGCCTCTGTGATTGGCTGTTGCTGTCGCAGTAAGAGTGCATTTCCACAATCTGGATGGTGATTGTGCTTGGTTGCCATACACATTAGGTCTCAGCACTCTCCATAGTAACAGCAGTTTCTATTGCAATGGTGACCATATGACAGCGCTGAGACCTGAGCTATATTAAACCGCAGGTCTCAGACTTAAAAATACTCTGAAGCTCCATGCATTTTTTTTTTTAATTATGTATTTACTTAACATAGTTATTATGGCAAGTTGGTTGCCATACAATAATGTGTATAGCAACCAAGCACAATCAACATCCAGATTGTGGAAATGCAGTCTGACTACAACAGCCAATCACTGAGGCACTCACAAAGTTTGAGCGTTTGTGATTGGCTGTTTGCCTGACAGTGCAGTGAATATGCAAGTAGCTTAATCAGCAACACTGGACAAGTGATTCAGCGGGAGACTGAGCTGACATGGCAGTGATTAAACAGCAGTACAGGAGACTGAATGGCCCAAGTGCAGCAGCCAGAGTCTGGTAAGCCAGATCTACCTGATCTTTTATCTATCTTCACTAGGTTCTGTCGCAACTGTATGGCAGAGCAGTATGCAGACAGTGTACATCATGTCTGCCTACTGTTCGCATGTAGTTTGAGCACAATCTCATCCATCTCTGCCTTTTGACAGCCTTCTCAGACCATTTTGTAGGGTCCAGCAGAAAATTACTCCCGTTTCCCATTGACTTGCATTGTACTCGCTATTTGGAACGAATACATGATTATTACAAAGTACTCGTTATGAGTATAGCAGTGCTCGCTCATCTCTATTAATTAGTTAATATTCGTACATAAAATGTAATTTATTGACATAATTGCAAAGTTTATCTCTATATAAACATAAGATTGTCAATTTTGTGAATGTGTCCTTTGGAGTAAGATAATATCAGAAAATTAAAAAAATTTGATAAGCACTTCTTTATTTGTTAGAAAACTAGGTTTGATCAAAAGCATTTTTACGGCACTCAACCAAAAACTTGATTCTAGATTTGATCAGCTCCAAAGATCTTTAGACTCAGTATCCCTTAGGACAGATAAAAACGAAACAGAGATTTTCGACTTATCAAACAAATATGATAAATTACAGGAGGAGCATACCCTCCTCAAGGAACAATATGTAGGGGTAAAAAACAGAATGACCAACTTCGAGGACAGGGATAGGATGCAGAACCTAAAATTCAGGGGAATCCCGGAATCCGTTAAAAACCCCCAACTTCATCTGTATGTTAAGGATCTCTTAAAAAGTGCTATCCCCACTCTGTCTGACTTAGATATGACTGCGGTTCGGATCCATAGACTACCTAAACCCAAGTCAATAAAACCTGAGATCCCGAGAGATACTATAATGAAGTTCCATTTTTATCACGTAAAGGAACAACTGTTGGATTATATGCGCCTTAATAAAACCCTCCCTAAACCATTTGATAGCATTAAAATTTTTGTGGATCTTTCTAGAGACACCATGATTCAGAGGAAAAGTTTAGCCCCATTAACCAATGCTCTCCAAAAAAATAAGATCCAATATAAATGGGGCTTCAACCCTACTAAACTCCTCTTTCATCATCAGGGGAAACCTCAAGCTCTATCGGACGTCGAGAGTGGCTGGAAGGTCCTTAAGGACTTGGGCATTAATATTTTGTGAAAGGATCTTACCCGAATAACTGGCTGATGTGTATTGCTGAAACTTTAGCCCTTCAAGGAGGCAGTACATCGAAATCTTTATTTAGGTTCCCTCCGTACAGGGACTAGAAATAAGAGTTTACTTTTTTTTTTTTTTTTTTTTTTTAAACTTAATTTCCTTCATTTAAAACTTAACCAAACTATTATTTTGTTACTTGTGTTTATCATGGAAAGGTTATCTGTATTTCCCTACCTCTATATCCTGAGCATTTATCGTTTCAAATTCAATGTAGGACATGTCACTTAAGTTTTTATCTCAAAATGTCAATGGCCTCAATTCCCCCCAAAGACGGTATTACTTATGGAAACTACTCAAGGAATCTAAAGCAGATGTAGTAGCCATACAGGAAACTAAATTCTCTGCTTCTAAACCACCAAAATTTGAAAATAGGGACTTCCAGAATATTTTCTTGGCCAATAATTCAAAAAAAAAAGGAGGGGTTGCTTTGCTTATTAAGAACTCAATCTTGTTTGAGGAAATCTCCAGGCTCGAAGATCCAAACGGCAGATATTTGATCCTTGTTTGTAAGCTGAATGACCATATGTTTACTATAGCCAACATTTACGCACCAAATGGAGGACAGATAACCTTCCTAAATAAGGTCATGAGATTGGTGGATGCTAATGTCAAGGGAGATTTAATCATCTTGGGAGATTTTAACATAGTACCTAACGGAGCCTTGGACTCATCTACAAAATCAAGACAGCGTCATGAATCACTAGATCCATGGATCCTTAAATCTGATTTGTACGACGCTTTCCGTTGCCTCCATTCAACATCTATTGAATTTACTTATTTTTCCAAACGCCATCAATCATTTTCCAGGATCGACTTAGTCCTCACTTCGATTTTTACTCTCCCAAAAATCTCTAAAATCACCATAGGCCCCAGATCTTGGTCTGACCACTCCCCTGTCACCTTTGAACTTAACTTTGGCCCCAATATATCACCCCAAAAACTCTGGCGAAATAACAGCTTTCTTTATAATCACCCATTCTATAAGAAAGAAATAGAATCCACTATTGTGAACTACTTTAAAGAAAACGATACACAAGATGTTCAATTACCCACCCTCTGGTCTGCATTTAAAGCAGTCCTGAGAGGAAAATTGATTCAATTAAATGCCCAATTCATTAGGAAAAATAGAGAGAAAACCCACAAACTAGTAAATTTAATACATGATCTAGAAAAATCACAACTTTCGAATCCCCACACTGATAACTCAGCGGAAATTACGAAACTCAGACTGGAGTTGAAATCACTACTTTCGTCGGAATATGATAAAATAACGCAACAGCTCAAAACTAAACACTATATTTCCGATGACAGGCCCTCCAGGCTTCTGGCGGCGAAAATCAAACATCAGAAATTAAAGTCCAGAATAAAAGAAGTAAAGAATCATCTAGGTCAGACCCTTAAACATCCTAAAGACATAGCTGAAGCTTTTGCTCACTTTTACACCTCTCTCTACAACTTAAAAGATACTCCTAGCTCGCTGGACCCATCGGACCAATGTATAGTTGATTATTTGAATAACCTCAACCTACCCTCGCTTAATAATCCCGACTTAGAAGACCTCAACTCACAATACACAAATCTTGAAATCACCCAAGTTATTGATCAATCCAAGGATGGTAAATCACCAGGCCCAGATGGGTTCCAGAATGAGCTCTATAAAACATTTAAAGAACTGTTATCCCCATATATCACCAAATTAGCTAATTTTTCCGCCTCCCACGGGCACCTCCCATCAGATATGTTGGAAGCCGTCATTACTGTTATACCTAAAGGCAAAGGGGACCCATCCGATTTGAAAAATTATAGGCCGATTTCTTTACTGAACTCTGATACGAAGTTTCTAGCAAAACTAGCAGCTAATAGAATAAAAAAATATATTACCAAATTAATCCACCCCGATCAGGCGGGATTCATCCCCGGACGTTCCACTGTAGATGCCACCAGAAGAGCGGCGGATTTGATTATTTCATTAGAAACCTCAAAACAACCCTCAGCCTTTTTAGCACTTGATGCTGAAAAGGCTTTTGATAGGGTACAGTGGAATTTTTTATTCCGCACCCTAGAAAGATTCGGCTTTGAAGGGAATATTCTCCGTCTGATTAATTCTATGTACAACAATCCCACCGCAAAAGTCTATTCGAACAATTTTCTATCCCAACGATTTCCTCTATCTAACGGTACAAGGCAGGGATGCCCTCTCTCACCCATTTTATTTGCTTTATTCATAGAACCCCTGGCATCCAGTATTAGAGAAAACAAGAACATTAAAGGAATTCCCTTGAACCAAGAACAACATAAAATTTCATTATTTGCGGACGATATTCTGTTGACCATCACTAACCCTCTTAAGTCTCTTAGACATCTTTCATTAACCATCCAAGAATTCTCTCATCTGTCCCTCTATAAAATAAATGATATGAAATCGCAAATACTAGATTTCTATATAGATGAGACACATCTGGATTATCTCAAGCAGGAATTTAATTACACATGGATGAGTAGTAAAATCTCCTATTTGGGGATAGAATTAACCAAACCTTCCTCTGCTATGGTCCAAACAAATCTAACTACTCTCTTCAATTCTTTTCATACCGACTATTTACGCATCTCCAAAATAGAATTATCCTGGCTAAGTAGAATAGAAGCCTTTAAAATGAGCCTATTACCCAAATTCCTCTATATGATTAGGGCCATTCCCATGTTTATACCGAAACTCTGGTTTAATAAACTCCAATCTCAATTACGAGCCTTTATTTGGAACAACAAGAGACCTAGAGTCGCTAAACTATCTGTGGAAAGGCACAAGAAAGCTGGAGGCTTGGGAGTGCCTATTCTCTACAACTACTATTCCGCATTTATTACTAAATTATCCCAAGCATGGTTCCTTAAATTGAACGATCTACCCTGGACGGCGATCGAGGGATCTATAGTTAACAACAACTTAAAGGCAGTGATCATTGCTTACCTACTAGACTACCGTAAACCTCCCCCTAACCATCCCATGATTAAGGCATCTATCCAAGCTTGGAGAACTTTGATGTCTAAAGCCTCTAAACATTTCCCCCAGGTCACTCTTGAGAAGATACCCCTGGAAACCCTAGAAATATTAATCCCAAAGCTGAAATTGTCTTCTTGGAAATCTAGGGGGATTCTTCATTTGGACGACCTGCTTAGTGGCAGCTCCCTCTCTCCCTTTCACCTCCTTCAGGAGAAATTCTCTCTTACTAGAGAGGACCGTACCAACTGGAGAGCCATCTCAAAATTTTTTACGAAACAAAACCCCAAATTCACCGTCCCACGAATTATAGCGGAACTTATTAATACTCCAGGGAAGCCATCTATTTGGAAAACCAACTCTTTTTATAAAATTTTCAATGAGGAACACGAACTCCCGAGACTCTCTTTTATTACAGCTTGGGAAGAGGAGTTGGGAATTCATATTGATTTGGACAAACTGACTAAAGCTATTCACATTACCTACGCCAACTCTGCTTGTGCTACCCTTCACGAAGCCTTCTATAAGACATTATCACGATGGTACTTCACTCCGGCCAAATTACATAGAATTAATCCACTTAATTCCTCTTTATGCTGGAGAGAGTGCGGAATTCATGGAAATCTATCCCATATATGGTTTTGCCCTGTTTTGTCCAATTACTGGGCAAACATCGAACTTTTAATCAAGGATGTCACTTGCCTCTATGTAAAACTCACTCCGCAACTTGTTTTACTATCATTGGGAATTGAAGACCTCCCCAAGCACATAGGATTTTTGATTTCACATATAATCACAACTGCAAAAGTCCTAATTGCCTCCAGGTGGAATAAAACCGAGCCCCCCACCATTGATAATTTAATTAATAGAATAACACAGCACAGTATTTATGAATACAACATAGCTATAAGAACAAACTAAATTTACAAATTCCTTCAAAGGTGGGAAATGTGGACTGCAGCTTTTTCCCCATCTTTGTTGACTAAGGCCTGATGTTACAGTATAACGTAACTCGACTTATCCTACACAGACAACCTCCTATCTTTATGTCTACTCTTAAGGCTCAGAATGTATGTTTACAACAACAACAGCGCTTATTACCTTTCCATTTACTTGTGTTTATCAAAGTGGTATTGTATTGTACTTTATAATCTGCTTGTATTATCCATATATCTAAGTCCCTTGTTTGTATGTTATTGTGTATTGTTATACCCCCTCCTCCCTCCCCTCCTTGTTCCCCCCTTCTCTTCCTTCATATTTATGTTTCCTCCCCCCCACCCCCCTTCCCCCCCTCCTCCCTCCCTCATTGCAAAACCTAATAAATATATTTGGAAAGAAAACTAGGTTTGATTTCCTACTTATTTTTAATACAACAAACATATTCCCTTGTTGCAATGATAAGGAATTACGCAAATATTAACCCCATTATTTCTGATCTGGGTGTGTCTCTTCTAGTTGAGCTAAGTGTGTGTGTCTGCTATAGTTGATCTATTTGTGTATGTGTTGTAGCAGAGCTAGGGAGAGCTAAGAGGAGAATCAAGACTTCAGTAAGGATGAAAGGGTGTGATGGAGTGAAAGCATGCACTTTCATTTTACAGTTTTGCAGATAGAGCAAAAAAGTCAAGCGAGAGATAGAGCTTGTAGAAAAATGTCAAATGAGGATGTAACATGGGAGGTTAAAGATGAGTTTGGGAGGTGGGATGAGGTGTGAATATTTAGTGGAATATGGTAAACTATTGAAACCCCCATTGTGGCTGCTACAAGTTATAAGCAGGCAGGAGAGCAGCAAGCTTAACTGGAAAACAAGGAAATGAAAAAAAAAATCAAAGTTTATAATATGTGTAACATCCAGGCCAGAACCTGTCCACCTTTGTTGTGGGTATTACAGGGTAGCAATATGGCAGTCCTATTAAACTCCATGATCATGTGGTGCTGCTCATTAAAGGAGCTGTGGTTAATTCCTCGCACTTTCTGAGCGCCATCCAAGAGGCTGTATTCCTTTTAAATCCATAAACCTCTGACAGCGCCAATTTAATATATTCTCTGGCTCAGACCCTGTGCTATCTGCTCCTGGTTTTCATGTTTTAATTGCTATTTTCTGATTAATCTTTGCTGATTTTGTACTTTTGCTGCCTTCCTGGTTCTGACCTGTTACCTTGACTTCTCTCACCTCTAGTTCACTCCTCTGACCAATCAGCATTTCCATAGAATCAATCCAGTGGTTCCTGGACCGAATCCCAGGGTTAAATTGTAAAGGCAGGGAGTTCCTCTGGAATCTGGCTAGAGGTACGTCTTGTGCCAAGTCTGTCCGAGGTAGACTTTGAGCCTTAAGCCACTGATTGATGTTATAGTATTTAGGTAATAAACACCATAACAAATAGTATTTTTTTTAATATTATTTTTATACAATTTTACCAAAATGCAAAACTTATAGTGATGTGTCAGACTTAAAACACTTTTGTCCATATAATATAATAAAGGACATTGGTCAAGTAGAAAACAAGTAATATTTATGTTTTCAGAATATATGTTGCCATTGAATTCAGTAGAAAGATTTACGTATTAAGAACTACAAGTACATCTCAATGAATTAGAATATCAACAAGAAGTTCATATATTTCAGTAATTCAATACATAAAGTGAAATGCAACAGTAACAGAAATAAACCCTTGAAATAGATCACTCTGTTTGTAAAGACTTTGTACAATACTAGCTGTACTACCCGGCTACGCCCGGGTTAATAAATAACTGCTGTTAGCTATAACAAAATAGAACTTGAATATGTCATATTAATGTCCTGTAAGAAAATAGAAGCTGAGCTGTGATTGATTGCTATAGGCAGCCTAATAAATCTCCAGACAACAGTAATCCCTCCCCCAGGCCGGGCAGTATATGTTACCTCACACATACACATAATAGACAGCTCATGTGACTGACATCTGCCTTAATTCCCTATATGGCACATGTGTTGCACATTGGCTGTTTTTAATCAGATGTTTATGTTTGGAAAATAAAGATAGCACACGTATGAGGCGAGTTGTGTGAGGTGATTTGTGCACATCTGTGTTTGTCTGTGTGGTGTGTGTGTCCCTGGGGTGTGTATGTGTGTGTCCCTGTGGGGGGGGGGGTCTGTGTGGTGTGTGTCTCTGTTGTATGTGTCTCTCTGTGGCGTGTGTGTCCCTGTGGAGTGTGTGCATGTGCCCCTATAGAGTGTGTATGTGTGTGTCCCTGTGTGGGGAGGTCTGTGTGGTGTGTGTCTCTGTTGTGTGTGTCTCTTTGTGGTGTGTGTGTGTCCCTGTGGGGTGAGTGCAAGTGTCCCTATAGGGAGTGTATGTGTGTGTGTCCCTGTGGGGGGGTCTGTGTGGTGTGTGTCTGTGTTATGTGTGTCTCTTTGTGGTGTGTGTGTGTCCCTGTGGGGTGAGTGCATGTGTCGCTATAGAGTGTGTGTGTCCCCCCATGGGGGAGGTGTGTGTCTCTGTGTTGTGTGTGTCTCTTTGTGGTGTGTGTGTGTTTGTTCGGGTGCGTGTCGAGTATCCAATGTTGGTGCTGCACTTTAGCGACTATACACTTGCTGTTACTCTTTGTGTGCATGTGGTGTGTATACATGTCCCCATGTGTGGTGAATATCTCATGTTGGGGCCCCATCTTAGTGACTATATGTTGGTATGTGCTGTTAGTCTTTGGTGCTATCATTAAGCTCCTCTTATTCACAATTGTCATCTGGTAACTGTCACTTTTTCCCCATTATATAGATAGGGGCAAAATTGTTTGGTGAATTGGAATGCGCGGGGTTAAAATTCCGCTTCACAATATAGCCTATGACGCTCCTGGGGTCCAGACGTGTGACTGCAAAATTTTGTCTCTATAGCTGACAGCTGTCGATTTTCCGCCAACACTTTTCCATTCACTTTTTCCCCTTTATGTAGATAGGGGCAAAATTGTTTGGTGAACTGGAACGCGCAGAGTTAAAATTTCGCCTCACAACATAGCCTATGACGCTCCCGGGGTCCAGATGTGTGACTGTGCAAATTTTTGTAGCTGTAGTTGCGACGGTGTAGATGCCAATCCCGGATATACACACACACACACATATATACACACATACATACATACACACATTCAGCTTTATATATTAGATATGCGTTTCACTTTATGTATTTAATTAACGAAATAAATTAACTTTTCTATGATATTCTAGTTCATTGAGATGCACCTGTATTTGCTTTATAGCATATACAGGTTAGGTTCTCTCATGTTTTCTAAATGTAAAATATATGCAGCTTGGTAATGAGCATGACTGACAATACATGCTGTTATCTTAAGTGCTAACTGAGGTTACATCAATATTCATTATGAGAAGGCAATGTGTTTCTTGGAATAAGGAAATAGAATTTGCTATGTACAGACGCTTCATTGGAACCTTGACATCTGAACCTCTGTCCCACATAATCTTCTGTTGTGTCAGAGTCCAAAGCTATTTGTACATGTTATTTATATATGAGATGTAAAACTGTATAATGGGTCAATTTACTTGAACCAACTGACATTTATGGCTAATTAAAAGAGACAGCAATGTGTGAAGTTTAGAAAAAAAAAACCTTTATCTAAACCACACAAAAAGTATAACTAAAGTAGTTACTGGAGTAATGAAGTAATAAATAAAGTGATTATTTATTATTATTATTATTATTATTATTATTATTATTATTATTATTATTATTATCATTATTATCTGCCACACACAGAATGGCAATGAGACATAAATT
>JARQOC010000007.1:216740078-216866216 GCA_033576535.1 Allobates femoralis | reverse complement strand
CTCTGCTCCCCCCTCATCACCTCTTCGCACAACCGAGTCCAGGACTTCTCCCGGGCATCTGCCTTACTCTGGAACTCCCTGCCCGAACACGTCAGACACTCTCCTACCCTGAGTAGCTTCAAGTGTCACCTGAAGACTCACCTATTCCGTCAAGCCTACAACCTGCCATGAGACCCAGGCGACCGCCCCATACCTGACATTCCCCCATCCTACTGTATCCTAACCCGCCCCTCATAGACTGTGAGCTCTCGTGGACAGGGTCCCTGCCCCTCATGTACCTGTACGTCCTGATTGCCTAGATTTAGTGTACTTGTCTCCCTTATCCTCATGTAAAGCGCCATGGAACCTAATGGCGCTATATAAATCAATAATAATAATAATAATAATAATCCTCCGTCCTCCCCTGCCTGTGCTGCTCCGTCCTAACCCACCCCACCGCTTCATCTTACATCCTCCTCCCCCCCGCCACTCTGTGCTTCATCCTCCCCCTGCCTGGGCCACTCGATCCTCCCCCACCCCACCGCTTCCTCCTCCTTCCTTTGTCCTCCTCACTTCCGCCACTCTATCCTCCGTCCTCCCCCCTGCCTGTGCTGCTCCGCCCTCCCCCACCCTGCCCGCCCGCCCTCCTGTCCCGCTTCATCCTCCCCGCTTTCGATCCTCCCCCCCCACCGCTTCCTCACCTTTCTTTGTCCTCCTCCTCTCTGCCACTCCATCCTCCATCCTCCCCCTGCCTGTGCTGCTCCATCCTCCCCGCCGCTTTGTCCTCCATCCTCCTCCCGCCTGCTGCTCTGTGCTCCATCCTCCCCCTGCCGCTCCTTTCTCCCACACCCCGCCGCTACCTCCTCTGTCCTCCAACCTCCTCCCCCTGCTGCTCTGTCCTCCCTCCTCCCCCCTGCCACGCCGTCCTTCCCCCGCAGCTCCATCTTCAAAGTTCCTTCCAATTCAGCCCTCACCGCCTTCCCCATGCAATCTCTATTTCTATATTCTAGAATACCCGATGCGTTAGAATCGGGCCACTATGTAGTCTTACATAAAGAAATAAAAACTTCTTCAATTTACATAATTTAGATCTTTATTCTATTTGACATTGTTAGGCAGAATTTCCTTACTTTTGTTTAATTCAACCTGATAGACATTACCTGTTGTACAAAACCAGAGCTTATAATATGTTGACCGGGTTGTGTTGATGACCATCACACATCATGTGTACTTAGTCTTAACAATAGATGAATTAATAAACTACACAGTAGAAATTCACACACTTACTTCATTCTAGATATAATATATATATATACATCTGTCATAGGGCCACGTCACACACACAGATATCTGTTCAGATATTGGTCACAGATCTCTGGTTGCAGTGAAATCATGGACTGATTGTTACATTTGTACACAGCCACAAAATGGACCAATGTGTCCATGATTTCACTGCAACTACAGATCTGTGAACAATATCGGCACAGATATCTGTGTGCGTGACGTGGCCCATAGTGTGAAAATTGGACATATATACATAGGGCTGATCGTTATAATCACAAAGAAGGCACAAGGGGGAAAAACGATCAACACAGCCCAAATATATCAAAAAGTGAAAACTTTATTTTAGATGTGCTAGACAAGTTCATATAAATTCATTAAAATTTAGTACATGATGGTATAAAAATTTTTTTTGTTGTTCTCTTCATTGGCATCAAAGCAGATTTATATGTTTCAAACCACACAGAGTAATATATCTAATAGCGATACACTTCATATTACCGTATATACTCGCGTATAAGACGAGCTTTTCAGCCCAAAAATTGGGCTGAAAAGTCCCCCCCTCAGCTTATATGCGAGTCATATATATTGCGCCCCCCCATCGGTATACAGGCCCCCATACGCGAGTCATATATATTGCACCCCCCCATCGGTATACAGGCCCCTATCGGTATACAGGCCCCCCCCCCTTGCTGCCGCAAACCTGTAAAGTAATACATCATTATACTTATCCCTGTCGTCGCCGCTGCCGCCGCCATCGCGCTCCTCCGGCTTCATCCGGCTTCTTCCGGCTTCCTCCTCCGGTGGGCGCAGGCAATGACGTCATTGTCTGTGCGCCAGAGGAGGAAGCCGGAAGAAGCCGGATGAAGCCGGAGGAGCGCGATGGCGGCGGCGGCGACGACAGGGATAAGTATAATGATGTATTACTCACCGAGCAAAGCTTTTTTCTTTTTTATTTCAGAGTCCTCTTTACATGGTTTCTCTGCGATTTTGAGACAACTAGGTCTGTAGAAGGGGCAGGTGCTCCAAAACGGAATCCGTCACCTATGTGTCTCCCCACTCCCTCCCCCATCGCAGAGAAACCATGTAAAGAGGACTCTGAAATAAAAAAGAAAAAAGCTTTGCTCGGTGAGTGCCGCATTTTTTTCTTATCTACTGCTATTTGCTGTCTAATAAGCGTGCACCTGGGCACATGAACCTGCTTTACTCGCACCCTTACATATGTAAGTAGCACTGGTCCCTGCAACACAGCAGTGCCCAGTATATATCTGCAATTGTTTATAATGATGTATTACTTTACAGGTTTGCGGCAGCAAAGGGGGGCCCTGTATACCGGGGGGGGGTGCCTGTATATACCACTGGGGCTGCTGCTGTATACTACCACTGGGGCTGCTGCTGTATACTACCACTGGGGCTGCTGCTGTATACTACCACTGGGGCTGCTTCTGTATATACCACTGGGGAGGCTGCTGTAAAACTGCTGGGGCTGCTGCTGTATACCACACTGGTGGGGGCTGTATACCTGTGCTGGTGTCCACCCTCGGCTTATACACGAGTCAATAGGTTTTCCCAGGTTTTGGGGGCAAAAGTAGGGGGGTCAGCTTATACACGGGTCGGCTTATACACGAGTATATACGGTATATGGTACAGATCAAATATAATTCAGTTCTAACCATTTCTTTTGGACAAATTTCTCTTGTAACTATGCTGTAGTGGAATCAGAGGCTGATAGCCACACCAGTATTACATCAAATGCAAATATTAAAGCTACCAGGATTTGCTATTCTTAATTATAGGGGTTTAACTATTTACTGTATTGTCCATTGAAAATTAACATCTATAACCACTATAACTACTACCAGCATGATAGTATCCTGAATGTGTCCTAAGTAGAGAGGTGCCAGGAATGTATAACTAACACTAACCTACATTTAGATAAACACCAAATGATGTTAATGTAGTGGAATTAAAGGGAACCAACCACCCCAAATGACCCCCCCGGACTAATAATATCGTTCCCTACTTGCAGCACATACATGTGCTGCAATGTTTTTTGCTAAAAAACCTGTTTTTTAAAACTTAAGATAATGCTTTAGAAACTTTATAACGAAGGGACGGGTGGGCGTTACTTACATGTGGCTAAAGCCGAGATTCTGCTGCCATTCATCCTCCTCTCTCCCCTCGCAGCAGTAACGGCCAGCCCTTTTTGCAGCGTCCCAGGCTGGTGCACGGGATGTCATGCCCGTGCACACGTCATCAGCTACAGCCGGGTCACGAGCGCGCGCTCTGACTTCCTGCGCTCGGCTATGGAAGTCAGAGCGCGCGCTCGTGACCCAGCTGTAGCTGATGACGTGTGCACGGGCATGACATCCCGTGCACCAGCCTGGGACGCTGCAAAAAGGGCTGGCCATTACTGCTGCGAGGGGAGAGAGGAGGATGAATGGCAGCAGAATCTCGGCTTTAGCCACATGTAAGTAACGCCCACTCGTCCCTTCGTTATAAAGTTTCTAAAGCATTATATTAAGTTTTAAAAAACATTTTTTTTAGCAAAAAACATTGCAGCACATGTATGTGCTGCAAGTAGGGAACGATATTATTAGTCCGGGGGGTCATTTGGGGTGGTTGGTTCCCTATGTAACATAAATAGACAGGTGCAAAAGATGTATGACTAAAACTATCCTATGTTTAGGTATAGTGCACCAAATGGGGTTAATATGGCATTTAGCAATTACCTGTGTGGAGAGACTGCTGAGTGCTAGATGTGCGCACCAATGCGCATTTCGACTAGTGTCTTCGTCAGGGGGCGCCAGAGATACGTCAGAGATCTGTTTGTGCCTAGTAGGTCGGATAAAGTCAAAGGGAACCTATCACTGAATATTAGAGATGATCCAACACCCTAGTGTTCGAATTCGAATTCGATTCGGTTTGTCGAATTGGGGGGGTGTTTGTCGAATGTTCGTCGAACGTTCGTCAAACACCATCGAATATCATTGAAAACAATGGCAGGAAAAAACAAACACATACAAACACAAAGAAAACACATAGAAAACAACTTCTAAGGTGTCCAAAAGGTGACAAACTTCTCAGAAGATACAACAAACACATGGAAAAGTGACAAGTACATATAAAAACGTGAAAAGAAAAGAGATGGACGAGTAAAACAAGGAGGAGACACAGATATAGGCAGGACATGCCCTTTGAAAATCCGTTTTTCTCCAGTATTTGTAAGGCATCATGCAGACGATGAGTACTGAGTCAAATTTAGGGGACTACAAGAAGAGTCTCCCTTTTTTCAAAAAATTTGGGCACAGACACCACTTAAGTGGCATCAATTGCACCACAGTTGCAAACTTCAAATGGTTACTTTTAGGCAAAAATCCACAAGGCTTTAGTCTCCCCAGGATGACACAGGGGTAGAAAAGTCCTTGCGGATCCATGACTTGTTCATCTTTATGAATGTTAGTCTGTCCACATTCTGGGTGGACAGACGCGTGCGTCTTTCTGTCAGCACACCACCAGCAGCGCTGAAGACACGTTCTGAGAGAATGCTGGCTGCGGGGCACGACAAGATCTCCAAGGCGTGAGTGGCGAGCTCAGGCCATTTTTCCAGTTTGGAAACCCAAAATGAGCAAGGCTCCAGTTCCCCAGTCATTGCATCGATGTTAAGTTGGAGATACTCGTGTACCATATGCTCCAGGCATTGACTATGTGTCAGACTTCTCGTGTCTTCAGGCCTTGAAAATGATGGTCTGAAAAAATCTTGAAACGAGGCCACAAAATTGCTGGTACCACCACCAGATATGGTGTTACTGGTACAGTGTGAGTGATGATGACGCGACAGTCCCACGGTTGACAAGTTGGAACTGTGAGATTCACTCTGTCTACTACTACCACTGGTGGTTTGTGGAAAAATTGATCTGAGATTATGTATCAGCTTCTGCTGGTAGTCCCTTTCTATGACAGGAATTATTTCAGCAAACTTGCTCTTGTACCGGGGATCTAATAGTGTGGCAACCCAGTAGCCTGCATTACTCCTAATTCACACAATCCAAGGGTCATGTTGCACGTAGTGCAGCAAGAAGGCGCTCATGTGTCTTGCGCACCCAGGAGGATCAAGTGCTTGTTGTGTTGGTGGTGGGGAGGTGAGAATGATGCTTCCTTCCTATGCCCTCTCCCCCCAACCTCGCACAACAGAAATGTCATCAAGGTCTCCCTCATCTGCTGACTCTTCAATGCCCATTGCCAGTTCATCCTCCATTTCTTCCTGGGCTCCTGCACCTTCCTGAAGAGGTTGGTTGCTAACATGCACCCTCGTGAATGCCTCTCACCACCCTCCCATGCCTGCCGTCTTGGTGCTGCCGACTGTGAGGATCTTTCAGATGTTGTCATCCCTTCCGCATAGGACTCCTCCTGTACTTCCTCAACTTCCTCTTGTCCCACCATCTGACTCCGAATATTTTTTAGAGTGTGGTCCAGCATGTAGATGACCAGAATAGTCATGCTAATAATGGCATCGTCAGCACTAAACATCTTCGTCACCATCTCAAAACTGTGCAGAAGGGTGCATAGGTCCTTGATCTGAGACCACTCCTGCAGCGTGATCTGCCCTACCTCTGGATCTCATTGGCCCAGGCTATACGTCATAACGTATTGCACCAGGGCTCGGCGGTAGAATTCCAGTGTGTTGGCACATTGCATTTCAACTGGTGAACGGGCAAGCCGAAAGACTCCAAGAGCGAAGCGAGTCATTGAGCTGTGGGATGCGAAAGCCAGAAGTGAGCACGCAGCGACCGTGCCCTCTGCAGAAGCCCATCTAGGCCGGGATAGTGTGTCAAAAATTGCTGGACAACCATATTCAACACGTGAGCCATACAAGGCATGTGTGTGGTATTGCCCCTGCGAAGGGCCGCACCCAGGTTTGCAGCATTGTCGCACATGGCCTTCCCTGGCTGCAGGTTGAGTGGAGACAACCATTGCTGAAACTTGGTCACCAGAACTCATCACAACTCCTCAGCTGTGTGACTCAAATTTCCTAGGCATTTCAAGGTAAAGACCGCCTGATGGCGTTGAGCCCTGCTGCGAGCATAGTAGGGAGGTGTGCAGGATTCCTTCTGTGCAGTTACAACACAGGTGGCATTACTAGACAGGCTTTGGGTGGAGGTGGAGGACCAAGAGGAGGTTGAGGAGGCAGAAACAGTGTAGGATACCTACAGAAGATAGATGCACAACTCGTGGGGACGGCAACACTTGGACACCAAACCCTTCTCCAGCTCTCACCATAGTTAACCAATACCCAGTCAGCGACATGTAACGCCCCTGTCCATGCTTACTGGTCCAAGTGTCTGTGGTGAAATGCACCTTGTCACGCACAGAGTTTCTCAAGGAAGCAGTGATGTTGTCTGCGACATGCTGGTGTAGCGCAGGCACACCTTTCTTGGAGAAGTAGTGGCGACTGGGCATCTGGTACTGGGGTACTGCGACGGACATAAGGTCTCAAAAATCCTCTGTGTCCACCAGGCGGAAAGGCAGCATTTCTGAAGTCAACAGCTTGCAGATGGTGAAATTCAAGCGCTTAGCTTTCTCATGGCTAGGAGGAAATGGCCTTTTACTTGTCCACATCTGAGGGATGGAGGGCTGGCTGCTGTGCTGAGACACAGTGGAGTATGGTGTCCCAGGCAAACTGCTGGTCTGGGAGGGAGGTGCTGGCGAAGATGTAATGTTGCCTTCATCCAAAGGTGGTGCTCTTGAGAGAGCTTAACACCAGCAGCATTGTCCACTTGAAAACCAAGTCACGACCTGCCAATCACACTGCCTGTTGCGGGTAAAGAGGTGGAAGGTGTACGTCCAAAAGCATGTTTATGGTAGAAGGAAAGGAAAGGAAGAAAGCGCACCGATCTAAATGTAAATGTATAATTAGATCGTAGGTGGATGTAGATGGTTTTGGATCATAGAACTCTGGGAGCTCAAATAGCCTGGTAAATACTCAATTGGGTCCAAAAGCATGTGTGACAGCTGTCCCCACTATCACAGACGATGAAGAGCACACGGATGCACTAGATGGAACAGACGGTGCTAGCCCCGCTAGCCCGCATTCTAGCATGGTGAGCTTCCCACTGCGACTTGTGCTTCATGTCCATGTGGCGGTTCATACATGAAGTACTCAAGCTAGTAAGTTTTTGGCCTTTACTCAGAGATTGGTGACAAATCTTGCAGATGACATGAGTTAGGAGATCCTTGGCGATGTCAAAAAAGGCCCAGTCTAGGCAAGGCTTAGAGCCCATTCGAGCTGCAGAGCCATCACGACTTCCACTCAGAGGCAGAGTTGTGGCTGCGGATGCAGTTGTTAGCATGCTTCCAGTGCTCCTTCTATGTCCAGGAAGGCGCAAGCTAACATCGTCGTCAGTAGCAGCCTCCTCCACCTCCTGTGCTGATATCATCGACTGGCTGACTGTTGGTTGACAGTAAGTGGGATCTCCAACCTCATCATCATCCTCTGTGTTCTCACACCCCTCATCCTCAGAGACAACCTCTTCATGCGTTGACCGATAACTTAATTTGTCAATCAAATCCGGTATCTGAGTCTCATCAGCATCATCCTCCTGGTGTCCATCAACAGTATATACTGTTAGGGAATGATGGTCTGCATAAAGGTCAGAAGCTTCTTCATCTGGGCCTGGGTCTGACTCCCAAAGCTTCTGGGCATCAGGGCAGATCATTAACTCGTCTGGACTCACTGCAGCTTTGGAGCAGACCTCTGATTCCCAGGCTATTGTGTGACTGAACAGCTCTACAGACTCAAATATGTCTGTTACCTCAGACTGAGTAGGGCGGCTGGACACTTGGGAGCTTGGAGTAATCAAGTGTGATTTGTCTGACACCTCAGATGACTGGATGGGTTGTGATGTAGAGGTTGAGGTGGAGGAGAGGCCACTTAATGGAGCACTTGAGATCCATTCAAGTACCTGCTGTTTTTGTGCCTCACTTCCAAGTGGTATCAATGGTCGTGTCCGTAATAAAGGGATCATATCCGATTGGCCACGGAAAGAATTAGACATCTTACTTTGGCTGGATGATTATCTATCTTCAGCAGATGTTAATGTAGCTTTAGCATCTACCCCACGGACACAAACTTTTTTTTCCCCTTCCACCACGCCTATGTGAAAAAATTGGGAGTAGTACAGTTGTTTTACCAAAAAAAAAGGTGAATGTCAATCAAGCAGAGGTGACTGAACCAACATTGCTACTAGGCCCAAAGTGAGAACTGGGCAAGGTGCAGTTAAAAATTAGTAGGAAGTACACTGGCGGTGTAGTAGATTGTATTACAAGTGGCGTACAGTAATAGTTTGTCACGCTCCGACTTGACCAGAAGTCAGATGTGGCCAAGGTGCAGTTAAAAATTAGTAGGAAGTACACTGGCGGTGTAGCTTTTCACAAGTGGGCTACATTACTGTGTAAATCACACTGCTACTAGTCCGAACAAATTGCTGAGACTAGCAGCAGCAAAAACATGCCTACTTAAGACAGGTGGTGTAGCTTTCTTAACAGTAGTGCTACACTACCTGCCCTAAAGGACTCCGAGAGCTAGATGTGGCCAGATGCTGTGAAAAAGACTTGTACAGCACTCTAGCACACACCTCCCTGGCAAAAACTAATAGGGACTGCTGTAACCTAGCCCAAAGGGCTGTAATTAAAACTAGTCCCTGCTTCTATAGAGTTGATCTGAAAAAGGGCTGTTACAGACCTAGTCCCTATTCCCTACTCCCTACTCCTATGATGCAGCTCTTACAAGAGCAGATTCTGCTAAAATTTGCACCCTCCCTCCAGCCCCTACTCCCTAAACCTAGCTATCTAACTATGTATTAGCTCTGTAGCTGAATGGGATAGTAGAATTGTAGGTTTTGACTGTATGGTGCCCATCTGACACACAGCTACAGCAATGAACAAATGGTGGCGATGAAGAAAATGGCCGGGTCTTATAGGGCAAGGACATGTGACATACACAGACAATGATGCCGGACCTTGCTTGTGCAAAACATGCCCTTTACTGTGTTTCACTGTGATTGGCTCAAAACCTGCACTGCCCCACTGTACATGCGGTCTGGAGGGAAAAAAAAAAAAAAAGAGTTCCATCACTTTCACAGCACTGACCTGCCCCCCCATCCCGCCCCCCCGCACACTATATACTGAAAATGGATATTAAGATTGAAGATCAGTATTAGTGGGAACAGCCAGCTATGCTTTTGGTGACCGAAGCGTTATCGAACATAACCTCGACCTGCCGAATTTGAAGTTAATTGTTCTAATTCGACGAATGACTCGAGCAGCACCCAAAACAGGACAAATTTGAGATTGGCAACCATTTCGAATCGAACATCGCTCATCTCTAATCTGAAAGCCACCCTATAACTGAGACATAGGGCTATGGAAGCAGTGGTGAACCCTAAAAGCTAACGCCACTTGGGAAATCTGTGAGACTGTTCCTTTTGTGATATACATATGGGCTTGTTTTAAGGAGTATCATTTATACTGCTTAACATTTTCACCTTTAGTAAGTGGATTATGAGTAATCGCTATCTATTGTACATTTTACACATTTGTACACCCACTGTTTGTTTTTCAGATAAATACTATGGTAAGTGTGCACTATGTCAAATGATACTTGGGGTCTACACTTCCTGACAGAAGTTATGTCACTTATCCATGTTATATAAATAAAAGCTTATACCCTGATGTTAAATTCGTCCATTGGTTGTATAAATTAATCTTTTGAAAGCTGAAACCCTCCCAAATGTGGTTTAGGTTAATAAAATAAATTGGCATCAATGATGAAATATTGATCATTTAATGAACACAGAATGGTCAGATTTTGGCAAGACAAACGTTTTGTCGCCCACAGAAAGTAATGAGATTTTCAATTAAAAAAATTAACTTAAAATGCAAATATATGTTGCATAACATTGGTGAATGAAGTTGTGGTGCTATTAGAGTCATATTTAATATTTTGTGTGACTTCCATGAGCTGGTAGGACTGCATCCATGCGGTTCAACAATGATTCATACAATTTATTAATGAAGTCATCAGGAATAGCAAAGAATGCAGTCTTACATGCCTCTCAGAGTTCATCTAGATTCTTTGGTTTTGTCCCCAATGCTCAATGCACAATGATGTTCATGTCTGGTGACTGGGCTGGCCAGTCCTTGAGCACCTTGATCTTTTTTGCCTGGAGGAAATTTGTTGTAGAGATGGATTATGAGATGGAGCCTCATCCTGCTGCAGAATGCAACCCCTTTTATGATTTGGAATATAAGATGTAGTTAATACTTCTTGATATTTTAGGCTATTGATATTGCCTTCCACCTTGCAAATGTTTTGCACACCCCCATACTGTATGTAACCCCAGACCATGATCTTTCCACCACCAAATGTAACTGTTTTCTGGGTGTATTTTGGATCCATACAGGCTCCAGTAGGTCTTCTGCAGTATTTGCGGTGGCTGTGGTGTAATTGTACTGAAGATTCATCAGAGAAATAGATCTTCTGCAACTTTTGCAGAGTCCATCTGTTTAGCAGGCTGTGGGACTTTGCAAATGCCACACTGTTTTTTATTTGCCTTTTGTTCAGTGCTGTCTTCTGGGCACTGATTCAACCATGGAGGCCATTTTGAGACATAATCCTACAAACTGTTCTAGTTGACACAGGGACTTTAGGTGACCAGGCCTGTTGGAGCTCTGCTGCAATGGAAGAGGGGCATGCTTTGGATTTTCTAACCAACAAACGTTCCTTCTCAGCAGTTGTCTTGTGGGGGTCTGCCGGACCTGTGCTTGTCAAACACATCTCCAGTCTCTTTAAATCATTTTTTAATTCTTTGTACTTGACGCTGAGACACATTAAAGATGCCAGCCACCTCTGCAGTGGAACTGGTCTTCAGCCTCTTGATAATCAAGGCATTGGTCACAGGATGGATTTTTGGCATGTTGTCAGAGCTCAAGTTGCAGTTCAAGTGAAGGTCTGGGGTGCTGGGTTTCTTTTTAGACACACCCATTATTAAACCAATCATTTACTGAGCACAGGTGAAGATGTAAGCTAGGGTTGGGTGCATTATATGACCAGGCGACAAAACTTTTATCTTGTCAAAATCTGACCATTCTGTGTTCATTAAATAATCAATATTCAGCATTGATGCCAATTTATTTTCTTAACCTAAACCAAATTTAAGAGGGTTTCAGCTTTCAAAAGAACAATTTATACAACCAATGGATGAATTTAACATCAGGTTATGAGTTTTTATTTACAGTCATGGCCAAACGTTTTGAGAGTGGTACAAATATTAAAATTACAAAGTCTACTGCTTCAGTGTTTCTAATGGCAATTTGCATATACTCCAGAATGTCATAAAGAGTGATCAGCTTAACATCAATTACTTGCAAAGTCAATATTTGCCTAGAAAACGAACTATAACCCCCAAAACACATTTCAACATCATTGCAGTCCTGCCTTAAAAGGAGCAGCAAACATCGTTTTAGTGATTGTTCCACTAACACAGGTGTGGGTGTTGATGAGGACAGGGCTGGTAATCAGTCATGATTAAGTAAGAATGACACCACTGGACACTTTAAAAGGAGGCTGGTGCTTGGTATCATTGTTTCTCTTCAGTTAACCATGGTTATCTCTAAAGAAACACGTGCAGCCATCATTGCACTGCACAAAAATGGCCTAACAGGGAAGAGTATCGCAGCTACAAAGATTGCACCTCAAAAACGTTTATGACAAATGAGTTATCAGCCCAAATTATGGTATAAAATTAATCAATTTTATTGGTACATAATTAAAATATACAAAACATATATAAATAACACATCAATAGATAAAATACACCACGATAATAATGCATCCAAATATTGCGGATCAGAAACAGGGATGAGAGCCACAGAAAATATTAAATAATATGCTAATCTACAAGGCTATTTCACATACTATATAAGACTATAAGACACCTGCATAAATCAATTATTTAAGTTCATAAGGGTTCCCTAAAAGATATATTAGTACAACCAGGAGAGATAATAGAGAAAAATATCAGTTTCCAATTCCCACAAAAACGTAATATGGTCCTGTGAGGCTCTATATGTAAAAGCTAAAGTGCCATGTGCAATACAATGTTACAAAATTAGATACACTTAAAAAATTCTGCCTATGTATATATAATAGTGAGTAAAGTGCCACATCTTCACAAAACATAAAAGATAGTGGTAAAAAATAGTGGTGAAAAAAGTGGTAAAAATCAATATCACACATAATACCGTATATACTCGTGTATAAGCCGAGTTTTTCAGCCCAAAAATTGGGCTGAAAAGTCCCCCCGTCGGCTTATACACGGGTCAATACGGTAGCAACAAGGCTGGGGGAGGCTGCTGTATGAGCGCCCCATCACGTGGGGCCGTTCATTATATATGCACTGCTTCCCCCTGTCAATCAGCGGCGGGGGGAAGCAGTTCATATATGGCCCCCAAATGCTGGCACTCGGCCCCTCCTTGTAAGCCCCCCCCCGGCTGCTTAAGTTACCATCCTTGCTCTTCTGCTCCGCGCCGGGCTCTATGCTCCGTCCTCGGCAGCATCCGGGGTCATGTGACCGGCCGGTCGCATGACGTCATCGCTACTGGCCGGGGACCCCGGATGCAGCAGAGGTCGGAGCATGGAGCCCGGCGCGGAGCAGAAGAGCAAGGATGGTAACTTAAGCAGCCGGGGGGGGGGGCCTTACAAGGGGGGGCGAGTGCCAGCATTTGGGGGCCATATATATACCACTGGGGCTGCTGTATACACCTCTGGGGCTGCTATATACCTCTGGGGCTGCTATATACCTCTGGGGCTGCTGTATACACTTCTGGGGCTGCTATGTACCTCTGGGCCTGCAGTATACACCTCTGTGGCTGCTATATACCTCTGGGGCTGCTGTATATCACTGGGCTGCTGTATACACCTCTGGGGCTGCTATATACCTCTGGGGCTGCTATATACCTCTGGGGCTGCTGTATACACCTCTGTGGCTGCTATATACTTTTGGGGGCTGCTGTATATCACTGGGGCTGCTGTATACACCTCTGTGGCTGCTATATACCTCTGGGGCTGCTGTATATCACTGGGGCTGCTGTATACACCTCTGGGGCTGCTGTATACACCTCTGGGGCTGCTATATACCTCTGGGACTGCTGTATACACCTCTGTGGCTGCTATATACCTCTGGGGAAGCTGTATACACCTCTGGGTCTGCTATATACCTCTGGGGCTGCTGTATACACCTCTGGGGCTGCTATATACCTCTGGGGCTGCTGTATACACCTCTGGGGCTGCTATGTACCTCTGGGGCTGCTGTATACACCTCTGGGGCTGCTATGTACCTCTGGGGCTGCTGTATACACCTCTGTGGCTGCTATCTACCTCTGGGGCTGCTGTATATCACTGGGGCTGCTGTATACACCTCTGGGGCTGCTATATACCTCTGGGGCTGCTGTATACACCTCTGGGGCTGCTATATACCTCTGGGGCTGCTGTATACACCTTTGTGGCTGCTATATACCTCTGGGGCTGCTGTATATCACTGGGGCTGCTATATACACATCTGGGGCTGCTATATACCTCTGGGGCTGCTGTATACACCTATGGGGCTGCTATATACCTCTGGGGCTGCTGTATACACCTCTGTGGCTGCTATATACCTCTGGGGCTGCTGTATATCACTGGGGCTGCTGTATACACCTCTGGGGCTGCTATATACCTCTGGGGCTGCTGTATACACCTCTGGGGCTGCTACCACCACGGAGGGGACCACCGACCCCACACAGACACATGCAGAGCAGAGATAGGGATGAGATAAACACCCTGCTCAGCACACTGTGCAGGATACTAATGTGACTAGATGGAACCAAGCACTTCTGCAAAACAATCAGAAATCCAGTGTGTCCTACACAGCCATGCTCATTACAAGGTATATATACACAATATATATAGAAAAATTACTTCAATTACAATCAGCAGTTGGAATATCCAGGGTCTCAACACCTCGACCTTCGGATGTAAAACAAATGACCCTGGTTTTATACAAAGACTGAAAAATATAGACATTCAGATCCTCCTGGAAACATGGACCAGAGACGAAAACGAATCCTCAGTGCCTATTGGATACAAGGAATTCTCGGTCCATGCCCAGAAAAATAAAAACATCAAACAGGGACGGGTTTCAGGAGGAATACTGATCTGGTATAAAGAGGAGCTCCACCAGTACATCAAACCGGTGAAGAGAGGAGGCAGCCACATATGGATCAGAATCAGCAGCTCCATCCTCACCTGTCAGTCTGATGTCTACCTCTGCGCCACCTATATACCACCGCCAGAGTCCCCCTACTTCAATCCAGACTGCTTCGAGATCTTACAAAGAGAAGCCGCCCATTATCAGGCTCTGGGCAAAGTCCTCATCTTTGGAGACCTCAATGCAAGAACAGGGAGAGAGAATGACGTCCTGACCACGGATGGAAACATCTACATACTTGGAGCAGAGAATGACGGCCAAGACTCTGTACACATGGAGAGAAACAGCCATGACAGTACAGTCAACAAAAGTGGCAGAAAGCTCCTGAACGTATGTAGAAGTTTAGGACTTCATATCCTTAATGGACGAAGCAAGGGTGACTCCCTAGGAAGGTATACACTAAACTCCCATGTAGGAGGGAGCGTAGTAGATTACGCCATTACAGACATGAACCTGGAAGATGTCAGCTCCTTCATAGTCACCCCACAAACGCACCTGTCAGACCACAGCCAACTTCTTCTGTACATGAAATCTACAGAGAAACCATCCACTCAGAAGCCACAGCAGAGCGGTCTCTTCAGCCGGCCTCCATCCTATAAATGGTCCAAGAGGTCGGCACCAAAGTATAAAGAGGCTTCCAGCAGCCCTGAAATACAGCGGATGCTCCACCACTTCTACAACTACGAATACAAGCCTAACACAGAGGGAGTGAGTCAAGCCGCAAAGGACCTCAACAATATATTCTATGCAATGGCCAGACTGTCCGACCTCAAAAAAGTCAACTATAAGAGACCTAATGAAACACAGGTCAATGGTTGGTTTGACAGAGAATGTAAAGCCGTACGGAAGACCCTGAGAACAGCCTCCAACAAGAAACACAGAGACCCCAACCACCCGGGTCTGAGGGAAGCCTATGACACCATACAAAGGCAGTACAAAACCACCCTCAGGAGGAAGAAGCAGAGTTACATCTCTACCAACTCCAAGATGCCCTCCAAGACAACTCCTTCTGGGAACTATGGAACCACATGGGCACAAAAGACAAGAATAACAACACCTATATCCAAAATGGCAACATCTGGCTCCATTACTTCAGAGACCTCTATAAAGATATTCCAAAGGAAGAACTAAACCAAGAACAGGAAAACATAATGGCAAAACTAAAAGCAATGGAGGAAAAAATCAAACATTTCCAAAACCCCGTGGATACACCTATAACACTACAGGAAGTAGCCGAGAGGATCTCTTCCATAAGGTGTAGAAAAGCCGGTGGCCTGGATGGGATCCTACCAGAAATGCTGAAGCACAGCCCACCAGAAATACAGGCTGCAATGGTCAAACTATTCAATATTGTGCTGAGTGCTGGCTACTTCCCTCGTACCTGGAACCAAGGCCTCATCACACCCATCCACAAGAGTGGAGACAGGTATGACCCAGCCAACTACAGAGGCATATGTGTCAGCAGCAACCTGGGAAAACTGTTCAACAGTATCCTGAACAAGAGGATCCTCACCTTCCTCACCGAGCACAACGTCCTCAGCAAGAGCCAAGCAGGGTTCATGCGGAACCACCGCACCACTGACCATATCTATACCCTGCACAGCCTCATTCAGAGAAACGTCTACAATACGAAGAATGGGAAGATATACGCCTGCTTTGTGGACTTTAAAAAGGCCTTTGATTCGGTGTGGCACCCGGGCTTATTCCTGAAACTTCTGGAGAGCGGAATAGGAGGAAAGACCTATGGTGTCATCAAAAGCTCCTACACCGAGAACCGCTGCAGCGTGAGTGTGAACAGCAAAAGAACAGCTTATTTCCAACAGAGCCGCGGAGTCAGACAAGGCTGCAGCCTAAGTCCAACGCTCTTTAATATCTATATCAACGAGCTGGCTACCGCCCTAGAATCCTCCACCGCACCAGGTCTCACCCTCCATGACGCCCAGGTGAAATTCCTGCTGTATGCAGATGACCTGCTGCTGCTGACACCAACCCAGAAAGGCCTCCAAGACAACCTGAAAATCCTAGAGAAATTCAGCTCCACCTGGGCCCTACCGGTCAATCTAAAGAAAACCAACACCATGGTGTTCCAGAGGAGAAAGAGAAGATCAGACCAGCACCCATCATTTGTCCTGAACAACTAAGACCTCACAGGAACAGACAAATATACCTACCTGGGCCTAGAGATTCACCGGTCAGGGAGGCTCAAACAAGCCATAGAGACCCTGAAAGACAAGGCTTGCAAAACCTTCTATGCCATCCGAAGGAAACTCTACCATCTGAAGCCACCAGTGAGAGTCTGGCTAAAAATTTTCGACTCCATCATCGCCCCAATCCTCCTATATGGCAGTGAAGTCTGGGGTCCCCACACCTACCCAGACTGGTCAAGGTGGGATTCCAGCCCAACAGAAATATTCCACCTGGAATTCTGTAAGCACCTTCTCCAGGTCCACTGGAGCACCTCCAACAGTGCCTGTCGGGCAGAGCTGGGCAGATTCCCTCTACACCTAACGATTCTAAAGAGGGAGCTGTCATTCCGGGCTCACCTGCATAGGAACAATCCAAGCTCCCATCAACATAAAGCCCAGATATATGTAGGTGAAACAGAAAAACCAGGACCCTCGGAACAGCCCAGCCAAACCCAACACACCAATCACAACCTGACAAAAGCCGGAATCAGGAAGATGGTAGAGGAAGGCCAAGAGAGGTATGTCAGTGACTGCAAGACCGATATCTTCAGCTCACAGAAACTGACCATGTACCGGAGTCTACAAAGAGACTACAGACTGGCCCCATATCTGGAGAAACTCCCGGATCCCAGAGACCGCAAGATCCTGAGCCGATATAGATTCAGTGCCCACAGTCTGGCCATCGAGTCCGGCCGACACAGGCAGAGATACAAGCCCAGGGAGGAAAGACTGTGCCAACACTGTGACCAGGAGGCCATAGAGGACGAAACCCACTTCCTGCTACACTGCTCCAAATACTCAGCAGTGAGGGACACTCACTTCAGGAGACTCTCACATCTCTTCCCAGATTTCATCACCATGAAGGAGGAAGAAAAAATATCTATCCTGCTGGGAGAAGAAGAAAGAGCAGTGGAGATAGCAGCGCGGTACGTGAGCGAATGTCATAGACTGTGAGAAAAAGAGCTATGATGCCATGGACTATAGCCTCCATATTGGATCTGTCCCCATCCACCTTCCCTATGCCATGGACTAAAGCCCCCACCCTGGACTTGCCCCATCCACCTTCCCTATGCCATGGACTATAGCCCCCCATCCTGGATCTGCCCCATCCACCTTCCCTACAGCTCCTACCCAACATCCCCACAGTCCCTATCCCTATTCCCTTTATACAATTGCTTTGGCAAAACTGAGGCGTATTTGGTCCTGCCAATAAAGCTTCTTTGAATCTTGAATCTTGAATCTATATACCTCTGGGGCTGCTGTATACACCTCTGTGGCTGCTATATTCCTCTGGGGCTGCTGTATATCACTGGGGCTGCTGTATACACCTCTGGGGCTGCTATATACCTCTGGGGCTGCTATATACCTCTGGGGCTGCTGTATACCACTGGGGCTGCTGTATATACCACTGGGGCTGCTGTATATACCACTGGGGCTGCTGTATATACCACTGGGGCTGCTGTATATACCTCTGGGGCTGCTGTATATACCACTGGGGAGGCTGCTGTATATACCACTGGGGAGGCTGCTGTATACTACTGACTCACCGTGGCCGGGGACTCCGGTTTTAGACAGGCTGTAGCTTCTTCCTCCTTGTCACGGGTGGACCGTGGACAGGTGCACTGCTCCACTTTTTGGGTTGTAGTTCACCCTTGTTTTATACTGTAACCATTTGTTTGTTCACTCAAATTGCCTTGTTGAAATACTTTTTGTTACTTGATACTGCCTTCATATTTTTAGTATTTCTGTGAAAGAACTATTATGTGTGATATTGATTTTTTACCACTTTTTACCACTATTTTTTACCACTATCTTTTATGTTTTGTGAAGATGTGGCACTTTACTCACTATTATATATAGATAGGCAGATTTTTTTAAGTGTATCTAATTTTGTTTAATTGTATTGCACATGGCACTTTAGCTTTTACATATAGAGCCTCTCAGGACCATATTACGTTTTTGTGGGAATTGGAAACTGATATTTTTCTCTATTATCTCTCCTGGTTGTACTAATATATCATTTAGGGAACCCTTATGAACTTAAATAATTGATTTATGCAGGTGTCTTATAGACTTATATAGCATGTGAAATACCCTTGTAGATTAGCATATCTACTTATATAATCCGCAGTTGGGAATTCGGGCACTGTAGCCGAATCCCAACATGCTTTGCGGGACTGCGAGTGGTAATCTGGTGTCACGTGACTGTGACATCACGACAGGTCCTTGACTGCAGTAGTTGAAGAGCTCTGCAGACACTCGGAGCCTGCGGCAGCCACCGGAAGCCTGGAGGAAGACGGCAGGAGACGGCGGGGGCTCGGGGAGAGGTGAGCATTAACTTTTTTTTTTTTTTTTAACCCCTGCCTTCCTGTTTGGAGACCTTTTACTGTACTGAGCATGCTCAGTACAGTAAATGTCTCCTCCAGCCTCACAGCCTCCCCATCCTCACTGCCTCCTCCAGCCTCAGTCTCCTCCAGCCTCACAGTCTCCTCCAGCCTCACAGCCTCCCCATCCTCACAGCCTCCTACAGCCTCCTCCAGCCTCACAGCCTCCCCATCATCACAGCCTTCTACAGCCTCACACCCTCCTCCAGCCTCACAGCCTCACAGCCTCCTCCAGCCTCACAGCCTCCCCATCCTCACAGCCTCCTACAGCCTCCTCCAGCCTCACAGCCTCCACATCCTCACAGCCTCCTACAGCCTCACACCCTCCTCCAGCCTCACAGCCTCCTCCAGCCTCACACCATCCTCCAGCCTCACAGCCTCCTCCAGCCTCACAGCCTCCCCATCCTCACAGCCTCCTCCAGCCTCACAGTCTCCTCCAGCCTCTCATCCTCCTCCAGCCTCACAGCCTCCCCATCCTCACAGCCTCCTCCAGCCTCACAGCCTCCCCATCCTCACAGCCTCCTCCAGCCTCAGTCTCCTCCAGCCTCACAGTCTCCTCCAGCCTCACAGCCTCCCCATCCTCACAGCCTCCTACAGCCTCCTCCAGCCTCACAGCCTCCTCCAGCCTCACAGCCTCCCCATCCTCACAGCCTCCTCCAGCCTCACAGCCTCCCCATCCTCACAGCCTCCTCCAGCCTCAGTCTCCTCCAGCCTCACAGTCTCCTCCAGCCTCACAGCCTCCCCATCCTCACAGCCTCCTACAGCCTCCTCCAGCCTCACAGCCTCCCCATCCTCACACCCTCCTCCACCCTCACATCCTCCTCCAGCCTCACAGCCTCCTCCAGCCTCACAGCCTCCTCCTGCCTCACAGCCTCCCCATCCTCACAGCCTCCTCCAGCCTCACAGCCTCCCCATCCTCACAGCCTCCTCCAGCCTCCTCCTGCCTCACAGCCTCCCCATCCTCACAGCCTCCTCCAGCCTCACAGCCTCCCCATCCTCACAGCCTCCTCCAGCCTCACAGCCTCCTCGAGCCTCACAGCCTCCCCATCCTCACAGCCTCCTCCAGCCTCACAGCCTCCCCATCCTCACAGCCTCCTCCAGCCTCACAGCCTCCTCCAGCCTCACAGCCTCCCCAGCCTCACAGCCTCCTCCAGCCTCACAGCCTCCCCATCCTCACAGCCTCCTCCAGCCTCACAGCCTCCTCCAGCCTCACAGCCTCCTCCAGCCTCACAGCCTCCCCATCCTCACAGCCTCCTCCAGCCTCACAGCCTCCCCATCCTCACTGCCTACTCCAGCCTCACAGTCTCCTCCAGCCTCACATCCTCCTCCAGCCTCATAGCCTCCCCATCCTCACAGCCGCCTCACAGCCTCACAGCCTCCCCATCCTCACAGCCTCCTCCAGCCTCACAGCCTCCCCATCCTCACAGCCTCCTCCAGCCTCACAGCCTCCTCCAGCCTCACAGCCTCCCCATCCTCACAGCCTCCTCCAGCCTCACATCCTCCTCCAGCCTCACAGCCTCCCCATCCTCACAGCCTCCTCCAGCCTCACAGCCTCCTCCAGCCTCTCACCCTCCTCCATCCTCAGCCGCACTACCTGACACCGCTGCCATCCTGCCAACCGTCGGCCCCGCACCATCGCCACCGCCCTCGCGCCCTCCGCGAGGTCCATGCTGCCCGGATGCCACCGGAGCCTTCCACCGCTCGCCACTCTCTCACCGCTGGGCTCTCAATGTCGCCATGCTGGTGGAGTAGCGGTCTACGGGCTGTGGCCGGGTGCCGGGAGCCAGGGACGTCATCCTGTGGCTGGCAACAGCCAATGGGAGTGAGCGGACCGTGTCAGCCTGCAAAGCCTGACACGCCCCGCTCACTCCCATTGCCTGCCCCTGCAAGCGGATTGGGCGCTGTGTTGTACACACAGGACGCCCATCCCATTGCCCAGGACTTGGCGTCCTAGACCAATCGGATGACCGTCCTGTCTTTACCACACACCGCCCAATCCGCTCCTTCCGCTCAGGTCACATGTGTGACCTGAGGGCAAGAACTGATCCCTCTCTGCATCACCCAACCCGCCGCAGAGGACAATGCCGTGTGACTGGGGCTGCGATCAGCCCCAGCACGCAGCCACGTCCTGCCGCCGAGCAGTGATGTCACCCCTCCAGCCGCATCTCTCCTCACCCCTCCAGCCAGACCTCTCCTCACCCCTCCATCTGGACCTCTCCTCACCACTCCAGCCTCTGCTCTCCTCACCCCTCCAGCCTCTGCTCCCCTCACTCCTCCAGCCTCCTGCCACATCATACTCTGCTATCCACAGAGTCCCCTCTATACTCTGACACCCACAGAGCCGCCTGTATACTCTCCTACCCACACAGCCGCCTGTATACTCTGCTACCCACAGAGCTGCCTCTATACTCTGCTACCCACAGAGCCGCCTCTATACTCTGCTACCCACAGAGCCGCCTGTATACTCTCCTACCCACAGACCCGCCTGTACTCTCTGCTACCCACAGAGCCGTTTCTATATTCTGCTACCCACACAGCCGCCTCTATACTCTGCTACCCACAGAGCCTTCTCTATACTCTGCTACACACAGAGCCGCCTGTATAATCTGCTAACCACAAACCCGCCTGTATACTCTGCTACCCACAGAGCCGCCTGTATACTTTTCTACCCAGAGAGCCGCCTGTATAATCTGCTACCCTCAGAGCAGTCTGTATACTCTGCTACCCACAGACCCGCCTGTATAGTCTGCTACCCACAGAGCCCCATATATACTCTGCTAGCCACTCACCCACCTGTATACACACAATTCATTTCACCGCGCTCCCGATGCAATTGCATCAGGCCTTTTTACTAGTTATTTAATATTTTCTGTGGCTCTCATCCCTGTTTCTGATCCGCAATATTTGGATGCATTATTATCGTGGTGTATTTTATCTATTGATGTATTATTTATATATGTTTTGTATATTTTAATTATGTACCAATAAATTTGATTAATTTTATACCATAATTTGGGCTGATAACTCATTTGTCATATAGGTTTTTGTTTACTCAGAGTTTGCCTGGTCTAACCATAGAGGCCTATTATCTGGTTCTAAAGATTGCACCTCAGTCAACAATCTATCGCATCATCAAGAACTTCAAGGAGAGAGCATCCATTGTTGTCAAAAAGGCTCCAGGGTGCCCAAGAAAGACCAGCAAGCGCCAGGACCGTATCTTAAAACTGTTTCAGCTGCGGGATTGGACTACCAGCAGTGCCGAGCTTGCTCAGGAATGGCAGCAGGCTGGTGTGAGTGCTTCTGCACGCACTGTGAGGCGGAGACTCTTTGAGCAAGGCCTGGTTTCAAGGAGGGCAGCAAAGAAGCCACTTCTCTCCAGAAAAAACATCAGGGACCGACTGATATTCTGCAAAAGGTACAGGGAGTGGACTGCTGAGGACTGGGGTAAAGTCATTTTCTCTGATGAATCCCCTTTTCGATTGTTTGGGACATCTGGAAAACAGCTTATTCGGAGAAGAAGAGGTGAGCGCTACCACCAGTCTTGTCTCATGCCAACTGTAAAGCATCCTGAAACCATTCATGTGTGGGGTTGCTTCTCATCCAAGGGAATCGGCTCACTCACAGTCTTGCCTAAAATCACAGCCATGAATAAAGAATGGTACCAGAATGTCCTCCAAGAGCAACTTCTCCCAACCGTCCAAGAGCAGTTTGGCGCCCAACAATGCCTTTTCCAGCATGATGGAGCACCTTGCCATAAAGCAAAGGTGATAACTAAATGGCTCAGGGAACAAAACATAGAGATTTTGGGTCCATGGCCTGGAAACTCCCCAGATCTTAATCCCATTGAGAACTTGTGGTCAATCATCAAGAGACGGGTGGACAAACAAAAACCAACAAATTCTGCCAAAATGCAAGCATTGATTATGCAAGAATGGACTGCTATCAGTCAGGATTTGGTCCAGAAGGTGATTGAGAGTATGGCAGGGAGAATTGCAGAGGTCCTGAAGAAGAAGGGTCAACACTACAAATATTGACTTGCTGCATTAACTCATTCTAACTGTCAATATATCCTTTTGGTACTCATAATATGATTGCAATTATATTTCTGTATGTGATATAAACATCAGACAAACACAAATAAAAACCAGAGGGCAGCAGATCATGTGAAAATATCATTTTGGTGTCATTCTCAAAACTTTTGGCCATGACTGTACATAACATGGATAAGCGACATAACTTGTGTAGGGTGTGTATGATGGTATATATTGGTAACATATGCTCTGTTAAATATTGATATGTAAGGTTAGATTTTTGTTCTTATTCAATTCTGACAATTTTGTTTGCTTGCTCCTTACTGGTGAAATCTTTAAATTTATTTGGTCCCTAGACATGACTGTCTTACAAACAAATGGAAGCGTCCTTTTTATGGGAGATTTTAACTATCCAGACATTCAATAGGATATAAAGTCTTTTAATAGTGCTAAAAACCTTAAGTAATATCTAACACAATATTATGAAATAGAAATACAAGAAAAATAGGAATTTAGGAAAGCTAAATTTACAAGATTATGGTAAAAGCTTAGACTACAGTAATGTTCTAGGAACTGGTGATATTGAATATAAATAGGAAGTGTTTAAATATGTATTTCTAGAATCCTGTAAAAAGCTTTTACCTTCTGTAATAAAATGTCCAGGAATGCAAAGAAGCAATTAGAGTTAAATAATGCTGTACAAAGTATAATAAGGCAAAAACAAAAGGCATATTAGAACTTGAAGACCGAGTAGCCAGAGCATATAAACATTTCGATAGGAAATGTAAAAAAGAAATCAAGCTAGCAAAGTGGCCTCCAGGGAAAGAAATCACCCTCGACAATAACATAATTTTTTTTATAAATACGGTATATTAATGCCCAAAAAAAAATCTGATGGTGCAGATCCGAGTAAAAACTTACATCCTGCAGCTAGAAAGGAGGTGGCTAGAGGCTGGAGCCGAAGGTCAGATTCACACCCCCTTCATTTTTAATCTGCCCACCGCTGCTAATCACAGTTTTTTATTTTTTTTTTTAGAAATGGCCGTCTAGCCCCGCCCCCTGCGGTGACGTCACCGCTTATACACGCCCTGCTCTATGGTTAACATAGAGCAGGGCGAGTATAAGCGGTGATGTCACTGCAGGAGTCGGGGCGGTCGGCCTCCTCCTCTGACATAACCACCTTTCCCCACCCTGCTCTATGTTAACCATAGAGCAGGGCGGGTATAAGCGGTGACATCACCGAAGGGGGCGGTGCTAAACGGCCATTTCTAAAAAAACAAAACAAAAACCTCTGTGTTATACAGCAGACGAGGGAGACAATGATTGGCAGAGGTGGGCAGATTAAACATGCAGGGGGTGTGAATCTGCCCTTCGGCTCCGGCCTCTAGCCACCTCCTTTCTGGCTGCAGGATGTAAGTTATCTAAGTGTATTTACTCGGAGTACAGGGGAGCTAAATGGCTGGGGTACCCCTTGCCTGGATGCAGCAGACATGCTGCATCCAGTGCTGTAATTAGATCACCATACCTGGCTGGGTGACAGGTCCTCTTTAAAGTATATTCAAAGTAATTTAAACATAATGATAATGCTGACATATTAAACATGTTGTCACGCAGGACGCGAGGAGCATCCACCTACTATGCGTGACAGTAAGCAAAGACCTACAATGTCTGTCACACAATGGAAAAGAGACAAGGAGATACCAGAGGAATAAATATAGTGGAGGGTCCTGCTTATAGGGAACAAGGGAGAGGTGACCTCCTGCACTCACCTGCGGCTGTGCCCTGATTTTCCTACCATCCCTATACAAGTTCTTTCAACTCGTCACAGAGTAGGATACCTTAAGCCCTCCCTGGCCCTCATGTTAACCCTCAAGAAGGAATGGCCAGCGGGAGCACTAGTACCAATCACTGCAATAAAGGAGACAAGAGCGAAGGTGAAGATATACAAGGAACAATAAGGCATCAACTTCATGCTTGCTGCCACTTCTCCTAGACAGCAGATGGCTTAGCAAAGGAGGTTCTCAAGAAAGCTTTCTTCATCTTAGGAAGCTTTGGCCAAAATGAGGTCAACCACCAGCAAAGGATGCTGGAACCATGTGACTATATATAGGGAAAAGAATAATCACAAAGTGGCCACACATTAACTCCTTAACTGCCAAGAGAAAAAAAGGATATTTTGTATGAGGTCTCGGTGTAGACATGAGACAGAGGTCTAAAACCAGTCACAAGTCTCCCAGGTTAGGCTGGCTTCACACTCCGGTCAGATCAGGTCAGATCAGGTCAGGTTTTGTGTTTCAAAACCAGGAGAGGAACTTGCAGAGAAAAACTATAATTGAAAGATTGACACCTGTTCTAGGTTTTGGAGTCATTCCTGGTTTTGGCACACAAAACCTGACCTGATCTGACCTGATCTGATAGCAGTGTGAAGCCAGCCTAAGCGAGACCATCATTTCACTTTTACTGTTCACCTGTGTTCACCAATAAACTGCCTGTGTCAGGTATCATTCAATGGAGAAAGCAAAGTTTGTCACCCAACATAACTAAATTATCCCAAAAAGAAGTATGCTTGCAACTGAGCAAAATAAAAATATACAAACCCCCTGGGCCACATATCATACTTTCATGGATATTGAAGGAATTGAGCTAAGTAATTGACAGACTGCTGTATCTCATTATCTCATCTTCTTAGACTCTCTCATAACAGGGTTGGTGCCAGAGGATTGGAAGATGGTTGATGTGGTATTTAAAACAGGTAAGATCCTGGCAATTACTGTATGGTAAATCTGGCATCAATAGTATGCAATGTTTTTGAAAGCATTAGAAGAGATGACATGCAAAAATCTATTGCAGAGAATAATACTATAACAGCTAACAATTATCCATTGTAGCTACAAAGGGGTGCTGGCTTTGAATCGGTTTAGATCTGCAAGACTAACTGAGAAAACGGAGGGCACTGGACTTCACGTGCAGTGGCCACCACCGTGGACTATTCTAAGCGAAGGGACTACAGAGGGTCAAGAGTACTTACAAGGAAGTCACTCAAATGGGCCTACAGTCACCTGCTATGGGACTTGTAGCATGAGGACAATGGGAAGGAAGGAGCAGAAAAGTCTCAGGAAAGGGCAGCAAGGAAAGGCTCAGCAGTGTGGATCTGGACTACTTGAGAGCTGGACCATATGATCCCTCCGGTTCTGTGTGCTGATCTGATCTGGGGCTGAGAGGTTCACCCTGACAGCCTCGGATCGGACCTGACCCGCAATGAGAAACCGGCCTAAAAGAGAAACTAATATTACTCAATAGTAACTCTACTGAGTTAAATTAGCTGCAGGTTATTGCTATACCTGTCCATAACTTGCTTTCATTTTGTAGTTAGACATTTCTTGGATGTTAATTTTCTTTTCCTTTACCTATAACACATTAAAATATGTAGTATTGAACAAAATCGTTTGTCCTCCCCTCTGTCTAAACCTGTAATATATACCGTATATACTCGAGTATAAGCCGACCCGAGAATAAGCCGAGGCCCCTAATTTTGCCCCCAAAAACTGGGAAAACTTATTGACTCGAGTATAAGCCTAGAGGGAAAATTCAGCAGCTACTGAAAATTTTCAAAAATAAAAATACATTATTTGAGGCATCAGTAGGTTAAATGTTTTTGAATATTTATTTCAAATAATTATGGACTTGCGGTCAGGTGTGGCGAGTGCCGGATCTGCTGGACCGCACTTGCCACACCTGACCGCAAGTGCCACAGGGAATGATCCGGGCTTGCTGCAGGCTTGCCGCAAATGAGCCACTGCAGATGTGGCAAAGCTGCCAGATCTGCAGCAAATAGGTAGAAACTCTGATGTGAAAGCAGCTTAAATTTACAATACCTCAGTATTCATATTTCCCTCACCATTCAATAACTGTAATCCTATCCCCTGCTCTATTATTACCATAATATCCCTCAGAATTCATCTTTCCCTTGCTCTATTCATCTTTCCCTAAACATCCATCTAACCCTATAACCTGCTCTACTATTCCTTTCCCTTGCTCTATTCCTCTTTCCCTAAGCATCCATCTAATCCTATAACCTGCTCTACTATTCCTTTCCCTTGCTCTATTCCTCTTTCCCTAAGCATCCATCTAACCCTATAACCTGCTCTACTATTCCTTTCCCTTGCTCTATTCCTCTTTCCCTAAGCATCCATCTAACCCTATAACCTGCTCTACTATTCCTTTCCCTTGCTCTATTCCTCTTTCCCTAAGCATCCGTCTAACCCTATAACATGCTCTATTATTCCTTTCTCTCACTATTCATATTTCCCATGCTCCCCTGCTCTATTATGGTATACAGTACTTGTAATGCGTGTAATGACGTCTCACCTCCTTCCTGTTTTACAGTGAGACTGTAATTAAGATCCCCTTTTACTGTGGGCAGGCACACTGCGGTGGAGGGGTCAGGGCGCAGGGTGCAAGGAGGGATGCAGTGGTGAGATCCGGCGGTGAGATCCGGCAAACTACAGGAGGATGCAGCGGAGGGATCCGGGCCACAAGATTTTGAACAGGTGGCGGGAGGACGGAGGTAAAAGGCGCGGGGATCCTGGAGCAGGGATCCAGGAGCAGGGGTCCAGGAGCAGGGATCCAGGAGCAGGGTCCAGGAGCGGGGATCCAAGAGCAGGGGTCCTGGAGCGGGGATCCAGGAGCAGGGGTCCAGGAGCGGGAAACCAGGCACAAAGATCCAAGTTGGACAGAGATAACCAACGGGATCCGGGCGCGCGTTAATGAGCGGGCGGTGGGAGGAAACCATGTAAAAAACTAAAGGACAGAGGGAAGTGGCGGGGGTGGGGGGGGAGAGGGGGTAGAAGAGCGATCTGGGAGCAAGCACACACTGGCAGGCTGTTGACTGGACTCGAGTATAAGCCGAGGGGGACTTTTTCAGCCAAGAAAAAGGGCTGAAAAAGTCGGCTTATCCTCGAATATATACGGTAATCCAGTTTGTTCTTTGGGTTGGAGGGTTAATTGTCTGCCTCAGGGTACCTTTACACGTCGCAACATTGCATGCGATTTCACTTGCAACTTACTGGTTGCAGTGAAATCATGGACACATTGTTCTATTTTGTTGCAGTGTACAAATGGAACAATGTGTCCATGATTTCACTGCAACCAGTAAGTTGCAAGTGAAGTTGCATGCAATGTTGTGACGTCTAAAGGTACCTTCACTGTTGGGGTTAATTTAGTGAGCTACAAATGACTGTTTTGTTGTAATACTGCAGTTTTGTCATTATACCACACTCCGGTGTGACTCATTAGCTTATCAGGAAGCGCAGCTGCAATTAGGGCCCCATTACAAGCAATTAGGGCCCCATTTCCTCCTCCACAGAGCCTGATCCTGCATCATGTCCTGGTATATTAATGTTGAGATGTTAATTGTGCTTGTTCAGGACCATCCAGTAATATGGGACAAGTGTGATCCAGCTTAGGCTAGGGTCACACTTGCACGATTCTAAGTCGCCTGCGTTGTTTGCAGAAAACTTAGAATTTTTAGATCCTAAAGGCCACATGACACACACAGTTATCTGTTCAGATATTGGTCACAGATCTCTGGTTGCAGTGAAATCATGGACACATTGTTACATTTGTACACTGCCACAAAATGGAACAATGTGTCCCTGATTTCACTGCAACCAGAGATCTGCGAACAATATCTGAACAGATATCTGTGTGTGTAACGTGGCCTTTAGGCCGGGTTCACATCACGATTTAGTGCCTGTCCGTGGGATCCGAGTTTGAAGGAGGATCCCACGGACAGGCATGGATCCACACGGATCCCTGCAATCTGATGCCAAATAGCCATCCGATCCGATTCTATGCAGGATCCGTGTGGATCCTGTTCCCCCTGCCTGTCCCTGTCTGTCTCTGCTTCTTCTCTATCTGTCCCTGTCTGTCCCTCTTCTATCTCTGCTCTCCCTCTCCTCTATCCTCCCCCCCTGTCCTCTCCCCCTCTAGTATGTAAAAAATAAAAAATAAATCCTTCCTGAGGATATATTACCTTCCGACGGCTTCATGCAACAGTCTCCATCTGGTGGCTCAAGGACCTGTGATGATGTCACAGAGCCGGTCACCTGACATGTCAGCTGACCGGCTCTCTGACATCACCACAGGATCTTCTGCACAGATAGTGACAGTCCCTGAAGGCACCGAAAGGTAATGTATCCTCAGGGAGGGATTTTTGTTTTTTTAAACAAAAAGAGAGAATAGAATAGAGAAAACATAAAAATAGGGAAGAGGTTAGAATAGCGGGGGGACAGCATAGAAAAGCGGGGTACTGGATAGAATAGCGGGAGATAGGATAGAGAAGTGAAGGGGAGGAAGATGCAGGGAGGCAGGAGCAGGGAGGACACGGAGCCGACATCAGATCCGAGTTCAACTCGGATCCGATGTCCATAGGCTCCCATGTCATCGGGGCTCGGATCGGCTGGGATCCGAGGCTGTCCGATTTCATTCTCGAACACAAAAACACAGCAGGCTGCGTTTTTGTGTCCGTGTTAAATTGGACAGGATCAGATGGTGTCAAAATCAGATGGCAAAAGGCACACATCCAATCCGATCCAAGCCCCATAGGGATACATGGGATCCGATTTTGGATCCGAGTATATCCATTTTGAAACGGATACACTCGGAAGCTCCAAAATCGTGATGTGAAACCAGCCTAAGTTTTCTGCAAACAACTGCAAGTGTGACCCTAGCCTTACTAAGGAGCTAATTGACCATCATTTACTATACAATCGGCACCTGATTTGATCATAATTGTTTGTAAAATCCGAAAATCCTGTGAGAGAAAAACACATTGCTGTCGGATTCAAGATATGGCCAAACAAACGCACTCGCATTCCACTTGCACCACACTCGCACCACACTCACAGGACAATTTGTGAATGAAGCCGCGGTTCCTCACATTAGAGCAGATACTGTACGTAATGTACGTATAGTATCAGCTGCTGTCCTTAGTCCTGAAACCTTTAACATTAGGTCTATGGGCAGCGCACCGCCATAGATCCTGATGCTGGGAGCTAGCAGCTTGTAATATAATGAATGAATGAAAGCCAACAATTCCGGCGATGGGGTTAACAGCTAAGTTAACCCCAGACATGCTGTCCTGAGGGTTATTTTAACCCTTTGTTCATCCCTGCAGCAGCAGGGATGAACAAAGTAGACGGTAACCGCATGCGTAATCCAGAGCAATCCGGTTACCGGATTGTGGTTTACAGCACACATTTTTCAACAAAAATGTGTGTGAAGGTAATTGCGGTTACCGCATTCGGATCTGGATGTGGTCACCGTAATTACCTTGCAAAGTGTGACTCCAGCCTTAGGCTACGTTCACACACTCTGCATTTCCATTTTTGGGGGCGCACGTTTGACGCATTTTGCGGCCGCGCTATTTAGCGCAACTACAAAAACACTTTGCATTCACATATCGCTTTTTTTACGGCCGCAATTGTCCTCCAAAAGTGCAAGAGGGATGTGATGTTACACATGAGAGGAAGAATCCTGTGTTCCCCACCCACGTGACATGTGTGACAGCCCTTTTGGTTCTCACAGTGTATTAATATACACTGCGAAAGCTAAATATAAGTTATCAAAAGGCATTAAAATAAAAAAATATACTTAGCTATCCACCGGCTGTTCCTGTTACCGGGACCCAAGAGATCCACATCTGTTGTGCTGCCAGGACCCTTCAGATCTGGTAGCGATCATGTGGTACGTGACGTGCATACCACATGACCGCTACCATCCAATCACATCTTTAAGGTCTTGGCAGTAGATGAGAAGTGGGTTTCTTGGCTCCCAGAACAGCCGGCAGATGGGTAAGTATAATTTTTTTTATTTTTAATACCTTTTGATTACTTTTATTGAGCTTTCGCAGTGTATATTAATACACTGCGAAAGCCAAATGGGCGGTCACACATGTCACATGGGGGAGGAACACAGGATTCTTCCTCCCCCGTGTGACATCACATCCTGCAGCGCTGGCATTATACGCGCTGGAATTGCACATCATCTGAATGGCGTATATTTATGCAGCGTCTCCACGGCCAAAGTTCATATATGCTTAAAACTAGGTTTTGAGAAAAAGAGCTTGGCATTGATAGTCTTGTACATACTAGAGAGGCTTTTATGTTTGGGTGGACCAACATCACAAAGCTCTCACTGATCTCAGGGAGACCAGTCGAGGAAAACACTGCTGGCATCTGGCTATGAGTCGGTCAACAGGGTAAGGGTACTCAGATACCGGGACAGGTGGTTACTTCAGTGGGCATCACGGCTGGTCGTTTCCCGGTTCCGTGCTCTGGACAGCGGGTGGGGGTGATGATGATGGGGGAATTGTAACATGATGCCACCTGTGGTACCTGGTTAAAGGGTAATAGCAGCCAGCTGCTGAGGTGATGGAAATGCAGCTTTCGTAGTACAGCTCCCGACAGGTGGAGCTTTACCTTAGGGCAGTGGGGTTGATGAGGCGAGTAGTAGTAGCGGTTCTGCTGTGAACGCTGCAGGCGGCAGCGGTGAAGCAGGCACACACACACACACAATAGTCTCTGATTCAGTACCTTTTTACTGATGTTCGGTAACAGGCACGGTCCAGGAGGGTAACCAGGTTATCGGTGCGGTTTGGGACGTCCACCTTGGAGAGTTGTGAGGCCTCCTATATTAGTGTGTGTGGTAATTGGGGTAAGTTCTGCCTGGAGCTGAACCTGCCGCTCTTTCTCCTCCTCTCTCAGGATGCTACTCCACAACCGACAGTGAGGACCTTTCTGTGGGGGATCCCTATCTTCTGCTTGTGAAACCAGAAGGCAGAGATTGACGCAGCGTTGGAGAAAAACGGCAGCATGTAGAGGAAAAATATATAGAACTTCACTTTATTACAAATCCATAAAAATATATAAAAATAATGCACAGTGTGTGGCAGTCAGATCAGTCCGTAGGACGGTTAAGAGTGACGCGTTTTGGCTAAAATGGAAGCCTTAATGATAAGATCATGATTAAGGCTTCCATGTAGTCAAAACGCGTCGCTCTCAACCGTCCTACGGACTGATCTGACTGCCGCACACTGTGCATTATTTTTATATATTTTTATGGATTTGCAATAAAGTGAAGTTTTATATATTTTTCCTCTACATGCTGCCGTATTTCCCCATCGCTAAGTCAATCTCTGCCTTCTGGTTTCATAATCGGCGGTTGCCAAGCAGCGACTCATGCTATGAAGGGGATTCTTGGAGAAGGAAATCAATGGTGAGCTGATATTTCTTCTATCTTCTGCTTGGGTCCCTGGTCCTATGCTTGGTCAGGTTTGGGGTATAAGTTTTCCTGAGCTCCAGTGGGACTAAATCGTCCTGATCTGTCCGGGATTCTCTACTACCACTGAATTAATAGCAGCTTCAGACTCCGGTGTCCGGGTGGGCTAAAGTGATCTCCGATATGTTCCCTTCTTCTGTCTTCTTACCTCTCCCACTGGCCTCCGTCCCTCTCTCTAGGGCGCTGCACAGCTGGGTCAGGCTTCCTGGTTCTGGGCCTGGCTTGGTTCCAGCAACCAGCTCCTTCCAGTACCTTCTTCTTTGCTGTCTCTCTGGAACTCTCTTCAGTACTAACTGACTTCTCCCCTCAGGCCTGGATCTTTATAGGGGATCTGGCTTAGGACAGCCAGTGGGGCTCCCTCTCCAGGTCTGGGGTGGAAGGTGTTGTGTGTTGTGTGTGCCAAAGTGTACATCCCTCCCTGCACCAGAGGGTCCTGTGGCAATCCCCCTCAGGGGTGCCACAGCTAAAGTGCTCAAACACAGTGAAATCCATGGTCCTTCCCTGGAGGGATATCTGGCTAGTTCCGTGTTTGAGACTCCTAAACGAGGCTCCATGGACTCCATTTGCATTTACATTTGGGAGGGTCAGATAAGAGAAACGATTGATATGGTGAGGGTGCCTGTGGAGGGTTTAGGGGCTGCAGAGGGCCAGCCGATTTGAAAAAGTGAGCAATCTGGGCAAATTGAAAGAAGCCAGTGCGAATTCTGGGAAATCGAGAGGCCAGGGAGGAGAAAGAGACCATAGAGCCATTATGAAATATGTCTCTTAAAGAGGACACTCCAGCGTCACACCATGTTTGCAGATTCAGGTGTGGGATATGAAGAGTGAGCGCCTTAACACCGATCATCTCCAACGGAAGAACAATCCACGCATCCACCACCCCTCCCCAGTGCCCAAGCATGCGCTGCATGGGCAGTAGGGGGCAGAAGCCCATTGTTCTGATGTTCTGAGGGCCACTGACACCAAAAGAAGGTACAGCAAGCCACCCCCGGAGTGATGTGCCTCAGTTTGCACCCAGCCTAGCTCTGAGGTGGGAGACCATCAGTGTGAGGCTTCTTTTTAGATTATGGCTCTATGGTATCCAATATCAATATTCGGTACGCCCATACCTCCATGGGAATAGGGAATATGAATAATTTTCCTTGACACTCTTGTTTGCCCACACGTATCTGTTAGTTAAACTCTGGAGTTTCCCAAAGAACGCAGCTGGGAAGGTGATTGGAAGATTCCTAAAGAAATATAAGATTTTCGGGAGTAAGAGCATTATAAAAGCGTGAATACCTGCGATCCATGAAAGGGCAGACAGTGGGTGTTTAATGACCTTCGCCTTTAACACTCCTAAAATGTGTGCTTTATTGAGGGAGGCTGAGGTGGGAATGGGTGAGAGTGATTCCCAGATACAGAATCCCTGACTCCTCCCAAGGGAAACCTGGATTATACTTTATCTTTGAGTGACTTCGGGACCCCAATTGGAAATATCAACAATTTTGAAGGGTTTAATTTATAATATGACAATTTGGAAATTAAGCTAAGCTTCACCATAACCGCGGTTAAGGATCTATCAATATTAGTGCAGGTTATGATGATGTCATCTGCATACAATCCAATGGAGTGGAATTTTGAGTCTACTTCTATTCCAGTTATCTCCCTATTAGACCTGACTGCCTCAGCCATTGACTCAATTGCCAACACAAAAATGATTGGAGATAGGGGGCAGCCCTGGTGAGTGACGTTCATGATAAAAAAAAGCCATATGAGAGGAAGCCAGAGGAGAGGACTCGAGCGTTGGGGCTCAAGTATAAAGATAAAATAGCCGAGCGGATCGAGCCAACAAAAACAAATCTGGACAGAACTGCATTGAGGTAGCCCCAGTGCACCCTGTCGAAGGCTTTTTCAGCATCCAACGACAGGAATGCACTGGGGGATCCCAATCTTTTGGCTACTCCAATCAGGTCCAGCATCATCCGGTCCGGGCGCCATCCTTGGTCTGTCTGCCAGCACCCCTGAAGCCCACCTGGTCGGGGTGTATTAGGGATGGGATAATTGAGTTTGGGGCGATAGCTTCCCGGGTCCACAGGCGGCTTGCCAGATTTAGGTTTGGTGACAATAGCAGCCTCTTGGCCCAATGGGGAAATTGCTTCTAACCATTGCCAATAAGTAAACGATCGCAAGAGGAAAGGGTCGAGTCTGAGGGAGAAATGCCTGTAGTACTCATTGGGAAGCCCGTCGAGACCGGGGGCAGAGTGAAGATTAGTAGATTTAATCACGTTCACAATCTCAAGGTTTCTAGTTGTGTAGGGGTCAGCTTGGGGAGTTTGAGAGAATCTAGGAACGACGTGATATCATCGCTAGAAGGGCTGGGGGTCTGCGGGTTATCTTTGAAATTGGACAGCTGGGAGTAGTATTGAGCGAAGGAGTTTGCAATATCTCTCAGGTTACGATGTAACTTTCCAGAGAGGTTGTGTAGGGCATATATGCGGGCGGCGCATTCTTGTTTTTTTATTCGCTTGCAGAGAAGTGTCTCAGCTCTGTCTCCCATAGAATAGAAGGAGGTCCTAGTCCTCCGGAGACATTTTTCGTGCTGCTCCAGCAAGAAGGCACAGAGTTGCATGCACACCCGGATGATTTGATCAAAGATAGAGGGTGACGGGAGGTTTGATTAATCCTCTCCAGACAGAACAGCTCAGACAAGAGAGCCACTCTAGCACAATCTCTCTCCCTTTTTATTTGAGAGGCCCAGAGTGTCTCATCCGAGACTTCCTGGTTATGATTAAGAGAGAAAAAGTTGCTGAGTGCCGCTCCTACATTGTCGCTTACTCCTTGCCTAGAGAGCAGGCTCAGGTTCAACCTCCATGATGGCGAGGGACCGCCCACCACAGAAACAACCAGACTCACCGGAGCATGGTCAGACCAGGAAATCAGACCAATCTCGGAAGCAACACAGCACGATAGCGGCTTGCTGTCCAACAAAAAATAATCAATTCTAGAGTGTGATCTGTGTCTGTGGGAAAAGAAAGAATTGTCCCTTTCCGTGCTGTGCATGTACCTCCACTCGTCATGGAGGTGGTTCTTCTGATACAGGTGGTCGCCTTTCCCTGGGCCCGGTCAGCAGAACAATCCAAGGGTCGCATTGGAGTAATATTAAAATTGCCACACAAATTAAGCGAGCCCTTTGCAATCCTCGCTGCAAACTATAAAATAGTATGTATAAACCTAATGTGTGAGCAGTTAGGCGCATATACATTACAATTGTAAATGGTCGATCAAATAACATACAGATCAAAATTATGTAACGGCCTGCTGGGCCCATGACCATGCGTAATAGCTGAAAAGAAACTGAGTTTCTAACAAAAATACAGACCCCTGCTTTTTTTCCCCAGGTGGTTAGCAAAAAAGGCCTGGTTAAAATGGCGGTTCTGAGTCCTGAAATTGTCCTTCTGCAAAAGGTGGGATTCCTGGACACACAGGATGTCCACTTTAGACCTACGGGCCACAGATCACATCATGGATTGCTTAGCAGGCGAGTTCAAGCCATTAACATTCAGGTCAACAAACTTAACAGTTATGGTGGATATTTAGGAGTCAGCTTAAGCAGGGCCATCCAGGGAGTAGGGAAGCAGGGGGAGGGGTGGAGAGAGCAAAATAATAAAAAAAAAACAGTAGGGAACACATATGTAAACTGGATAGGCAGATTAGCATCTGGAAAGAAGGGGGGGTAACGAGCTGCTCTGATGGAAGATGAAAACTCCCAAGGGTTGTAAGCAGCTGAGAATCACAGTGAGGGGAGCATCCGTCCCACAGGCACAGACTTTATAATTCAAGGCCAGTTACAATGGCCTCACTTAGCCGTCTTCCAGTCAGCTGTCGTCTTTCGGCCACTGGTTTGTGGACTCAGGGGGAGCCTCCAGGAGTCAGAGGGGTCAGTTTCCAGGATTTTAGGGCATGATCCAGATGTTTAGCCACATAGAGGACATGGAGTGTGCCTTCGTAAGTAAAGTGAACTTTTACAGGGAAACCCCAGCTGTACGGAATCCCGTTATCATGGAGGACCTTGCACATAGGGGCGAATTCCCTGCAACATGCCAATGTGCCTGGAGACAAATCCGGGTAAACCGCTAAGCCAGCGAAGGGAACAGGCAAAGGTGGGTTTTTTCTTAAGGCCTGGAGAAAGTGGTCTTTCACTTTGTAGGAGTGCATGCACGCCAGCACATCCCTGGGTGGAGACTAATTGATGTTTGGAGGCTTTGGGGCCTGGTGAATTCTGTCTATCCCAAGAGCTTCTGGGGAGGCATCAGGGAGGACATGTTTAATGAATGATGTTAGAAGCTCAGCCAGAGCAGGCTCAGCCACTGACTCATGTACCCCTCTGAGCCTGATATTACCTCTTGGGACCTGTCCTCTAAGTTCCAAAGTTTCATCTGATGGGCACTCATCCTCTCTTCTAGTACAGCAAAGTCACCAGCTAAATGGTTTTGAGCTGCTGCATACTAGGCCATCTTCCTCTCAATGTGGTCTGTGTGCTCCCCCAGGCAGCCAATCTCCTTCCTTAGCTCCCCCATCATATCTCTTATATCCTCGTGGGGTGCTTTTCTCAGTGAAGATAGGAGTTTCTGATTCGTGCAAGCATCAGGGGTATGTCGGTAGACTCCTGTGCTTCTTCTTCTCTGTTGCCTTTAGAGGAGTAGGAGGAGGGTGAGTGTGAGCAGGAACCCAGCGCCATGTTAGAGAGCGAGTCCGGCCCAGCGCCTCTGCTGAAAAAATCAGTCAGTTTCGCAGGGGTCTTGAGGCGCTTTAGACTCCCCCAAGGCATGGTATCGGTCCTGACGGCTGTATCTGAATGCGGGTGAATAAGCTGGCCGGTGAGAGCCACAGTGAGCCGCTGGAAAGTCTGTGGCTGCAGAAGCTCCGGAATCAAACAGTGGACTTCATGAGCTCTTAGGCTCCTCCCCCTGTAGCAAAGCTTTTAATGTATGTAAGAGAACACTGTATGTATGTAGCAGAGCTGAGTTTGCATGTAATGTGCATTGTGAGGCACCGCCGTTATGATCCCCATGGCCGGAACGCATTACATGCAGGATCATGGTATGATCCTGTTCACACTGGCCGGTTTTATAGTGGATGACGCTGTATGAACCTGTCCAGAACACAAGGAGTTAAATGTGTGTGCTGTAAAGCTGTAACAGTCATGAGACTAGTGAGCGGCTGTGAGTGACATGAGATCGATGAGGCCCTGAGGAAAGGAATGGGTGCTGATTGTTGACGGCCCAGGTGGGTGTGTCCTGAGTAGTAGCAGCACAGCTGGATGAGTCAGAGTGGGAGTGGCAGGCACGATATAGAGCCTGCCAGCTGAGAGACAGGGAGATTGAAGCTGAGATCATGCTGAGAGATCATTCTGAGATAATGACCAGCCTGAGTGCAGAGCAGTGCAAGGCTCTGTGTGCATGGAATGATGGGAGCATGCTAGCTCCATGCCGAGGCTTAGGACCGAGGTCGTGACAGCACCTGGAGTGGGGAAGCCGTGGCTGAACCCGGTGGATACTGGTCCGGGCGTGTGGTTGAGACACGTCCGGGAAAGGAGCTCTTGGGGACGCTAGGTGTACCCATGACCCAGGTAGCGAGACCCGGATCTGTGCCCGGTAAGAAAAGCAGTTCCTGAATGCTTGTGTGAACTGTGCACCTTGTGTGTAAATCATGCCAGGCGAGCGTAGCCGCCATTAGGTCCAGTGAAGGACCTGTTGAACTTTATCTGTATTGTATGGCTTTTTAAAAGACCCAGCTAGTGAATGTAGCCCTATAGGGGCAGATGTATGAAGTGTGCCAGGCGGGCATAGACCGCCCTTGGGACCGACTCAGTGTAGTCAGTTAAAGGTCCTGATGAACCGGAATGTATGTAGCCTTTGGGAGGCGAATGTATGTAGCCCTTCGGGAGGCGATTTTATGAAGTGTGCCAGGCGGGCATTGACCGCATTTGGGACCAACTCAGTGTAGTCAGTTAAAGCGAACCTGTCACCCCCTCCAGGCATCTAAAGATAACATAGCCACCTTCTGCAGCACTAAGGCTGCATTCTGACAAGGTGTCTATAGCATTTATGCTCCCTTGATTCACTGAAATAAAGACTTATATAAAATCTGTTTCAAACCAGACCCAAGACCGGGAGGCGGGTTTTCATGTGTCTATCTCCCTCCTCTGTGGTGTCAGTCATCCCTCTCTGCTCTCTGTGTGCCACCTCCAGGGCATCTCCCTGCATTACAGAGCTTTGTCAGCTCTGCTACAACATAGAGCTGCTGTTATAAGAGACCCCACAGTAGTAAATCTAGCAGGAGGACGAGCAGAGAAAGCACTGCCTGCTACATAGCAGCCTTGAGCTGAGCTGTCAGCAGTGCAGCAGAGTTGAGTTTGTGCTTTAGATCAGGGGCTGAGGACGGAGCAATGCTGCTGGGTACAAGAAACTGAAAGTGAAACCTGCTCAGCTCAACGGCTGCTACTTAGCAGGCAGTGCTTTCTCTGCTCGTCGTCCTGCAAGATTTACTACTGTGGGGTCTCCTATAACAGCAGCTCTATGTTGTAGCAGAGCTGACAAAGCTCTGTAATGCAGGGAGGTGGCCCTGGAGGCGGCACACTGAGAGCAGAGAGGGATGACTGACACCACAGAGGAGGGAGATAGACACTAGAAAACCCGCCTCCCGGTCTTGGATCAGGTTTGAAACAGATTTTATAGAAGTCTTTATTTCAGTGAATGAAGGGAGCATAAATGCTATAGACACCTTGTCAGAATGCAGCCTTAGTGCTGCAGAAGGTGGCTATGTTATCTTTAGATGCCTGGCGGGGGTGACAGGTTCGCTTTAAAGGTTCTGATGAATCGGAATGTATGTAGCCCTTTGGGAGGCGATTGTATGTGGCCCTTTGGGAGGTGATTATGTGTTATGTGGCCCTTTGGGAGGCGATTGTGTGTAGCCCTTTGGGAGGCGATTTTCTGAAGTGTGCCAGGCGGGCATAGACCGCGTTTGGGTCCGACTCAGAGTAGTCAGTTAAAGGACCTGATGAACTGCAACGTATGTATGTACTAGAGGTCAGATTCAGGGGTTAATAGGGCTCCTATAGTAGGGTAACAGATGGTTGTCCCGGATACTAAGGTTTGCCAATCCCTGTTCTGAACCCAGATGTGCCACAGTCCGTGGATGTCTATATGATGGGCTGTGAGCGTGTGAATGGACGCGTGTGGTCCATGGTGGCTTATAGGATGGATCACATATTGTATGTAAGAACCCAGTCAGGCTGGAGTCCTGATTCCGGGGTAGTATGAAGCTGGGGAAATAAAGCCAGGCGGCTGGTTCCGCCATTGGGACCCATAGGGCCTGTTGATATGGTAACTGATGTATTGTTAAATGTATGTAAAATGTAGATAGGCCGGATGCCGTAGCCACCATGGGAGCGGTTGTTAGAGCTCCAATGGGGACAGAGAGGTGGTAAAGGTCCCGGGTAACTATAAGATGTTATGTGCAATATAAGTGTTATGTAATGTTATATGTAAATGTATGGTGTATTTATGTATGGTGTTTATAATCAATGTGATATGTGTCAAACATGCTACCCAGGTTATGTGTTGGTATGTGAAAAATAAACAGGTAGACATTGGTTAAATTATTAACACGTGTTTTGTCGTTATGCAAGCTGGTTCCCCGGGTGCTACCTCACAGCATGCAAAAAAAGTGTACATATTGTAGTTGTAAAGCTAATTGGACTATGGAACATGTGATTAATTGTAAAACAGTGGGCAAAACTGTCACTGAAAAAGACCTAGGTGTATGGGTAGATGACAAACTCACATTTAGTGGCCAGTGTCAGGCAGGTGCTGCAAAGGCAAATAAAATAATGGGATGCATTAAAAGAGGCATAGATGCTCATGAGGAGAACATAATTTACCACTATACAAGTCACTAGTGCGACCACACTTGGAATACTGTGTACAATTCGGGTCTCCGGGGTACAAGAAAAACATAACTCAACTAGAGCGGGTCCAGAGAAGAGCGACCAAGGTTATTAGAGGCCTGAGGGGTTTGAAATACCAAGACAGGTTATTATACTAAGGCTTAGGGGTGGTCTTATAATAATGTATAAATATATGAGGGGACAGTACAGAGACCTTTTTAATGATCTCTTTACTCTTAGGCTTCATACGGGGACAAGGGGGCATCCTCTACGTCTGGAGGAAAGAAGGTTTATTCATAATCACAGATGTGGATTCTTTACTGTAAGAACAGTGAGACTATGGAACTCTCTGTCACATGATCTTGTAATGAGTGAGTCACTACTAACATTTAAGAAGGGCCTGGATGCCTTTCTTGGAAACTATAATATTACCAGTTATTAGTGATGGGCGAATCCTAAATTACTCGGACTCGCTTGACTCTAGCGAGTCCGAGCCCGGGACTCGCTACTCGTTGCGAGTCTAGCGAGTCCAATGTTAATGAATGGGGAAGCGAGTAATAGCGAGTAATGTGTGATTTAAAAATCGCAGATGTGTGTCGGAAAGCGCTCGCATTGCCGTGTCGGAAGCCCCACTCGCAACTGTATTTTGCTGCTGTCTCCGAGGCCAAACTCGCATGTGTTTGAGGCGAGGCAAGTGATTTTCTGCAGCAAACCCCATGCTTTGTGCAAACAGGAAATAAGCCGACTTGAGCTTCCTGGCTGGACGCGCAGAAAGTCACAGCGAGGAAGCATGGCCCCTGTCAACACCCTGCAATTAATTGCTCTGGTGGAGGCTCGGCCCCTGCTTTGGCTGCCTACTGACCCTGCGTATGTGGATAATGTACAGCGGACTACGGCCTGGAGGGAGATCGCACAGGGCGTTTTCCCAACGTTTCATCGTTGTGGCCATGATGTGCAGAACAATATGGGTGAGTTAAATGTGTTCACACGTTATATTGCATTTACCGTATATAGTCGTGTATAAGCCGACCCGTGTATAAGCCGACCCCCCCTACTTTAGCCCCAAAAAAGTGGGAAACCATATTGACCGCCATCCTTGTATACAGCGGCTATCACTGTTAGACAGCCCCCCAGCAGAGTATACAGCTCCACCTGCAGAGTATACAGGCCCCCCCAGTGTGTATATATGCCACCGATATTAGGGTATACAGACCCCCCGTGGGCACACAGGCCCCCCAGCACTGGGTATACAGGGCCCCCAGTGGTTATACAGGGCCCTCATAGTAGGGTCTACAGCCCCCCCGTGGGTATACAAGACCCCAGCAGTGGGTATACAGGGCCCCCGTGGGTATACAGGGCCCCCATAGTAGGGTATACAGGGCCCTCAATGTGTTATAATGCGCCGTCGCATGGTTGCCTATATTTGGATGGGGTCACAATAGTACACTTAGTTTAAGGGCTGTTCCTCCTGGCTCTGAAGGCCAGGGGGTTGGGTGTATATAAATACCACTAATGAGCGGAGTCTGGTGCCCGCACTATTACATTCTCTATGCGTTGACATGTGCCCTGCCCCATTTGTGATTGTGGCCACGTGAGCTCAATGTCCGTAATGCTGTTGATGATGTTCCACACTGTCGTTTCCATGTGCCTTGTATACACATTACACACACAACATGATTAAAATGTTATTGTTGATTTGTACAAATACTTTTAGTGTTTCAAATGTTACAGAGGTCTAAACCCGGTTTGAAATCATTTCACAGTTGACCACATTATGAAGCGATGGAGGAGCTGCCGCGACCAATTCAAGCGGCAACACCGGAGGATCATGGAGGGGGGCCCGGAAGCTGGTCACGGGATAATATATTGCCACTATGAACAGCTGTCATTTCTGGAACCGGTGGCCCGTATGCCAAGGTATGTGTCTGCCGCACTGTTGTTTACTATTATTGTTATTATTATTTATTTATATAGCGCCATTAGGTTCCATGGCACTTTACATGAGGATAAGGGTTAACGACAAAAAACAGTACATGAAGACAATCAGGTCATACAGGTACAAGAGGAGAGGACCCTGTCCACGAGGGCACACAGTGTACGTATGAAGCTCTATAATGAGTGTGCTGGTTTACATACCCACACTGGGGTTTGTTTCTGCCATGGTGCAACACAATTTTATTACCTTTGGCAATGATCCAGGACATACACATTTATAGTCACATTGTGACGTTGGGACAAATAAGCAATGTTCTGCAGGGTGGTCAGACACAATGTTCCGTGACCTCACAATTAGCTATTATTGTTGGCATGTTTGTGGAACAAAGCCATGTTCTTCCCTGCAATGGCCTCTAAGGTGTGTGGCCCTGTCTGGTTTGCCTGTCATAAGCCTCATTTGTATCAGTTCCTAATGGCCTCGACTTGCATAAGGGCCACATACATCCCTACACGTTTAGTTGTGGGTGTTTTTTTCGTCTAAATAATGTTGCAAGGATATACCCCTTTTGCACTAAACTGTTTGTACACCATCCCAGATTGTTGACACAGTCACACACATTTCAGAACATACCCTGTATCACTACAAATATGTGTGGTTCAGTTTTCCCATGGGTATATTTGGGGCTGCAAGGTGATGGTGTAGATATTAGGGCCCACATGTGAATTTTAGTTTTTTTGTCGTAAACTCATGGCCACATTACGAATCCTCCGGAAAACATAGTGTATTAATGCTGTATAAAATCAAACTAAAGAGGGCCATATTTTAAGTGCAACAGGCTTTTATGTCCAAGGTCCTTTAGGAAACCCGAGGTTTGCCCTTGCTGCTCCCGGTTTTTTGTTCGGCCCCGTTGGAATAACTGTAAAACTGTCCATCTGTGCATACCACCTTGTTTGGCACCAACGATGTGTGACCTGCTGCTCCAAAACAACCCCATACTCTATGTCCATTACAGTCGTTTCAAGACCCAAGCCATCTGTTTGGTGTGTTTTATTTACCAAGACATTCCTGATTAGCATACATGGCAGCAAAAAGGAGTGTAGGCCACTAACGCCAAATACTCATGTGTCACCTATGCTGCATGACTCCATTTCCTGTCTTGCTCACCTGCCCTATAGATCTGGGTTATGTGCATTGAGTCCAAGGCCGTCCACACTGTGTGTTTTTGTGTCCATCTGATGGCAAACAACCCTGAAGAATGTGTTTGCCTCACAGTGTCAGGCTATAGCTTTGTCCACATAAAGTTTCCACAAAAAGTCTAAGCAATAGTTGTGGCCACTAATATGTCTTCAAGTGACTACATAGCTGTCCTGCCTAAGGCAGGGCACAGTGTAATAGTGCGGACAAATTTTAAAATTTGTAATGTAATGGCAAAAAATCGTGGAGCAACACTACCCACACATACAATATAGTTTGAGGCATGAGCCAAAAATGTCATTAATTTATTTGCTGCAATTCCATCTTAAGGGCAAGAATGAAAAGACACAGAATACACAGATACACTGAGTCAAAAAAGCGTGCACATGTTATGTTTGGCCTATAGTTTTGTTTCCAAACGCAACCCATTCACCAAATGTTTTTTATATTTACCCACAGAGCTGCTCACTTTCGGAGGCGGCGTCGTCACCCGCCAGCAGAGCTGCCTGAGGAGGGGAGGGAGGCACCTCAACCCCCACCAGATAAGGAGGAGGGAGTACCACCACCACCTCTGCCTCCGCCACCACCACCACCACCACCACCTTTGGGGCCACAGATAGAAGAGGAGGAGGATGAAGGGCCACACCAGCACCCTCCACTCCCGACTGCCAGCAGTGTGGGGAGTAACTGGAACCCCAGCAGCCCTGCTCTGATCCCGGGGGCACCACAAGACCGCAGAGGACAGTGTAATGCTAACTTTGCCCGCAGTCTCATACCGTTCTTGGATGACATTCCATTCGAGAGACGACTGCGGGCATGGTCAGCAATACATATTGTTATAGATGCATGTAGCCCTCCAAACCACCCTGGCCAGGTCTTTTCATATTTGGAGGGGTGGCAGCAATCTGGGGCAAACAGGCTGGACAGGCACACACCACGGAGGGACAGCTATGTGGCGACCCAGAGGCCGTACCAACCTTTCCGGCCAACCCACATGGACCTGCCAACCCAAGGCCATTTTGAGAGACCGGCCCAGGTGACCCACCCTACAGGGTTACAAGCAGTGGGGGAGGCTATCCATGGGGCCCTGGCCCTCCTCCAGGACCAGGGTGATGGTGGCGGGGTAGAGGCTACCCCACACAATGTTCACACCTACCACCAGCTGTAGGTTCAACTTTTTTTTTTTGTAATCTAAATAGTGCATGTTTGCACTTTTGACATGTTTATTTCTGTTTTTTTTCTTTGCTTTTCTAAAGTTAAAAAAAAAAAAAAAAAAAAAAAAAACAACAATCTGACATCTTTGCCATTAAGGCATAATAATACAGATTTTCAAAAAAAATGATTTGTGTCTGTCTTTTTTCAGGTAATGGATGTGTAGGTTGTTTTGTGAGTGGCCTTAAAGTCATCATCATTAGCAAGTACTTTACGGCCTGCATGGCGCATGAGGGCACCTTGGTTACTACGTGTAAAATCATTACTGCACATACCAATGTTGCTAACAAAGAAATAGTGCCTGTGTTTGGGGGGGGTTACTTAATGACTCGGTATGTCAACAACACTAGGAACACAGATGCGAGAGGCTGGGACGTCTACTTGCAACACAGAACGTCTATGCGTTATCTCCGTAGCGTACAGTGGGACCCTTCGCCCGGCGCCAAAAAATTAGCCCAAGGGGCTTGATCAACTCTTTTTAGATATAGAGTAGGGAGCGTGGACCATAGTATAGTCTTGCTTGTCCTGAGAGCATAGTACAAGCAACGTCTTCGATGCAGGTATAGGCTTGTTGCCTCAAAAAATTAGCCCAAGGGGCGGGATCAACTCTATTTAGAAGTAGAGGAGGGAGCGTGGCCCATAGTATAGTCTTGCTTGTCCTGAGAGCATAGTACAAGCAACGTATTCGATGCAGGCATAGGCTTGTTGCCTCAAAAAATTAGCCCAAGGGGCGGGATCAACTCTATTTAGAAGTAGAGGAGAGAGCGTGGCCCATAGTATAGTCTTGCTTGTCCTGAGAGCATAGGAGAAGCAACGTCTTCGATGCAGGTATAGGCTTCTTGCCTCAAAAAATTAGCCCAAGGGGCTTGATCAACTCTATTTAGAAGTAGAGGAGGGAGCGTGGCCCATAGTATAGTCTTGCTTGTCCTGAGAGCATAGTACAAGGAACGTCTTCGATGCAGGTATAGGCTTGTTGCCTCAAAAAATTAGCCCAAGGGGCGGGATCAACTCTATTTAGAAGTAGAGTAGGGAGCGTAGCCCATAGTATAGTCTTGCTTGTCCTGAGAGCATAGTACAAGCAACGTATTCGATGCAGGCATAGGCTTGTTGCCTCAAAAAATTAGCCCAAGGGGGGGATCAACTCTATTTAGAAGTAGAGGAGGGAGCGTGGCCCATAGTATAGTCTTGCTTGTCCTGAGAGCATAGTACAAGCAACGTATTCGATGCAGGCATAGGCTTGTTGCCTCAAAAAATTAGCCCAAGGGGCTTGATCAACTCTTTTTAGATATAGAGGAGGGAGCGTAGCCCATAGTATAGTCTTGCTTGTCCTGAGAGCATAGTACAAGCAACGTATTCGATGCAGGCATAGGCTTGTTGCCTCAAAAAATTAGCCCAAGGGGCTTGATCAACTCTTTTTAGATATAGAGTAGGGAGCGTGGCCCATAGTATAGTCTTGCTTGTCCTGAGAGCATAGTACAAGCAACGTATTCGATGCAGGCATAGGCTTGTTGCCTCAAAAAATTAGCCCAAGGGGCTTGATCAACTCTTTTTAGATATAGAGGAGGGAGCGTGGCCCATAGTATAGTCTTGCTTTTCCTGAGAGCATAGTACAAGCAACGTATTCGATGCAGGCATAGGCTTGTTGCCTCAAAAAATTAGCCCAAGGGGCATGATCAACTCTTTTTAGATATAGAGTAGGGAGCGTGGCCCACAGTATAGTCTTGCTTGTCCTGAGAGCATAGTACAAGCAACGTATTCGATGCAGGCATAGGCTTGTTGCCTCAAAAAATTAGCCCAAGGGGCTTGATCAACTCTTTTTAGATATAGAGGAGAGAGCGTGGCCCATAGTATAGTCTTGCTTGTCCTGAGAGCATAGGAGAAGCAACGTCTTCGATGCAGGTATAGGCATGTTGCCTCAAAAAATTAGCCCAAGGGGCTGCATTGTATTTTTAAGAAAAAATAAAAATTAGAAATGCTCACAAGCGGATGCACTTGTAAAGTAAAAAGATGTTTACTGATTGCGTATTTTTTTTATCATGCCGCAAATGTTTCAGGAACATGACTTATCACATCGTCTCAGCTGAGGGAGATGCCGATACTTCCTGTCTTAAAAGGGCATAAAGTTACAAGCGCAATATTCCAGTCCTATTAATTAAGATTAGGTTACACTACAATTGGGTACTGTCGTCTGGGGGACTTACGAACTCCGATGATATCCAGTCCTTGTTGAACTTTATGAGAGTCAGCCTGTCGGCATTTTCAGTAGTAAGCCGTGACCTTCTATCAGTGACTATACCCCCAGCGGCACTGAAAACACGCTCTGATGTCACACTAGCAGCTGGACAGGCCAGCACCTCCAAGGCATACAGAGCGAGCTCTGTCTAAGTGTTAAGCTTGGAAACCCAGTAGTTAAAGGGTACTGAAGGGTCGGTTAGGAAGCTGGTACTGTCACTGACATACTCATTCACCATGTTTGAAAATTGTTGTCTCCTATTCAAGGTGACCGCAGGCATTATCCGTTGTTGATTGGAAGGTCTGTTGAACATCGCCCAGTTGGTGGACATCTTACCCCCACCTCTTCTTGACATTGTTGACGTTTGTGTCCCAACCAAAGGCTGCTGTTGGAAAGAGCTGATTCTTCGGGGTACAGCGGAGTCAGACGGTGATATGGACATCAAATTGTCAACAACAACAGTCTTGAAAAATTCCGTCGTTAAGCCCCTGGTTGACTGCAACAGCAGCGACGGAAATTTATCTTTGTATCTGGGGTCCAAAAAGGTTGACAACCAATAGAGGTTGCTGGCATATATGTGAATGACGCGTGGATCTTGGGAGAGACATTGACACATTACGTCAGCCATATGCGCTAAGCTGCAAAGACTCATCTCCTCGGTTGCAACAGAATGAGGATCACTACGCATCATGGCCTCTACATCGGTCTCCGCCTCCTCCTCTTCAGCCCACCCATGCTGTACCGACATAAACGTAGGGTTTGGAGTACCATCTGGGTTCACATCAGTACCACAGAAAAATGAATCTTCTTCATCATCACCCTCATCACCTTCTTCTTCCAGAGCCAATGTAGCCTGCTGGTGTTGGCTTGGCTGGCTAGGATCAGCGATGTTAAATTCTGGCTCCATAGCCATCCGCTGGGCCCTCAAAGCTTCTGTTTTAAGATTCAGGAGCGACTCCTTAAGCAAACAGAGCAGGGGGATGGTGAGACTGATAATGGACTGATCATCGCTGACAAGTTTTGTGCAGTATTCAAAGTTGTCCAGCAACTCGCAAAGATCAGCGATCCAGACCCACTCTAAAGTTGTAATGTGTCTGGTCTGACTTCCGTGGTGATGGGCATGTTGCAGCTGATATTCAGCTATTGCCCTCTGCTGCTCATTAAACCTTGCCAACATATGGAATGTTGAGTTCCATCTCGTGGGCATGTCGCAAATTAGCCGGTGTTTAGGCAAATTAAATTGGCTTTGAAGGACTAAAAGACTGCCAACTGCTGTGGACGAATGCCTAAAATGGGCGCAAATTCGCCTCACCTTCTCGAGTAGGTTAGATAACTCGGGGTATATTTTAAGGAATTTTTGAACTATTAAGTTCTGCACGTGAGCCAGGCAAGGGACGTGCACAAGGTTACCGTGCTTCAGTGCCGCCACAAGGTTTCGTCCATTATCGCTCACAACAAGACCTGGTTGTAGTTGCAGTGGGGCCAGCCACTCATCAGTCTGTTGCTTAAGACCCTTCCATAGCTCAGTTGCAGTGTGAGGTGTGTCACCTAGACAAATAAGCTTCAGAAGAGCCTGTTGTCGCCTTGCTGAAGCACTACTGCAAAGCTCCCAACTTGGACGTGAGGGTGCGGGCAGCTGAGCAGTGGACAAGGAAGTTGCAGAAGCAGATTGCGCACTGGACATATATGATGAGGCAGCCACCCTGAATGATGTTGTGCCTGCTATTCGTGGAGTTGGCAGTATTTCAGATGCTCGACTTTGCGAAGTTGGGACACTGTCCACCAGGTTGATCCAGTGAGCCGTTACTGAGATGTATCTGCCCTGTCCACAAGTACTTGTCCACGTGTCCGTTGTTAGGTGGACTTTGGCAGTTACCGCATTAGTTAGTGCACGCTTTAAGTTGTTGACAACGTGCTGGTGTAACGCGGGGACGGCACTACGTGAGAAAAAGTGGCGGCTGGGTACAGTGTATCGTGGTGCCGCCACAGCCAACAACTTCCGAAAAGACTCTGTACCTACCAGCCTAAACGGCAGCATTTCCACAGCTAACAACTTTGCAATTTTAGCAGTCATTTTTTGTGAAAATGGGTGTGTGGATAGGTACTTCTTTTGCCTTTCATACAGCTGTGGCACAGACAACTGGACGTTTGTCGTGCACACACCAGTGGCTTCACTACTCTGAAGTCTCTCTTGTAGCGCAGCTTCGGAGGAGTACGTTTCAGCCGGAGCTGATGCCTGAACACTAGCTGGTGAAGGATGGATCTGAGGTGGCCTGGAAGTGTTGGGATCAGAAGGCACTGATTCTGAACCCTGATGGGCCAACCACTGAATTGGGTGCTTAACAGACATATGCTTACGCATACTGCTGGTGCTCAGGTTTTTTTTTTCCCAGGCCTCTACTTAGCCTTGCATGGCATATATTGCAGATCACCACATTTGGTATAGATGGGGCATCCTTAAAAAAATGCCACACAATGGCTTTTCGGCCTTTATGTTGAATTGGAGGCAAAGGAGGATGACTCTGTACCACACCAACTGTTGACACAGTTTGGGCAACTGTGTTTACAGTTTGTGCAACAGTTGGTACACTTTGTGCAACAGTTGACACAATTTGGCCAACTGTTCTCACTGTTTGTGTTCTGGAGAAAGGAGTAAGCCTGGGTGCTTTTGGCGGTGGTGCATAGCCACTTTCCTCCTCCTGGCTGCTCTGTTGGCTATGCATGCCAAGAGTCCAGGTAGGATCTGTGGTCTCATCATCCACGCCTTCCTCCTCAAAGTCTTCAGGATAATGTGACTGAGCAGGCTGGCCAGATGAGATGTGTGTCTCATCATCGTCATCATCATCCACCTCCTGAGATGCTGTATGGGTTTGGTGAAAGTGGCTTTCTTGAGTACGAGGTGCTTCCAAACTTTGGCCATGAATAGACATTATGTCTTCTTCAAGTATCTCGTCAGGCACTGATAAAGAAAGGCCAGATAGAATCGAGTGCTGATACGAACCAAATAAATCATCGGAGTGACCAAGGTCGCACTCCAAGTTTTCCTCTGGCTGCCGAAGGCTTGAGGAAATAGGAAGCCTTTGAGGATTGGATGGCCCTGCGTTGTCTGTAGCGACACTAGACTGTGTTGGCATGGACGATTGTGTACTCAAAGAACCAGTGGTGGAGGTGTTATCAGCCATCCAAGTTGTTATCTGGTCATGCTCTTCCGGCCTCAAGACACGTTTTTGTTGAGTACTGATAATTTTAGACAGGAGAAAGAGAGATCTGTCAATCCTCGTCTGTCTACCTGTACCAGTGCCTTCTTGGGCACGACTGCTACGGCCACGACCTCGTCCCCGTCCCTTTGCCACATCTTTTTGCGGAAATTGTGGCTTTTGTGACATTTTTGAAAAATGCACAGCCACCGAGATGGAGTTTGGTGTTGCTGTAGGCGTCACTTACTGGCGGGTTAAGTGTGTGCTAACACTTGATAGTGAAGCAGCACACTAGTCCCTGAAAAAATTAGAAAGTGCGCACAGCCACCGAGATGGAGTTTGGTGTTGCTGCAGGCGTCACTTACTGGCGGGTTAAGTGTGTGCTAACACTTGACAGTGAAGCAGCACACTAGTCCCTGAAAAAATTAGAAAGTGCGCACAGCCACCGAGATGGAGTTTGGTGTTGCTGCAGGCGTCACTTACTGGCGGGTTAAGTGTGTGCTAACACTTGACAGTGAAGCAGCACACTAGTCCCTGAAAAAGTTAGAAAGTGCGCACAGCCACCGAGATGGAGTTTGGTGTTGCTGCAGGCGTCACTTACTGGCGGGTTAAGTGTGTGCTAACACTTGACAGTGAAGCAGCACACTAGTCCCTGAAAAAATTAGAAAGTGCGCACAGCCACCGAGATGGAGTTTGGTGTTGCTGTAGGCGTCACTTACTGGCGGGTTAAGTGTGTGCTAACACTTGACAGTGAAGCAGCACACTAGTCCCTGAAAAAATTAGAAAGTGCGCACAGCCACCGAGATGGAGTTTGGTGTTGCTGTAGGCGTCACTTACTGGCGGGTTAAGTGTGTGCTAACACTTGACAGTGAAGCAGCACACTAGTCCCTGAAAAAATTAGAAAGTGCGCACAGCCACCGAGATGGAGTTTGGTGTTGCTGTAGGCGTCACTTACTGGCGGGTTAAGTGTGTGCTAACACTTGACAGTGAAGCAGCACACTAGTCCCTTAAAAAATTAGAAAGTGCGCACAGCCACCGAGATGGAGTTTGGTGTTGCTGTAGGCGTCACTTACTGGCGGGTTAAGTGTGTGATAACACTTGACAGTGAAGCAGCACACTAGTCCCTGAAAAAATTAGAAAGTGCGCACAGCCACCGAGATGGAGTTTGGTGTTGCTGTAGGCGTCACTTACTGGCGGGTTAAGTGTGTGCTAACACTTGACAGTGAAGCAGCACACTAGTCCCTGAAAAAATTAGAAAGTGCACACAGCCACCGAGATGGAGTTTGGTGTTGCTGCAGGCGTCACTTACTGGCGGGTTAAGTGTGTGCTAACACTTGACAGTGAAGCAGCACACTAGTCCCTGAAAAAATTAGAAAGTGCGCACAGCCACCGAGATGGAGTTTGGTGTTGCTGCAGGCGTCACTTACTGGCGGGTTAAGTGTGTGCTAACACTTGACAGTGAAGCAGCACACTAGTCCCTGAATAAATTAGAAAGTGCGCACAGCCACCGAGATGGAGTTTGGTGTTGCTGTAGGCGTCACTCACTGGCGGGTTAAGTGTGTGCTAACACTTGACAGTGAAGCAGCACACTAGTCCCTGAAAAAATTAGAAAGTGCGCACAGCCACCGAGATGGAGTTTGGTGTTGCTGTAGGCGTCACTTACTGGCGGGTTAAGTGTGTGCTAACACTTGACAGTGAAGCAGCACACTAGTCCCTGAAAAAATTAGAAAGTGCGCACAGCCACCGAGATGGAGTTTGGTGTTGCTGCAGGCGTCACTTACTGGCGGGTTAAGTGTGTGCTAACACTTGACAGTGAAGCAGCACACTAGTCCCTGAAAAAATTAGAAAGTGCGCACAGCCACCGACATGGAGTTTGGTGTTGCTGCAGGCGTCACTTACTGGCGGGTTAAGTGTGTGCTAACACTTGACAGTGAAGCAGCACACTAGTCCCTGAAAAAAATTAGAAAGTGCGCACAGCCACCGAGATGGAGTTTGGTGTTGCTGCAGGCGTCACTTACTGGCGGGTTAAGTGTGTGCTAACACTTGACAGTGAAGCAGCACACTAGTCCCTGAAAAAATTAGAAAGTGCGCACAGCCACCGAGATGGAGTTTGGTGTTGCTGTAGGCGTCACTTACTGGCGGGTTAAGTGTGTGCTAACACTTGACAGTGAAGCAGCACACTAGTCCCTTAAAAAATTAGAAAGTGCGCACAGCCACCGAGATGGAGTTTGGTGTTGCTGTAGGCGTCACTTACTGGCGGGTTAAGTGTGTGCTAACACTTGACAGTGAAGCAGCACACTAGTCCCTGAAAAAATTAGAAAGTGCGCACAGCCACCGAGATGGAGTTTGGTGTTGCTGCAGGCGTCACTTACTGGCGGGTTAAGTGTGTGCTAACACTTGACAGTGAAGCAGCACACTAGTCCCTGAAAAAATTAGAAAGTGCGCACAGCCACCGAGATGGAGTTTGGTGTTGCTGCAGGCATCACTTACTGGCGGGTTAAGTGTGTGCTAACACTTGACAGTGAAGCAGCACACTAGTCCCTGAATAAATTAGAAAGTGCGCACAGCCACCGAGATGGAGTTTGGTGTTGCTGTAGGCGTCACTCACTGGCGGGTTAAGTGTGTGCTAACACTTGACAGTGAAGCAGCACACTAGTCCCTGAAAAAATTAGAAAGTGCGCACAGCCACCGAGATGGAGTTTGGTGTTGCTGTAGGCGTCACTTACTGGCGGGTTAAGTGTGTGCTAACACTTGACAGTGAAGCAGCACACTAGTCCCTGAAAAAATTAGAAAGTGCGCACAGCCACCGAGATGGAGTTTGGTGTTGCTGCAGGCATCACTTACTGGCGGGTTAAGTGTGTGCTAACACTTGACAGTGAAGCAGCACACTAGTCCCTGAAAAAATTAGAAAGTGCGCACAGCCACCGAGATGGAGTTTGGTGTTGCTGCAGGCGTCACTTACTGGCGGGTTAAGTGTGTGCTAACACTTGACAGTGAAGCAGCACACTAGTCCCTGAAAAAATTAGAAAGTGCGCACAGCCACCGAGATGGAGTTTGGTGTTGCTGCAGGCGTCACTTACTGGCGGGTTAAGTGTGTGCTAACACTTGACAGTGAAGCAGCACACTAGTCCCTGAAAAAATTAGAAAGTGCGCACAGCCATCGAGATGGAGTTTGGTGTTGCTGTAGGCGTCACTTACTGGCGGGTTAAGTGTGTGCTAACACTTGACAGTGAAGCAGCACACTAGTCCCTGAAAAAATTAGAAAGTGCACACAGCCACCGAGATGGAGTTTGGTGTTGCTGTAGGCGTCACTTACTGGTGGGTTAAGTGTGTGCTAACACTTGACAGTGAAGCAGCACACTAGTCCCTGAAAAAATTAGAAAGTGCGCACAGCCACCGAGATGGAGTTTGGTGTTGCTGCAGGCGTCACTTACTGGCGGGTTAAGTGTGTGCTAACACTTGACAGTGAAGCAGCACACTAGTCCCTGAAAAAATTAGAAAGTGCGCACAGCCAGCGAGATGGAGTTTGGTGTTGCTGCAGGCGTCACTTACTGGCGAGTTAAGTGTGTGCTAACACTTGACAGTGAAGCAGCACACTAGTCCCTGAAAAAATTAGAAAGTGCGCACAGCCACCGAGATGGAGTTTGGTGTTGCTGTAGGCGTCACTTACTGGCGGGTTAAGTGTGTGCTAACACTTGACAGTGAAGCAGCACACTAGTCCCTGAAAAAATTAGAAAGTGCGCACAGCCACCGAGATGGAGTTTGGTGTTGCTGCAGGCATCACTTACTGGCGGGTTAAGTGTGTGCTAACACTTGGCAGTGAAGCAGCACACTGGTCCCTGAAAAAATTATTAAGTGCGCACAAGTAGTCGCACAAGTAGGTGGCGTATGTGCTATTTGCAGCTAGGAGAGCAGCAACGCACTGTTCTGCCACAGACAAAATAACGCTGAAGGGGTTTTTAGGACCCAAAATCTATCAGCTGCCAAAAAATTGTTAATACTACCTCAGCTAAGCCTCTGACTTCAGCTATTAGAACAGCTGAGTGAGTAAGCGAAGCTATGAGGTCGCTCCTGTGAAGACACTGTAGGCCTGCAGCTCCCTGCTTCCCTGCCTGCCTACAGTCTCACAGTACACTGTACTCCTCTGTCCTCCTGCTAGCTCTCACAAGAGCTGTTTGGGGTTAATATAAGGAATCTTGAAGTTCCCTACACTCACTGACAATCCCTATGATCTGCTCCAGAATCTACCTCACCCTGCTCTAGCTCAGATCTTCAGAGAAATGTGCTCAAAATGGCGGTGGCAAGGCTTATATACAGCCTTGCCTGTCATCCATGACATAGCCATCACGATGGACAGCAGCCAATCATAGTAATGCCACAACCAACATGGCTGTGGCATTACTGAATATGATTGGCTAACATGCTTGTCCATCTTCACAAGTTTGTCTGACCTAACACGCTAGGCTGTCTCGGAAGCTTTGTCGGAACATAACAGATTCTGTATTCGCGAGTCCCGAATACAGAATACAGGACTCGGATTCGTAGACTCGCTAGGAATCGCTAAGACTCGCTCAGACTCGCTTGGAATCGCTGCTTACAGCGGGTATCCGTGAAGCGGTGCGATTCTGTAAACGATTTTGGGGACATAGCGATGTGATATAGCGAGTCTCGCTAGTAAAACTAGGATTGCCATTTACTTGCATTTGACTCGCTACTTTGCGAGTCCTCACTGGAAAACTCGCCGAGTAGCGAGTCCTGCGAGTCCCTTACTACTCGCCGAGTAACGAGTCCTAGCGAGTAGATTCGCCCATCACTACCAGTTATATATACTAGATTCTTTGATAGGGCGTTGTTTCAGGGAACTAGTCTGATTCCCGTATGTGGAGTCAGGAAGGAATTTTTTCCCCATTGTGGATCTTAGTGTTGCCAAATGGGATTTTTTTGCCTTCCTCTGGATCTATATGTTAGGCTATGGGTTGAACTAGATAGACTTAAAATCTTCCTTCAACCTTAAAAACTATGTTAATATGATCCTAGACTCAAGAATGTAATTGGTTAACGTAGTACACATGTTTCACACATTCATTGAAAGATTGATGACAACCTAATTTGCTTATTAAAATTGATCTGGAACATCATGTCCAAACTTCAGGCAGATTGACGACACTTATCTGCATAAAGATAAAATTGGGGACCATCATACAGGTTTTGTCAACCCTGTCAGCATTTTGTACACTGTGTAAGCAAAAAACAGCCTGCAAGTGGTGAGGACAGGGTTATACACAGCTTATCAATATGGAGAACTACATGGCAGCAGGTTTACTAGTAACAATCTACTACTGATAAAACTGTGATCTAATAAAAACTGCAGCAATCGGCCCATTAAGTGAGGTACTGATGGAATCAGGGTTTCTGTCTCTATATGAGGTGGTCGACAGGGTAGGGGATACTCGGGTACCGAGGCTGATGGCGGCTTTGATGGGGGATCATGGCTGGTTTATCCCTGGCCCCGTGCCCTGGACCCTCAATGGCGGGGAATGGTGGGGGATAAAGGGGATTGGAAACGTGACGCCACCTATAGTACCTTGTAACGGGTATACCAGCGCTGCAGCCGGCCGCTGAGGTGATGGTGGGTGCAGCAGAGTGTGGTACAGCTACCCACAGGTGGAGCTTTACCTCAGGGCAGCGGGGATGGATGCGGGGAGTAGTAGTTGCATCTCTGCAGACAAGGGGGAAAATTGCGGTGGTTAAGCAGGCACACACACACACACACAGTGATCGTTGTTTCTTACCTTTTACTGGTGACAAGGTAACAGGTAAAGTCCAGAGAAATTACCAGGTCCCCACCTTCCACCTTAGAAACTTATGAGGCCTCCTCTGTCTCTGTGCTCTGTGGTTTGGGATGAGTCCTGCCTGCGCCTGAACCCACCGCTTCTTCTCCCTCTCTGGGCTTTGCTCTTAACTGACTATGAGGCCCTTCTGCGGGGTCCCTGTTTCTCCTATGGCCCCTGGTCCTGTACTTGGTCAGTTTTAGCATCTCTTACTTTGTCTCTTTCAGGGATGAACTCCTCCTGAGTCTTCCGGGCTTTTGCTGTTGCACTAAATGCTGGCAGCATCAGACTCCGGTGTCCGGGTGTGCTAAAGGGCTTTAGTAACTGGTTCCCTTTCTTGATTCCCTATTTCTTCTGCTTGCCTCCGACCCTTTCCCTAGGGTGCAACACAGCGGTCAGTGGTCCCTAGTCCTGGGCCTAAATCCTTCCCAGCAACCAGCTCCTCACTCCAGCTCTCTCCTCTGCTCACTACAGACTGACTACTGAGACTGACTGACTCCTCCCCTCAGGCCAGGATGTTTTAAAGGGGAACTGGCTTAAGGCAGCCAGTAGGGCTCCCCCTTCAGGTCTGGGGTGGAAGGTGTGGTGTGCTGTGCGAACCAAGGTGTAATTCACTCCTTGCACCGGTGGATCCTGTGACAATCCCCAACAGGGGTGCCCCATATATTATGCTGCTCTCAGATTAGTTAGCAAAAACCTGGAGACAGAGACTTCTCTCATTATCTGTTTTCATCTGGGATGTAAATCTGGAATGTCTACTCTGTAACCTGTAGTACCACAAGTATTGTTTAAGTATCGTTAATGACGAGCACTCTGTCTTTTCTTATTGTGATGGTGCTATTGCGGAAAGGATCCAAGATCCTCAGTCTATAGGTAGTGAAATCCAAGCACACATCCAAGCAACAGAATTTTTATTATACAATGAGAAAAAGTTTCTGATAGGGGAATCAAAGAAAGATCCTTTTATCATTTTTTATATAAATTAACCATCATGTCCATTAATTTATATAAAAAATGATAAAAGTATCTTTCTTTGATTCCCCTATCAAAAACTTTTTCTCATTGTATAATAAAAATTCTGTTGGAATAATGTACATGAAGCACAAGTGGTAATTCAATTTGGTGTACAAAGGAAATTTCTTTTAAAAGCTAGTGATACATTTATTTATTTATTTAAAAAAAAAAATTAAAACTAAATATTTAATAATAATAAAGATATTTGAATAAAACAATGATTTCGATTATTAAAATTTTAAAATGATAATGAAATTATTTTGTTCTTTTGAGAGATTTTTACTATCTATTATAACATTAGTTCATTTTCATGAAGATATCTCCCTGCTGTGATACTACACACCAGACAACAAGCCATCGGCATTCAGAGTGATTGTCACTGTGGGTTCTATTCCCATTAGTGGCTCCATTTAATGCCCCAATATAATTTCAGAGTTCAAATTATACTGTATTACTCATTTCTTTGTCTGTTCAATCTATATGTCCAAATATAAATCTGAAATAAAAATATTGGAAGCGCCTTCTTAAAAAAAATCCACAAGATGGCGCTAGAGAGGAAATGCAGAGATCTGGATGCAGTTTCTATGGTGATGAGAGTGGTACCAAGGTTTATATGCAAGTTGTACTCTATATTTTTGCCACAAGGGGGAGCGAAACACTCTGAGATTAAAGTACTGCTTCTTTCAGCGAAAAAATGACAGCAGATATATATAGAAATCTGTAGAATTACAGTGTTTGGCTTTGAGTGAGAAAGGAAGAGTAAAAATTGATATGTTAAATTAACAGTAAAGGTGCTTAAGAGGTCCCAATTTAATTTGACAGTAAAAAGGTGCTCAGTGACTGTGAGTGAATTACTACTCTAAAAATATGTGAGATGGATACATCAGATATCCAGGATCTTGATAAGCGAACTGTGTTAGTGAAGAAGCCATGTGTTCAATCTACGCATACTATTAAATCTGTTTTTTCTATTCAAATGTGTGGGGGAAATTGTGAGAGTAAAATATATATCCATGTTGCGTGAAATAATAATGATGAAGATGTGTACTAGTTTAAATCAATTCAGATATTATATTTAACCCCTTAGGTTTCAGAGTGTTTAGCTGGAATATCCAGTATTTCTCTTTCTTTTTCAAAATCTCAAATCTGTTATTCAGATGTACTTGGACATGATCAATAAGGATTATTGTCAACAGTTTCGGGTTCTTATTGTGATACAGACAAAAATGATGGGAGACTCCATGAAATTTATATCCATTTTTACATTTGACCTATGTTTGTTAAGTCTCTCATGCAGAGGTCTAATGGTTCTTCCCACATATTGTCGTCCACAAGGGCACTCCAATAAGTATATGACATAGTCGGTGGTACAATTCATAAAATCACTGTTTAAACAGCTGGTGATTATCATTAGCAGCCCTCTTGGCCTGCTGCCAAGTGGACTGGTATATTCACAGACTGCTAAATCTGCAACAGAGAAAACAGTAATTTTATCAATAAAATCCAACAGAAACGAAAAAGGGGCACCACTAAGACCAGTAATCCTTCTCAGGCAGTGGAATATGCATGTGAGGCGGGACGCACTAGTGCGACCGGTGGTGCCAGTATAGCACAACAATTCATCATCAAAATGTAAGAAAAACGGCACTCACCAGGTCAGCAAGTAGCGGGATCTTTATTGCGGGAACATACAAAGTGCAGGGAGGGGGCGACGAGGTGACAACGGGTCCGTTTCAGGCAAAGGCCCTTCTACCGGTCATGTGACCGGTAGAAGGGCCTTTGCCTGAAACGGACCCGTTGTCACCTCGGCGCCCCCTCCCTGCACTTTGTATGTTCCCGCAATAAAGATCCCGCTACTTGCTGACCTGGTGAGTGCCGTTTTTCTTACATTTTGATGATGAATTTTATCAATATGACAGCAAGCAGCTCAGTAAATGACACATCACTGGAATCAGGGTCTCTGTCTCTACATTATGCTGCTCTCAGATGGGATGGCGAAAACCAGGTGACAGGATCCCTTTAAGAAGGCGCTTCCAATATTTTTATTTCAGATTTATATTTGGACATATAGATAGAACAGAAAACAATTCCTACAAACAAATGAGTAATACAGTATAATTTGAACTCTGAAATTATATTGGGGCATTAAATGGAGCCACTAATGGGAATAGAACCCGTGCTGACAATCACTCTGGGTGCCGATGGCTTGTTGTCTGGTGTGTAGTACCACAGCAGGGAGATATCTTCATGAAAGTGAACTGATGTTATAATAGATAGTTAAAATCTCTCAAACGAACAAAATAATTTCATTATTATCATTTTATAATTTTAATAATCGAAATCATTGTTTTATTCAAATATCTTTATTATTATTAAATATTTAGTTTTAAATTTTTTTTTAAATAAATAAATAAATGTATCACTAGCTTTTAAAAGAAATTTCCTTTATACACCAAATTGAATTACCACTTGTGCTTCATGTACATTATTCCAACAGAATTTTTATTATACAATGAGAAAAAGTTTCTGATAGGGGAATCAAAGAAAGATACTTTTATCATTTTTTATATAAATTAACCATCATGTCCATTCATTATTAATTCTTGCAGTAGCAAGCACCAGCCAAGTTTTGTCCTGATTGTAGTGAAACCTGCAAAACAACAATATAGACTGTCTCAGGAAAAACTGACAATTAATATGATAACGAATATATAAGGGTTCAGTGGTGCTTGCCACTAATACATTGATTATGTCAATACCTAGCCATAGGTTCAAATACTGGTTTTAACAAATCGATTTTATTTATACATTTCATTTTATAGTTTTTAACAATGTTTGATGACTTTTACTATAAATATGATCTGATATAATTCAGGGAAACTATGTACTAACATATTGAGCCAAAATTAACAGATCTTCCCCTATTGACAATGGTAAATATCCACATCCCTATCTGACATTGGTATCACGCCATGTCAGCCATTAAAGCCTCGAAGTTGATTGTGACATTCACCACTAGTGCAACAAGAGAATGACAACTGACACCAACACCCGACCATGGGTTCGATTACTGCCTTTTATGGAAAAATATGTTTCTCTTTCCTTTTATTTGCTCCTGTGTTATTTATTTCTACTTTTGTTTGATATATATTTATTATGCAGGTTTTTATTATATTTATAAGATACATTGTGATGCAATATAGTACAGAATACCCTTATAATAGTAAAATTGCGCCAAAACCAATGGATCCGCCCCTTTTGATGATGATTTTGACATCATAGCCTGTAGCTCCGCCCCTTTTTATGACGATTTTGGCATCATGGTAAACAGACACTCCCCTTTTAACAATCAAGGAACTTGTTTTGTGGGCTATAAAAACCTTGTCTCTTGCTGTACATGTAATACCCTGATGAAGGTGCCAGGATAGGTGCTGAAACGCGTAGGTAAATAAATGAGATCTTTGGTTTGGAACCATTGCCTTCCTTGTGACTTCTTGGAGACATCCATTCATTGGGATCCCACTGAGACAGCAGCGCGGACCGTGACACACCATCTTCCCTATATAGGAGCCGTCCTAACTTAGGATCAGGCGGGGAGGCGGCGGGGTTAGCGATGAGGAGGCATCAGGGAGCGGGGAGCGCAGCACAGAGCAGGAAAGCCGGTGGTGAAGTCTCACCGCTGGCTTTCCCGTCGGTTATTTCAAATGATCAGCTGATGCAGATTAGCTGTTCATTTGAAGAAGCCACGATGCTGTCAGGGAAAGGTTCATGTGAGTTCATGCAGAGCTCAGCTACATATCTGGTAGATGTTGTCTACCAGAGATGTAGCTGAGGTAAAGAAGAAAACCTGATTGGACTACGTCGGACAGAAGAGGATTTTTTTTAATAAAGATGTAGTCTCTAAATTTATTTTTTGCTTTATTTCTAATAAAATATTTTTTTCTGTGTTGTGTTTTTTTTTAAAATTCACTAGAAATTCATGGCGGTCATGTCTAATATTGGTGTGACCCCATGAATTTCAGGCTAAGGGAAAGCTGATAACACAAAGCTGGCCCTAACCCCTTTATTACCCAGTGAGCCATGGCCCCAGGCCCTGGATGAGCTGGGTTCAGCGCCAGAAGATGGCGCTTCTCTGAACGCGCCATTTTCTGGGGTGGCTGCGGACTGCAATTCGCAGTGGGGAAGGTGCCTAGAAAGCTTGGACCTCCCTGCGCTGTGAATTCCAGCCCCAGCTGCATAGTTGTACCTGGCTGGACATGGAAATAGCGCGAAGCCCCACATATTTTTTTTTTATTATTTCATGAAATTCATGAAATAATAAAAAAGGGCTTCCTTCTATTTCTGTTTCCAGGCAGGTACAAAGAGGCACCTGGAGGTTGGAGGCAGCCCATTCCTGCCTGCTGTACCTGGCTGGAAACAAAAAGAAGGCGAAGCCCACGTCAATTTTTTTTTTTTAAAGTTAAAAAAAAATTACATTTAGGGACTGCATCTTTATAAACTCCTCGAGGCCGAAGCGCTGCAGCATTGTAAGGGGGGTTAACTCAGGTCACCCGAGGATAGCTCAGGTCATTACCATCAGGCGGTCTTTACGTTAAAATGTCTGGGAAATACGAGTCACACATCTGAGAAGTTGTGGTCACCTCTCAAGTTTAATCAATGCTTGTCTCCACTGAATCTGCAGCCAGGAAAGGCAATGTGCAGCAATGCTGCAAACCTGGGTGCGGACCTTCGCCGGGGCAAGGTGACTCACATGCCTTGTATGGCTCACATCTTGAATCTGCTCATCCAGCAATTTCTAGCCCAGTAGCCTGGCCTAGATGTGCTTTTGCAGAAAGCACGGTCGCTGTGTGCTCACTTCCGCCGTTTGCATCCCGCAGCTCAACGACTTGCATCGCTACAGGAGTCTTTCGGCCTGCCGGTTCACCGTCTGAAATGCGATGTGCCAACACGATGGAATTCCACTCTGCATATGTTGCAGCCACTGTGGCAGCAGCGACAAGCTCTGGTGCAGTATGTTATGACACATAGCCTGGGCCAACGCGATCCAGAAGTGGGGCAAATCACGCTGTTGGAGTGTTCTCAGTTCAAGGACGTCTCCACCCTTCTGCAGAGTTTTGAAATGGCTACTAAGATGTTTAGCGCTGACGATGCCATTATCAGCATGACTATTCTGGTCATCGACATGCTGGAGCACACTTTAACCAGTATTCGGAGTCAGGTGGTGGGCCAAGAGGAAAGGGAGGAAGTAGAGGAGGAGACGTATGCGGAAGAGATAACAAGATCTCCAAAGTCGAGACGGTCGGCAGCACCAAGGCGGCTGGCATGGGAGGGTGGGGGAGAGGGAATAACAAGGGCGCATGATATGAGCCAAACTGTTGATAAAGATGCATGAGCCAAGGAAGAAATGGAGGATGAACAAGCAATGGGCAGGGTCTTCAGAGGAGTACTCGGGGCGGAACTACCGTGGTGCAACTGGTGCAGCTGCACCAGGGCCCCGAACAGCTAGGGGGCCCTGAGGCTCCAGCAGCAGGTCCGTTCCCCTGTCAGACAGGAGGGTGCGTGGTAGGTAGGGGCCCTGGCAGTAGTACCCTGCAGCATTCAATGTGAGGCCGGGGGGGGGGGGGGGTTTATGGGGGGAGCTGTCGGTTGTCAGCTTGCCCCCTGCTCTCCCTCCTAACCTGTGCGGCCGGCGCCGAGAGCAGCGTCAGACTGTGGTGAGTCGGCAGCAGATCTTCATCTCCTGCACCTCGGTATCCCATAGTGCAGGAGATAGAGATCTGTTTTAGAAGCCACTAAACCTTTCCAAATGATTGATCACTGGTCGGAAGGAGGGGGGAGGTGAAGACCAGTCACATGCAATTTCAGCTGTGAAGATGCTGGTGAAGGCCGTGGTGGTGCTGCTGCTCGGGATCCTGGGGGAGAAGGTAATTGCGGTGTGGTGACCGTGCCTGACACTGACCATGCCTATGACTGAGGTGACCTGAAGACAGAGTTACCTTAATTCTCTGTTCTTGAGCAGTTCTGGATTCCTGGGACTTGTAGTGCCACCTCCACTGAGCTCAGCACTGACTCACTAGAACTTGTAGAGTGACTTCTTATGATGCCGGGCTTTCTGGGACTTGATATTTGTCTCTGTATACACTATATAACTTTGTGCTGACTTTCTGGGAGTTTTAGTTCCATACTCTAGAGATCCTGAGTATGAATCCTCGGCCATCACTGTTAGGTGCAGCACTCAGACAGTCATTATAGGGGATGGGAGGCAGCCTACAGGGGAGACACAGGCACAGAGAGGGGAGATACAGGGGAGAGACAGCATACTGCAGGGAAACTGCGCACAGGGGAGAGACTGCGCACAGGGGAGAGACTGCGCACAGGGGAACGACAGAGCACAGGGGAACGACAGAGCACAGGGGAACGACAGAGCACAGGGGAACGACAGAGCACAGGGGAACGACAGAGCACAGGGGGAAGACAACATACAGGGGAAACAGCGTACAAGGGGGAGACACTATACAGGGGGCAGACACTATACAGGGAGCAGACAGCGTTTAGAGGGGTGACAGGTGCAAGAAAGACAGCGTATAGGGGTGAGACAGGTGCAGAAGAGATAGTGTACAGGAGGTGACAGGTGTAGGGTTGAAGCAGCATACAGGAGAGACAGGAGCAGTGAAGACATCAAACAGTGTGGAGATAGACAGCGCACAGGGTGGGAGAGTGCACAGAGTGGAAGAGACAACAAACAGGGTGGAAGAGACTGACAGCACACAGGGTGGGAGACACAGTGCACAGGGTGGAAGAGACAGCACATGGTGGAGACAGGCACAGAGAGGAGAGAGATGTGCACAGAGAGGGGAGAGGCAGCACATGGGAGGGAGAGACAGGGATTATATTTATGGGTATTATATATAGATATATAAAATATAGTTCCCAGCCTTTACATTATATATATCCAGCCAGTATGTGTTAAAGGGGCCCACTAAGACTCTTTCGCCCGGGGCCCACAAAAACCTGGAGCCGGCCCTGCCCGTGGCACTATTCTGGCAGCATTGAGTCCCGGGGGAGGGCTGGGTGCCAGCTGCGCCGCACATCCGCAGCACTTTTCTGCTTTTCTGGCATTGAGTCCCGGGGGGAAGTGCTGATAGGATACAGCGCCGCCCGCAGCGTTCTGGCTATCAGTAAGAAGGGGGGCGGGTGGGAATGCCGTTGGAGCAGCAGCATTCATTTCCGGCTCTTCCGTGGAGGCAGGAATCACACCCTCTCCAGAGACTGTGAGCAAGCTGAGGATACAGGGCTCCAGGTAAGAGCCCCGGTCGGAGCAGGGCTTTGGTCTGGTGGGGAGGGAAACAGTCTGTCTATGAACACAGCACTGCACACAAACATGATTCGAGGGGGGGGGGCCCCAAAAAATTTCTTGCACCAGGGCCCACTACAGTCTGGGTCCGCCCCTGGGAGTACTGTTTGGAGTTCCGGAGGTGGGCCACGGACACCCAGTTTGAATGATTCGGCTCTTAGGAGCCCTTTCTGTCATGGGTTGTCTAGTAGACCTCAGGATTCCATGCTTCAGTACACTGCTCCGATGTTGCTGGAGGCTGCTATGTCACTTGCAATTAGGGAAGATCATCGCCTCAGTAAAAGGTCCACCTGGGCTTTGCCCCTGTTTTTCTCCCTATGGAGGTAGTTCCACAGTTGAGGGCTGAGGAGCTAATGCAGTTGGAGAGTTATCTCAGGTGTGCTCTCCTCCGTTTGTTGCGAGTTGGGGGCATGATTTTATTGTGGGAGGGATGGCCACTTTATTGGGGTATGTCCATCTTCACCCAAACCAACATCTAAGAAGCTGTCTCCCCAGGTTGTGTGGAGGATGCATTCATATTTCCTCCATTTTCCTTACTGTTCCAGCTATTAGTCTTCCGGGACAAAGAGGAGATCACTTTACCTCATGTCATCACTATGCTAGGCCTTGGGTTCCCCTTAATAATAGAAAGAGAGGAGTAGTTCACACTGAGATCTCAGTTCCTGAAAGTACCATTACCAATCCGGTTTTCTCACAGGGATGTGTTCCTAATTCACCATCTGAACAGCTGGTCTCCTCTGGTCTCTGTGAGGAAAGTGAGCAGTGTGTATACATTTCCTCTGTTCTGTGTAATGTGAACAAGATGAAAACAGAAAAAGGGTGCAATTCATTTGTCACAACAGATGTTTTCAAGAGAAATGGCTGAGCCCAGTAGTGGAGGAAGGAAAGTGGGCATCTCCTCTTAACCTCCTGTCCCTGAGGCTGGGAATTGCAAGTCCTGTGATGACATCTTGGCTGTTGTATGTCCTTCAAAGTGTGTGCCATCACCTTTAATAAACGTGCAGGTCTGGACCTGAGTGTGATTGAGTATGTTTGGGTCTCAACTAAAAATATCAAGTGGAAGGGTCTGTTTGGTAATCTGAACTATAGGGTTATCGGTCCATTTAAGGTGATGGCCATTGTTAACTCTATGACATATTGGTTGAAGCTTCACCTGTACTAGATTTTCCCAATGTATTTCACACGTCATTGCTTATGAAATGCGCCAAGGCCAGTGAAGTAACTGTTTTACCATAAGTGTTTAGCTGCATTTTTTAAATACCTGAGGGAAATTTGTTTTTTAATGTAAACTACTGTAGTTCACAGTTCTGCTTTAGGTGTTGTCTGGATAAATCCAATCGAAAGGTTACAGAGTCTCCTCAAAAAGGGCGCAGCACTGTCACGAGTCTGTGACATCTTTTTGACTTGTTTTTACTTTGAGTATTAATATCTTCTGTACCAGCGAGGGTTAATGTTGTTCCTTCACTGGTAGTGTTAGAAATGTGTGCTACAGTGTGTATGTCCACTCCCACCTCTTCTTAAGTAGTCATGTGATCCTTCAGCTGTAGTCTGTGATATCTAATACTACCTTGACCAGCCTAAAGAGTTGAGGTCAGGGCCGGCCCTAGGCATGTGCGAGTTGTGCGGCAGCACAGGGCGCCACGCTCCAGGGGGCGCTGCAGAGAGACAGCAGTCACTGTGATTTGCAGGGTCCTCGCTGTTCCTTCCTGCGCCCAAATCTTAAGTTGAAAGCACTCATTCTGTTGTGCTGTGTACAGCACAGTGTACCTCAGCAGAACGAAGATGAACCATGCAGTACACCGCCCCTCTTCTCTCCAGAACCATCAAGTCTCCTCCTGGCCTCCAGCCAGTGCAGAACGGAGGAGCGTCCCCTCACCCGAGAACTCTTCTATGGAGGTGAGGAGGTCACTGCTAATTGCCATCTTTCAGCCCTGCAGTAAGGTGCCGGCTCTGAGATAAGAAACTTTTAGTGCTGGGAGCTCTGTGCAGTATCAGGTTTCTCAGCCACACACAGCACCGACCCAGCACCGAGCTGTGAGAGGAAGGAAGGCCTCACTGATCCTAATCTCCTGTCTCCTCCTCCTCATACACCTGTACAGTGTATATATAGTATATAGTGGTCAGTATACAGGCTCTTTATCATTCCTGTGTCCTAAGATTGTCAGCTCCTGTGATCAGGGCTCTCCTCCTCCTCATACACCTGTACAGTGTATATATATATATAGTATATAGTGATCAGTATACAGGCTCTCCTCCTCCTCATACACCTGTACAGTGTATATATAGTATATAGTGATCAGTATACAGGCTCTTTATCATCCTGTGTGGTCAGATTGTCAGCTCTGTGATCAGGGCTCTCCTCCTCCTCATACACCTGTACAGTATATATATAGTATATAGTGATCAGTATACAGGCTCTCCTCCTCCTCATACACCTGTACAGTATATATATAGTATATAGTGATCAGTATACAGGCTCTCCTCCTCCTCATACACCTGTACAGTGTATATATATTATATAGTGATCAGTATACAGGCTCTTTATCATCCTGTGTGGTCAGATTGTCAGCTCCTGTGATCAGGGCTCTCCTCCTCATACGCCTGTACAGTATATATAGTATATAGTGATCAGTATACAGGCTCTCCTCCTCCTCATACACCTGTACAGTATATATATAGTAAAAAGTGATCAGTATACAGGCTCTCCTCCTCCTCATACACCTGTACAGTGTATATATATAGTATATAGTGATCAGTATACAGGCTCTCCTCCTCCTCATACACCTGTACAGTATATATAGTATATAGTGATCAGTATACAGGCTCTTTATCATCCTGTGTGGTCAGATTGTCAGCTCCTGTGATCAGGGCTCTCCTCCTCCTCATACACATATATATAGTATATAGTGATCAGTATACAGGCTCTGTATCATTCCTGTGTCCTAAGATTGTCAGCTCCTGTGATCAGGGCTCTCCTCCTCCCCATACACGTGTATATATATATAGTATATAGTGATCAGTATACAGACTCTCCTCCTCCTTCACTGTATACAGTGCTAACGACTGAGCCACCATATACTGTGCTAACCACTGAGGCATCATATACTGTGCTAACCACTGTGCCTCCGTATACTGTGTTAACCAAGGAGCTTCCGTATACAGTTCTAACCACTGAGCCACCATATACAGTGCTAACCACTGAGCCACCATATACAGTGCTAACCACTGAGTCACCATATACAGTGCTAACCACTGAGCCACCGTATACAGTGCTAACCGCTGAGCCACCATATACAGCGCTAACCACTGAGCCACCATATACAGTGCTAACCACTGAGCCACCGTATACAGTGCTGATCACTGAGCCACCATATAAAGTGCTGACTACAGAGCCGCCATATACAGTGCTAACCACTGAGCCACCATATACAATGCTAACAGTGAGCCACCATATACAGTGCTAACCACTGAGCCACCGTATACAGTGCTAACCACTGAGCCACCATATACAGTGCTAATCACTGAGCCACCATATACAGTGCTAGGCACTGAGCCACCATATACAGTGCTAACCACTGAGCCACCATATACAGTGCTAACAGTGTCCCACTGTATACAGTGCTAACCACTGAACCACCATACATTGCTAACCACTGAGCCACCATATACAGTGCTAACCACTGAACCACCATATACAGTGCTAACCACTGAACCACTATATACAGTGCTAACCACTGAACCACCATATACAATGCTAAACAATGAGCCACCGTATACAACATATAAATCCTGCAACAGCAGTGTACTTTCTGGAGACTGCACTATTCAGTGGCTATTTCTACGGCTCCTGTTCATTTCACCGCACTCCCTATGCAATAGCACCAGGTCTATTTCTAGTTTTGTATATTTATGGCAGATCTACAGGATTTGGGAGAAACGTATAGTAGATGCTGATCCCATCAATAGAGCCAGGAACAGCGCCGCTCTCAGCCAAGAGATGACAGAACAGTCCCATCAATCTCCACAGAGCGTCAGCGCCTCATTCTTCAGATACACATCGCCCTATTGGTGAGATCCACATGTACCACCCATTATGTAATATCCATGGATACGGTATAAATATACAGAATTACATTATCCCTTTTAGTGTAAATTCAGACATAGTGGAATTAATATGAATTTGAGTTGCAGATTCCTGGGCACAAATTTGGAAGAGTTTATTGTATAATATATGTGAATAAAATAATTATTTTAGAATATAAAAAATGTCGTCCTGTTCCCATTTGTATCCTGGGAAACTGGGTACAAAAATCAATAGGACCAAAAGGCAGTTTTGCACAAGGCACCATTTAGGCTAAGGCCGGCCCTGGTTGAGGTGATACAGATTGAAGATCATCTGACCTGGTGCCGTTCCCTCTGCTGCTGTCTGGAGCTAAGCAGCAAATTGTAGTAGCTGCACTTTTGTATTTTTCCTGTTCCATTGATAGGGTAGAGGAGGTTTTATTGTAGGATCTTCACAGGAGATAGGGCTACTCTGTCGGCTCAGACCTAAACACCTTTAGGTATACCTCTGGAATAAGGGTCAAAGCAGGGTCCCAGTAGTAAAGGGACAAATCCCACATCTCTTCCCCTGGAATTAGCATTTAACCCTGTTGCTACCTGTGACAGTACTATAACATATACTATGAGTGAGTGTCACATCGCCATTGGACTCGGTGGCCGGTGTTCCTGCCTCGGCCGCTGGGAGGAGCCGGATTCCTTCGGCTGGTGGCGCCGGTGATAGGAGGGCCTTGTCCTCATATGGAAATGCTTCCGCGACGTCTGCCTCTGTCGCTGAGCGCCGCTGTGTTTCCCCTCTGGGTGGTGTTGGTCGCAGAGGAGCGGGCCCTGCAGAGGTGTCCGTTAGGCGCAGCCTACGTTCTTCTGTCAGAGGTGGCGTGGGTGGAGCCAGTCGTGCATCTCCATCAGGCCTGGATCTAGGGGCGGTCCGGATGAGGTCATCAGGCTGTGAGCTCCAGCCTATGGGAGGTAACCGCGCCCTTCAAATACATTGGAGCCTGTCTTGCAGGCCGCCAGATATAGTTTTGGTTCCCCAGTGATAGTGTGTGTTTAGTTTCGTGTCTGACCTTGCCTGGATTTCTGACTCTGCCTCTGCCTCTTGATTTTGTACCTCAGCTGCCCTCTTGGCTTTGCCCTTGACCTTTGCCTGGATTTTTGACTCTGCTACTGCCTGACGATTTGTACCTTCGCTCCCTCTCGGTTTTAACTCGGACATCTGACTTTGTTTTTCGGGTCTTGATTTTCCCTGGCGACCTCCCCGGCTCTGTTGCTCCTTATAGATGGCTACCCCCTGGGCTCCGCTGTAATTCCAGATCCCTGTATAGGGGTTAAGGGTCTCGGGGTTTCTCGGGGTGCTGCCTACCAGCAGCTCGGCCTCACAGCGGATGGTCGTCACATTATATCTGGCCATACCATTCTTTATATATATATAGACTATATATAAAGCATTCCTTTTACCTTTTTTTTTCTTTTCCTCTCCTTTTCCCAATGTTTTTTTTTCTTTTCTCTGAGCTGTGTCTGCTGTGATTGCTCCCTCAAAGCACCTGTGTCCAGCTTCTCAGTCCTGTGGAGGAACACTCCCATCATCTCATTCAAACATGCTGTACAAGCCAGAAGCTGGAGTCCTCTGCAGGAACACTGGAGATCAGAAGGCCTCATACCCTGGATGTCAGCACCTGGGGGGCTCTGGCTCTGCCTGCCCGGGTGCACAGGTATTGCCAGCGGATGCTGCCAAAGTTTTATTACCTATTTCTTTATCTTACCTTAAGAAATCTGTGTGTTTAGAGGCTTATGTTGACAGTGGTTTAGAGGGGAATTTCATAGATCTCCAGGTTGCGAGAACTCTTGGTGTACCACTTCTAAGGCTTAATGCCCCCATTAGAACCACTGCAGTTAATGGCACTCCCCTCATCCAGGGTGGAGTGGAATTTGTCACTGAGGAAGTGTCAATGCTGGTGGGGTCTTTACATGCTGAAAATGTGTTATTTTTTGCTATCAATAATTTATCATCTGCAGTAATCCTTGGCATGCCATGGTTACGTAAACATAACCCAGTCATAGACTGGCACTTGGGTGACATTATGCGCTGGAGCCCAAAGTGTCAGGAACACTGTATCTCGCTATCTGTAAACCAAGTGAAGGTCAAGACTCCTCCCTTTGTACCATATGCCTTTAGAGATTTTGAGGATGTATTTTCTATTCAGGAATCAGAGAAATTACCCCCTCACAGAAAGTATGATTGCGCCATAGATTTGATACCTGCTTCTCGTCTCCCAAAGGGGAGAATATTTAACCTCTCTGGTCCAGAACGTCAGGCCATGAATGATTACATAGCAGACAGTCTGAGAAAAGGGTATATTAGACCGTCCACCTCACCAGTAGGAGCTGGTTTCTTTTTTGTGGGAAAGAAAGATGGCGGCCTCAGACCTTGCATTGATTACCGCGAATTAAACGCGATCACTGTGAAAAACCAGTATCCTCTTCCACTCATCCCTGATCTTTATAATCAGCTGTTGGGAGCCAAGTATTTCACCAAACTAGACCTCAGGGGAGCATATAACCTGGTCCGTATAAAAGAAGGAGATGAGTGGAAGACCGCGTTCAATACGCCTCTCGGCCATTTTGAGTATCTTGTAATGCCGTTCGGGTTAAGTAACGCACCTGCAGTGTTTCAGAATTTTGTCAATGATATTTTCAGAGATATCAGTGGTGTATATGTGGTCGTGTATTTGGACGACATTCTGTTTTTTTCTCCTGGTCTTTGGTCACACGTCCGACATGTCCGTACTGTGCTCCAGAGACTCAGAGAGCATTCTCTATTCGCCAAATTAGAGAAATGTGTCTTCATGGAGGAAGAGATAAATTTTTTGGGGTATATCATATTGGCTAAAGGTTTTCGCATGGATCCTTCCAAAATTAAACCCATTAAGGAATGGGTACAACCCAAGTCTCTGAAGGCACTGCAGCGATTCTTGGGTTTCGCTAACTATTATCGTAAATTTATTAAAGGGTTTTCAGAGATAGCCAAACCTCTCACTGATTTGACACGTAAAGGGGCGGATGTGGTTAATTGGAAGCCTGAAGCCATTCATGCGTTTTCTAAGTTAAGAGTGTTTCTCCGCGGATCCAATATTGGTGCAGCCTGATTTGGACCGCCCCTTCATTGTAGAGGTAGATGCCTCTGAAGTTGGAGTGGGAGCTATGCTATCACAAGGCACCGCATCTCTCACTCAACTTCGTCCGTGTGCCTTCTTTTCCCGAAAATTTTCCTCTACAGAGATGAATTATGATGTAGGTAATCGGGAATTGTTGGCAATCAAATGGGCCGTCGAGGAATGGCGCCACTTCCTCGAAGGCGCCAAACATAGGATTACCGTAATTACTGATCACAAAAATCTAACCTATTTGGAGTCAGCGAAAAGACTGAATCCTAGACAGGCTAGATGGGCCTTGTTCTTCTCCAGATTCGATTTTGTGATCACTTTCAGACCGGGTACTAAAAATGTGAGGGCTGATGCCCTGTCTCGAAGTTTTTGCCCCTTACAAGTCGAGGACGTGGAACCGACTCCCATTTTAGCCAAGGGGATTGTTTTCTCGGCTGTGTCTTTGGATCTTCTGGAAGAGATTCGTAGATCTCCAGAACAGGCCCCTGACACTACTCCTGCCCAGAAACTATTTGTCCCTACCAAATTCCGCCTCCAATTCCTTAAGGAATCTCATGATTCCGTCCTCGCAGGGCATCCTGGTATCAATAACACCATCAGACTTGTAACCAGGAGTTTGTGGTGGCCAACCATAGTAAAGGACTGTAAGGAATATGTACTGGCTTGTGAAACCTGTGCTCGCGCTAAGTCTCCCCGCAACCGCCCTGCCGGGTTGCTCCAGTCTTTGCTTCCCCCTGAGGGTCCTTGGACTCATATCTCCATGGATTTTATTACTGACCTGCCACTCTCAGAAGGGAAGACTTGTATCTGGGTAGTGGTAGACAGATTCAGCAAGCAGTGTCATTTTGTTCCGCTGTCCAGGTTACCTAATTCCGAGACCCTGAGCAAAGTATTCATTAATCATGTTGTGCGATTGCATGGTGTTCCTGTGAATATTGTTTCTGACAGGGGCACCCAGTTCGTTTCTAAGTTTTGGAGGGCATTCTGTAAACGGATTGGAATTGACTATTCCTTTTCTTCTGCCTATCACCCTGAAACCAATGGTCAAACCGAGCGCGCAAATCAAGCTCTCGAACAGTATCTACGTTGTTATGTCTCTGAGCATCAATCTGATTGGGTGGAACACCTGCCACTAGCAGAATTTGCCATGAATAACCAGTACCAGGAGTCCATCAAGACCACCCCTTTCTACTGTAATTATGGGCTGCACCCGCGCTTTTGTTCATTTTCTTCTAGGCTTTCTGATGTCCCTGGGGTAGAAAGGTCCGTAGATCAGTTAAAGACTATCTGGTCTGAAGTGAACAAAAACTTAAAAGGGGCTCAGACTAGGCAGGCGTCTTCTGCTAATAAACGGCGCTCCAAGGGTCCGGACCTGGGAGTTGGGGACAAAGTTTGGTTGTCTACGAAAAATATCAAGCTCAAAGTGCCGTCTGCCAAACTAGGTCCCAGGTTTATTGGTCCGTATGAAATAATTGACGTGATTAACCCTGTAGCCTTTCGTCTGAAGCTCCCTCAATCATTCAAACTGCCCAATGTATTCCATAAATCCCTTCTCAAATTGTACCGATCTCCGATTCGTCCTGTCCGGTCCCCTCCTCCTCCGGTCTTGGTCGGGGGTGCCGTGGAATACGAAGTTCAACGGATCCTTGATTCCCGTTTAGTGAGAGGATCCGTACAGTATCTGGTACATTGGAAGGGCTATGGTCCGGAGGAGAGGTCCTGGGTGCCTGCCAGTAATGTCCATGCCAAGGGTTTGATCAGGAAGTTTCATCTTCTTCATCCCAATAAACCGGGTTTTGTGGGTCCGGAGGCCCCTCGTAGAGGGGGGGGTACTGTCACATCGCCATTGGACTCGGTGGCCGGTGTTCCTGCCTCGGCCGCTGGGAGGAGCCGGATTCCTTCGGCTGGTGGCGCCGGTGATAGGAGGGCCTTGTCCTCAAATGGAACTGCTTCCGCGACGTCTGCCTCTGTCGCTGATGCGCCGCTGTGTTTCCCCTCTGGGTGGTGTTGGTCGCAGAGGAGCGGGCCCTGCAGAGGTGTCCGTTAGGTGCAGCCTACGTTCTTCTGTCAGAGGTGGCGTGGGTGGAGCCAGTCGTGCATCTCCATCTGGCCTGGATCTAGGGGCGGTCCGGATGAGGTCATCAGGCTGTGAGCTCCAGCCTATGGGAGGTAACCGCGCCCTTCAAATACATTGGAGCCTGTCTTGCAGGCCGCCAGATATAGTTTTGGTTCCCCAGTGATAGTGTGTGTTTAGTTTCGTGTCTGACCTTGCCTGGATTTCTGACTCTGCCTCTGCCTCTTGATTTTGTACCTCAGCTGCCCTCTTGGCTTTGCCCTTGACCTTTGCCTGGATTTTTGACTCTGCTACTGCCTGACGATTTTGTACCTTCGCTCCCTCTTGGTTTTGACTCGGACATCTGACTTTGTTTTTCGGGTCTTGATTTTCCCTGGCGACCTCCCCGGCTCTGTTGCTCCTTATAGGTGGCTACCCCCTGGGCTCCGCTGTAATTCCAGATCCCTGTATAGGGGTTAAGGGTCTCGGGGTTTCTCGGGGTGCTGCCTACCAGCAGCTCGGCCTCACAGCGGATGGTCATCACAGTGAGTCTTTTTGTAGGATTCACATTTTCCTGCCTCTGCTGATGTATATAAATTAGCAAAGTAATATCAGAAGGTTTACTTTACCTGTTACATGAAGACTAACTAAGATTCACTAATTGCAGCAGAATAAAATATAAAGAAATGGTGACTTAAATGTTTTTATGTTATTTAAAATTACTGTATCATCTAGTATTAGAAAAACTACTATCCAAAAGGCATTGCAAGAATTGTTGAAAACATGAAAGCATCAAATTCATCAATTACAACATTATTACCATACCGCCTAACAGTGCACACGGCCATGCACGGCTCTACTGCAGACCACTGAATAATCAACAATAAACCTAATAACAACAACAAGAATACCACACATCACACGGCTTCCTTTATTATCACCAATTCATTTTTTTACACAAAGGAAATATGTTCAAGGATTTTTGTTTTAGCTCAGTTTAAGGTAAAAAAGCATTTTAATGATATAATGATATGGTCTATCCATATATATATATACACTGACATATAACGTGAATTTTAGATTTAATAAGAATACTAGCAGTAACTAACAATGAACTTACATTTTAGCTCTGGGAATAAAACTTATTTTGTTTCTGTTTATTACATGTTCAAAATTGATATCATTGATTTTGGAGATCTCTAGAGGGTCCATACAAGATCCAATCACCCTCACGGCTGTAAGTGAATCCAATTATTTGTAAAATGACAAACAAATGCAGGGCATCACTTATTATGGCAACACTATTCAATAACATTAATAACAATGGCCACCAGGGAATAAAAGCAGTGTCCAGAAATTGCCTCAATAAGTTATTATTCTTTGCATTGCGTTATATTATTGAACGCAGTACAACAATTGGAAATATAATAGGAGATGCATTTAAACAGCAGCAAAAAGTTTCACATTATCTTGGGGGCTTATGTGAGGGGTACAATTGGTACCCTAAATGCAGGAGGGTCAGTGCTGCTTGCCACATGTTAAAACTCAGTTGAGAAATAAGAGTGTAAATATTTTGATGGTGCATTTTAACTATTCTTATCACGTACAAATACACATAATATTTCCTTCAGTAAAATGTTGAATATAGCTAATAGGAGGGAAGTGCAGAAACTGACCATGTGCTACATGAACATTAGACATTAACAATTTAATTGTTAAGATCTTCTTAGGCCGGCTTCACACTGCGCGTGTGATCCGATCCCTGGCTGTTCGCTTGAGTCAGACAGCCGCGGACCGGATCAGCACACAGGACTGGGGGGCTATTATGCCCTCCGATCCTGTGTGCAGCGCACGCAGCTGCAGCCGCTGACAGGTCAGGACCGCGGCGCTTGGGCTTTGGGAAAAGGCTGAAATGGGTGGGAAAGTGATTAAACAGAATGCGAAGAGCCTGGAGAATATACTTGCATGCATTTCTGACCTCCACATCTGCCCCATGGATGTATGACAATTTGTGTGCCCAAAACTGCTTATCAGATGGCAAGGATTGTGGTTAGTGATGAGTGAGTACCATAATATTCGTAATCGCTATACTTGTTACAAGTACTTTGTGATAATCGCATATTCATTCCGAATAGCGAGTACAACATAAGTCAATGGCCATGTTCACACACATGCGTTTTTTTGCCCATCTCTGCGTTTTTTGGGGTGTGAAAAAAAACGCAGGTGCGTTAACGCAGGGTACATGTGAGTGTACATGCGTTTTTCAGGGCCACTTGCATTTTTTTTGCCATAGCCCAAGCATGCGTTTTTGGGTCCTAGAAAAAAACGCAAGTGTGTCTCCCCCAAAACGCATGCGTTTGTTAACACGGGCCCCCATGGGAAACGCAGACGGAAACGCAGGGCACATGTTAACGGTAGCGTTTTTGTAAAGGGGGTCCTAAAAAAGGAAAAATTTTTGTTTCAATAGCACAAACCCCCCCCCCCCCCTATATAAGTAGGAAAATGAAATAAAAATGTTATGATAGCACCCTCCCTGCCCCCCCCTCCCCCTTGGTTGGCAGGAGAACGAAAAAAAAAATTTCCTTCAGTAAAAACATCAATTTTTATGCCATGCGTTTTTTGTTATTTGGGTGTTTGGTGAAAAAATGACAATTTGCAAAAACGGTTTCAATGCTTTCACACACACAAGGCACATTTTTTGGCACTCATAAAAAAACGCAAGTGCTTTTAGGAGTGCTAAAAAAAAACGCAAATTGTGTGTGAACATGGCCAATGAGTAATTTTCTATTGGATCCTAAAAAGGGGGTTTGGGGCTTTGGGAAAAGGCTGAAATGGGTGGGAAAGTGATTAAACAGAATGCGAAGAGCCTGGAGAATATACTTGCATGCATTTCTGACTCACATATAGTTTGTGGGAATAGCTTTGTTGCAGGATTATGCCACTGTTACAGATACACAAAAAAACTACCAAACCTAACTTAAATCGCATATAGAAGGCCAAAAATGTCCACAAACAGTTTTTCATGCATACTCACAAATATAAATAAACCAGAGAAACAAAAAAATATTGCTTTTAGCGTTTGTTCACACTTATTGTAAAAGAGAGAGGAAAGACCTTCTGTATAAAAGTGCACACAACCAACTGCAAGTGAAAAGGTTTATATTTATTAGTGCATGAAAACAGAAAACCTTGATGGATGTTAAAAACAATTAAAGGCCATGTTCACACACAATTTGCGTTTTTTTTAGCACTCCCAAAAGCACTTGCGTTTTTTTAAGAGTGCCAAAAAATGTGCCTTGTGTGTGTAAAAGCATTGAAAACGTTTTTGCAAATAGTCATTTTTTCACCAAACGCCCAAATATCAAAAAACGCATGGCATAAATATTGGTGTTTTTGCTGATGGAATTTTTTTTTTTCGTTTTCCTGCCGACCAAGGGAGGGGTTATGCTATCATAAAAGTTTTCATTTCATTCTCCTGCTTATATAGGGGGGGGGGGGTGCTGATGAAAAAAAAAAAAATTTCCACAATCTGCCGGGTCGTTTACGCTACCGTTAACGCATGTGTCTGTATGTGCCAAGCGTTAACGCTACCGTTTCCCATTGGGTCCCATGTTAAAAAACGGACATGCATTTTTTAACAGCACCCAAAAACACTGCATGCAGCGTTTTTTGGGCTGGGGAAAAAAAACGCAAGTTTGGCTCAAAAACGCATGTACACTCAAATGTACCCTGCGTTTTTTTTAACTGCGCAAAAACGCAAAGATGGGCAAAAAAACGCATGTGTGTGAACATGGCCTAAAACATACACCTTCTGCCTCACAGAACATAAAATAACCAGCACCCTGATGGGCAGTTGTTGTTTGGGTACAATAATTACAATTTATACATGGAGCAATGCTTATTAGTCAAAATCAAAGTTAATCCATGGGATGATTGTTGAGGATTAGACAAGTCACAAAGTGGCAGACTGAGGATTGCTTCTTAGAATACCATAGTCAACTCCTATACACCATATGTAATACATGTAATCCTTATGGCCCCTAGGGGTCCCAATTGCAATAGACTAGGAGCAATTAGAATCTCGTCTCAGAATTGGTTACTATAGACTATTCTGGCCATACTGAGATGTGGAGTGGGCCCTGAGGCTTCTGCAAATGTCTGCCTCTGAAGTTCCGACGTTCGCAACACATCAGGGATGTCTCTTGGAAATAGTCTGCTGCGTGGCCTGATATTTTGGGAAAAACACACAAAGGCTGGGGTACGTGTATAATGTAATTGTCTAGAGTTGGTAACAACCATGATTTGATAAATGTGACCTATCTCTTTGGCCACATCTTGTGGTCATACGTCAACATTATGACCAGGTGTATGGGGTTATGCTCATGATGTGTTGAATTTGACAAGGGAGATGTATTTGCACAGGAGGGCCAGGGGTGTAGAGTGACCGGGTTTGGTTGTCAGGCAGTGCAATGTTGTGTTTGGACCTGGAATGGTGATATATATGTATGTGGGTGGGCAGATGAGCAAACTTGGGTAGGATGTTGTCAAGTGGCTAGGAGATGTATAGGGAAGGAGGTGGTGGATGTTGGTAATGTGTGATGAAGCGTTCTTGTAGTGATGTTTCTTTTCCTCACATTTGCAGGGGTTGGTACGTGAGATGATCATGGACCCTGATGGAGATGCTATCGTGGCTCTTGCCTTGGTGGAAGAGGAATTGTGACTGGAGGATAGATATGAGAGGTTAAGGGCTCGCAGACAATGGCATGTGTGGGCTCGGGATTGGCTTCTGCAACGGGAGACCCGGAGCCATATGCGGCTGGTCCGTGAGCTGGAGGATCAGAGTCTGCATGATTTCAGGAACTATCTCCGTATGTCCGAGGACTCTTTCACATTCCTGTTGGAACGCGTAAGGCCATTGATAGCCCGACAGGACATTTTGATGCATCGAGCTGTGCCACCTGAGGAGCGTTTGGCTGTAACTTTGCGGTTCCTGGCAACAGGTCGTTCAAGGACCGACCTGCAATACAGCTCACGTGTGTCACTGTCCCTGCTGAGCCGCCTGATCCCCGAGATGAGTGAGGCCATCCTACATACAGTTCCCAACAACCCCCGCTGAATGGATGGATGTTGCCAGAGGGTTTGATAACCGCTGGCAATTTCCAAACTGCAGCGGTGCATTGGATGGTAAGCACGTGATGATCACTAAACCCCCAAAGTTGGGGTCGGTCCTTGTATTATAATTACAAAGGATATTTTAGTGTGGTCCTCATGGCCCTGGTGGACACTCACTATGACTTGCTCTACGTGGGCATATCTCAGATGGGGGTGTGTTTGCACACTGCTCCTTGGCTCAAGACCTAAGGAGAGGTGCGCTGAATTTGCCCTCAAATGATGAGACAACCAATCCTCTAAACTTTGCGTTTGTGGGGGATGAAGCCTTCCCACTTCAGGCTCACCTATTACGGCCATATTCCCAGAGGACGCTTACTTCTGAGCAGCGCATTTTCAATCACCGGCTATCACGGGCCCGCCGTGTGGTTGAAAATGCATTCGGGATCATGCCCAATACATTCCTGGTGTTTCATACGCGTTTGCATGTGAAACTGGAATCTATTGATGTGGTAGTGCTGTCCTGCTGTGTGCTGCATAACTTTCTGCGTCGTAGGGATTGGTCATCATACACGCCGGCAAGTTATGTTGATTCTGTGGATCCCACAACAGGGGAGGTTCGTCCCGGGGATTGGCATGCTACCGACCATGGTGTGGCGCCACTCCAGCCGCTGAGCCACGGTCTGAGTCAGCAGGATGCCAGGAGCAACAGAGACACATACTGCTCCTACTTTAATGGCCTAGGGCAGTGGCCTGGCAGCACCAGCAGGTGTAGGGAGGCTGGTGTTATGAGGCAGCAACATGATGAGGAGGGTGGAGTCACCAGGGTGGCTGCACCATGAGGATTCTGCTTGTGTTTGGGTGTAGAAACTTTAGTTAGTTAGTTAGTTAGTTTGTTTGTTTGGGTTCTGTACTGTCAAATGTTTGTTTTTGCCCATTAAATGTCATCATGTTGAATTTATTTGTGTGATGTTAACACTTGTGTTTTTATATTTTGTGTGTGTTGTTCGACATAATTTTTGTGTGCACAAAAAGACAAACTAAAACAACCAAAAAAAAACTAAGTACCTGTGTCTGTCGTTACTTTGGAATCCAGGGCAGTTGCACATAGCTTTATACTGTGCACAGAGGTATGTGATCCGTAAAATGGTATTGATGGGTCCCTGCAGCATTGTGTGCTAAGGTCCAGTACACAGGTCCAGCCCTTTGAAACACACTGTATGGTGTGACTGTGTATACATATCCATTATGCTGTGTTTCGGCACATGGGAACGTGTCCACACACATGGAGCAAGCAATGGTGTTTGTTGGGGATGTTGGTAGAGTCCAGTACACACTCACAAACATGTGTACACACACATAGTTCAGTTCAGCCATGGCAGCTGTGCCATGGCATAGACCAATGTAGGCACATATGTGCATAGTGTGCTTTGTATGTTGCCGCCATCAGCTACAGACGCACACATAGCCATTGTGTAGTGTAAGTCACTGTCCTGCACAAAACCGCTCCTGTGTGACGTTTTAGTGCCTTGAAGGTGTGTCGCAGAAGCCACTATCGACGACATGAGCGTGTATTAATCAGAAGCTCTGATAGACAATGGCGTCATGTATTAGCCAGTCTTCCAGTGCAGGCTGCCCAATCATAACACTATTGCGTTGTCCAATGAGCGTGTTTGGGGCGCGGTGTACACCATTCTGGCATGCCTATGTTCTCGCTGCGCTGAACATGTACGCCCACATTCCTTTGGGGATTGCGGCATATGAAGTGGCGAGGGAAGTCAACCAGATTGGTTCCGCTGTTGGTGAGATGATTTCCAGGGCGACACATCGCCTTAGGTTGAGGGCGAATTTGCGGTGTGTAATGGCGCCATCGGCGATCTGAGGAGACCATGAAAAACATGCACGCGCACGTTTGATCGCCTCATATCACCACAAAATATTGCGGCGTGTAAAGGGTCCCTAAAGGTGATAAGGTTCAGGCCTCCAGCCTCTCCCAAAACTCCTCCACCAGCCCTGCACTATTTCCCCCTCACCTCCCTCCACAGCACTGGGATACAGCAACTCCAAAGGAAAGGACTTCAACAACACAAACACACAGGTCAGCCCAGCATGGCTTCCAGGCATAAAGTGAAACTCTATCAGCAGCACCACCTGGTGGAAGGAGAGGCTATTTAAACGCCGGGGGGAGGGGAGCCCAGGTGAGCCACACATTAACCCCTCAACCAGCAGACGTACCTCATAGTGAATGCAGTTCTGGAGAACAACACAGGAGTCCAGGACCTTCACAACTATCAACCATGTAGATCTTAAAGACAAACATACACAGCAGCATCAAGCAATGTCAGTGCCAACTAAGCCCATGATAGAAACCCATATCCATGGGCCAATGGACTAGTTATCTGTTTGTTTTTTGTAGTTGGAAGGGTCCGTAAATACTTGCAACTAGTTACAGTGATGTGCAAATTAATTGGGACAAAGCATTTTTTTTAAGTAAAATCGTAAGTTGGTTACCAGTCTGTGATTGAAACCAGTTTTAACTGCTTTGAACAGATGTGAGTGTACAACCTTGAGTAACAAAATGTGGTTTGACTGGTTTTAGTCAGAAAATAACAGCTAGCTGCCCCCTCAGCTTCAGTTGAGAGCTTTTTTCTGTGAGGAGTGGTTTAGCGTACTTTTTCTCTCAGTGTGATTCGTGCCCGTAAAAATGGATGTTACTCTATGGAAGAGGTCTAGAAATATTACTCTTAATGAACATACAAGTCTGATTGTAAGAGAAATCGCTTCCACCGTCGGTATCGCAAAATCTACCGTTTCAAGAATAATTCGCACACACAATGAAACTGAATCGTTTTCTCCAAAACAAAAAGGGAAATGTGCAAGAAAAAGGAAAATGACACCAAGAACTGATAAAACACTTATTAGAAATAGTAAAATTAATGCAAGAAAAACTTGCTTTGTCCCAATTAATTTGCACAGCACTGTACTGTGGGTGACACTGTCACTGTCGGGCTCAAGGGCACTGGTAGAAAACAATTAATTTGCCCTAAATTTGTGTTACCTGAGGACCTTATCCCTGGGAAGACTCAGACTATTACTGGCATTGTGAATGTTTGCTGGTCTTTACTGATGGCCCAGGTTTATTTAGACTGGGACACAAGAAGGATGGAGTGTCCAAGACCCTCCCCCAATTGTTTTATTGGGGACTGATTTTGGTTGGTTGGTCGCTCAGTACATGCCTGACAACCCTCTAAAATATCGTAGTTAATGTAAACTAAATTATGATGATATGGATATAAATGTTGTACATAATAATAAAGTATTTGATTGGAACTTAGCCTCATCACACTATGTGGAATTTGGCTGAGGATCTCCTCAAAAGAGTGGGAATCACACTAAGGGCCCTTTCACATCAGCGGTAATTTGAAATCGCGGCAGATGCGGTGAAAAAAACGCATCTGCCGCGATTGCCGCATAGCCGCCGCATAACCGCTGCACTTGCGGCGCGGTTGCGGTAATCGCCATAGTAAGTATAGGGGGACTTGCGGCAGGTGCGGCAAGTGCGGTTTTGCACTTGCGGCAGGTGCGGCCGCGAAAAAAAAAACGCGGCTGACCGCGGTTTTTTTCACGGCCGCACCTGCCGCAAGTGCAAAACCGCACTTGCCGCACCTGCCGCAAGTCCCCCTATACTTACTATGGCGATTACCGCAACCGTGCCGCAAGTGCAGCGGTTATGCGGCGGCTATGCGGCAATCGCGGCAGATGCGGTTTTTTCACCGCATCTGCCGCTATTTCAAAATACCGCTGATGTGAAAGGGCCCTAAGGCTAGGGTCACATTTGCACTGCGACCCTAGCCTGACGGAACCATTAAAAACGTAGATATATCCCCCACAGCGCATAGCGTTAACACTATGCGCTGCCAGGCAATGCAGCCCCATAATAAACTGGTGTTTACCTTAGCCACAAACAAAGCCCCAGGAAGTGCGCTTTAGCTGAGTGCACAGGAAACACTGCCTGCAGCGTTTTCCTGTGCACTGTCCAAAAGCGCACATCCTGGGGCTTTGTGTGTGGCCGGCTGCTAAGGTAAACACCGGGTTATTATGGGGCTGTGTTGCCTGGCAGCGCATAGTTTTAACACTATGAGCTGCGGGGAAAATTTCTACGTTTTTAACACTTGAGTCAAGCTAGGGTCACAAGGCAAGTATGACCCTAGCCTAAGAATCAATGCCAAAAGAGAATGAGACAGGCATGGCAACCACGAGGAAGATGGTCATGTGCAGCTCATCAGCGTCATGACGGACTGTTACATGGCCAGAGGTAGCTTCTCCGTGATTATCCCTGACCTTGAAGTATTCCAGTAGAAGAAATAAGCACTTCCCGCAGCCTGTCAGAATGGTGAGAAAATTATATCCACAGCCTTTCAGAATGGACTGATAGCTGTACCCATAATAGTTCAGGATGGTGGGAAAGAGTTACCCATAACCTGTTACTATAATAGAAAACAGTGACCCATAGCCTGTTATGATGTCAGGAAATTGTGTTAAACAGCCTGTCAGGGTAGAGGGAGAGTCAGGGTAGAGGGAGAGTGTTACCTCCAACCTGTCTGGAAGGTGGAAAAGTATTGCCTATTGCCTGTCAGGGTAAGTGGAAAGTGGTACCTTCTATCTGACAGGGTGTAGGAAAGTGTTGCTCATTACCTTTCAGGGTCCTGGGAAAGTGATATCCCCAGCCTTTCATGGTAGTGGGAAATTATATGCCACATCCTGTCAGGGTGGGTGAAAAGTGGTACACACAGCCTGTCCAGGTGACAGAAGAGTAGTACATATAGACTGTCAGGGTGATGATAAAGATTTATCCTGGTCAGTCAGGATGGTGAGGAAGATATTTTACAAAGCCTGTCAGGATAAAGAAAAGGTGTTACTCACAGCTTGACAGAGTGATGGGAAATCAGTATCCCCAGTCTGTCAGGTTGATGGTAAAGTGTTATCTGCAGCCAGTTATGCTGATGTTAAAAAATTATTAGTACCAAAGAAAACAGCTCACATAGCCACTGTCCCCAGAATTTTTTTACTCATAATTATTCAGATTTAGAGAGTTTTAAACCTAAATTTATTACCGTAATATGCACATAGAACTGCTGTAGGTAAAGATGCTTTTATTTACTTCATCAAGGATAAAAACGCAGATACAAAAAGTGCATAGACATAGATAAATTATGTTCACAATGGATCAGGATATGAGGACACTAAGGGTTAATAGCTATTTTCCTCACTCATCCAGATACAATACATGGTAGCTATATTAAAGATTGTTATGTGGCAGTAATGAATCACACTAGGGCAGGGTATGAGAGTATTCCCTGAAGAAGCATTCAGGGAAATGCGTCGGAGCGACCCCTAGAGCCACCTGACCTCATCAGGGCAGGATATGGGTAAGCAAAAGTAAGCTGTTGTGTATGGGCTGGTAATTTGGAGCAGGGGAGGTTTGAAATGTTGTGCTGGGTGGGAGAACCGTAAATAGTGTAGGAGCTGGACCATCATTTTTCTGAGTCTACTGTACACTGAGTCCACCTAATACTCTCATACCCTGCCCTAGTGTGATCCATTACTGCCACATAACAATCTTTCAATGTATTGCAATACATTGTATATTGAACAATTGCACCCTTTAGTGTCTTTTATGCGGCACTAAAGAATGTTTTTAGCCTAGTCTAACCTAATAAATAAATAATTAAAAAACAGAGTGTAGAACTTTTGGTTCCGGCGCCTGCATGGAGGGTCGCAGGTGAAGAAGCTCCGGAGCCCGCCGCAAACACCGCAGCAGATCCCTGGACTTAGTCATCCCACGACGCAACCACAATGAGCGGGGTGAAGGGGCCCGCATCACACAACATGGATCGGTATGTGACGAGCGGCAGAGAAGGAGAGGGACATGGCGCGGTCCGTGAGGAGCTGCAAGGAGATGGCATGCAGACAAACATGGCGGCGATGGCGGGAAGCGAGGGCGAAGGCACACAGCTACAGCCCTCATCTGTATCTGGGGGGGAAGACAGAGAAGAGGAGTCGGTCGGAGGGAACCATTCTGAGGGAGATGGTACTATTATAGCCTCAGTGTCCACAAGGCAGAAACATCTAACTTGGGGGGAAATATGCCTAACATAGAGATGCTGTGCCCACAGGAGACCCCACAGCACACACTGGACTATAAATCGCTGGCCAAAGCAATTGCCCAATACCTGATTGAGGACTTTAAAACTGCGGTTTCAGAGCTGGTAGCGGCATCAACTAAGGATATGGCTACCAAATTAGGATGCCATGATCAACAACTGCAGGAGGCAGAAGCCAGAATTTCAACAGCTGAGGACAGAGTGATTGAATTGGAACACCAAGTACAGGATCTGCAGAAACAAATGGAGTTTTCGGTGAATAGGATAGATGATATAAAAAACAGGGCCCGTATTAACAATTTAAAAATTGTTGGTCTCCCTGAAAGTATTTCCCCTGCTCTTCTGGAGGATGTTTTTGAAGTTGAATTGCCGAAAGCTTTGGGGCTGTCCCACAGGTGTAAAACTGAACGCACCCATAGAATAAGCCCCCCCAGGGATCCCCTGCAGGCGGAAGGTGGAAGCAACTCCACTCACAGCAAAGAAGCTAATAAACCTCGTCACGCTATCGCGAAATACCTAAACCATAGAGACAAAGAAGAGATTTTACGTGCTTATAAAGCTAAAGGTGGGGTCACACGTGGCGATTCTGGCCTGCGATGTCAGAAGCGATGTGCAGGTGCACGCTCGCTTCCGACATCGCAGGCCAGCTGTCACACGGCATGACGTTGCCGGTGACGCGGCGGTGATGTGGGCGGAGCCGTCGCTCGCTGGGCTGGGCTCAGCCCAGCGAGCGATCCTCAGCATCATTGCGATATAGGCTGGATCGCGCCGCCAACAGTGTCAGACGGCGCGATCCAGCCTAATCGCTGGTCACAGGTTGACAGGTTTATGAACATGTTCATAAACCTGTCAACCTGCGACCAGCGATAATTTGCAGTTGCGTCGCACTGTCACACAGCGCGACGCACTTGCAATATCGCCCGCGACATCGCTGTGACGTCACTTTTCGGCGATGTCGCGGGCGAAATCGCCACGTGTAACCCCACCTTTAGAGAAACCCGCTTGTGATCATGGGACATAAAACCCTACAATTTGCGGATTATTCCATTGAGGTGACCCGGCGTAGGAGAGCATTTAGGAAGGTCTGCACCACTCTCTACAAAAGAAATATTCGCTTTCAACTCAACTACCCGGCAACCCTACGTTTCAGATCTCCTGAGGGGCACTTGCTTTCCTTTACGGATCCTAAGGAGGCGCTTTCGGTGCTGGAAAGAGGGAACAGATCACCTCGTAGTGAAAGATCGTCATCAAAGAGCCCCGAGCAGGTGGAGACAGAACTGGATGCGAGCTCCAACTTAAACTGCACGCAGACTCGTAATCGGGACATTGTGAGATCATACAGATTACGCTCAGACGCCCTACCGGACGTGGAGAAGATGGGTCCGTCAACTCCAAAACAACGCCAATCCGTTAATAGATGGACAAAGTCGTGACATTTTGCTTGATCTCCGTTTGATTCATCCTGGGTCCAATCTCAAATACACAGCGGATCCTCATGACGTTACAGGAGAAGAGTGGACAGAAAATGAAGGAGAAAATTCTGGAAAGAGGGAGGAGGTGTCCCTTTTTTTTTTTTTTCTTCTTCTTTTCTTTCTCTCATTTCTTTTGCAGGTTTATGACGCTCAGGGCTGTAAGACTTATCTTTTTACCGACTGCCTTGCTGGGGAGAAATCTTTGTAATTGTGCCACCCCTGTTTCAGGCTCTCTTCAGGTGACATAAGCTTCATTTTGATCTAAAAATGACTTGATTACACTCTTGAGAATTCTAGCTGTTTTGCTAATTTTATTTATGTTTTGCGGGTACTATTTTACTACTGTTCATTATTCAATTTTATATGATAGGGGTTCGGGATTGATTTTCTTGAACTTTTAAATTCATTGTACTGTTTAATATTTATGACTTGTGTTTGTGGCGGGTTAGGAATATCTGTGGCTTATTCCAGGTAGGAAAAAAGTGGAGTCAATAGTCGATGACAATGGGAGGGAGGGGGGAGGAGGGCACTATGGGATATTTCTGAAAGGAAGAGGGTTACTTGAAGATGTTTGCCTAGTTTTAGATTGTCTATGTAAACGCCAGATTACTTATGTAGAACGTTTGGGAATTTTGCTCCAGTTCCTTGGGAAGAGTTATTGGCAGTTAACAGTTACAATTTCTTTTTCTGCTGGGAAAATGGTTAGATGGGTGTCTTGGAATGTGAAAGGGTTGCGTTCCCCAGCAAAACGTATGATGGTTCTCCGTCATCTTAAGAGACTTCATGCGGATATTGCCATGCTCCAGGAGACCCATCTGACATCTGAAGAATTTTTTAGACTTAAAAAATTATGGGTAGGGGAGGTTTATGGTTCCAGTGCTACCAATAGGAAAGCCGAAGTATTGATACTGATTAACAAATCCTTAGCGCATACAGTCGTCAACACACAATCAGACCAGGAGGGCAGACTAATTCACATAACAATACAAATACACGATGACACGTTTAGCGTCTACAATCTTTATGCCCCTAATGTAGCTCAGAAGACTTTCCTGAATAAAATTCAGAACTTGCTCCTGATAGACCATGAATGCAATAGACTAGTAGGGGGAGACTTTAATTTGGTGCTCAGTGAAGAAGAAGACAGAAAACATGGTAGGCCCTTGATGTCTAGACCTCGCGGGGACTCAACCCCCCATGATGGCAGTTTTTTGCAAACCTTCTCTACTGATTGCAATTTGAAAGATGTGTGGAGAACACTACACCCCTTAGATGGAGAGTATACTCACTACTCTCACTCCCATGACTCATGGGAGTAGCTTAGATAAAAGTGGAGACCATGGTCATCTCCGACCACTGCCCCTTAATCATGGAATCTAGAGACAGAATACAAAAAGGCACTGACTACTTGTGGAGGTTCCCAGACACTATGACACGTGAAGAAAACTTTGTCAAATGTTTGGGGGAATGGTGGTCGGAGATCTCTCTCAATAAAAGCGCCCATTGTGAAGACCCCACTCTCTTCTGGGAAACTGCAAAAGTAGTTCTTCGAGGCAACGTCATGGCTTATTCCATGAGTCCTAAAAAAAGGGTCAGAGAACAGTACTTAAAAGCTAGTGAGGCAGTGAGAGTGGCATACTCTGCATACAAATCAGTAATGAATGATCTTAATAGAGAAAGGTGGTTGTCAACTAAAAAAGACTTTGATTTATGGGCCAGGAAACGGGAAGACCTATATAAAAGCAGACTAGAATTAGACTTGCATAGATTCGGGGACAAAGCTGGCCACCTATTGGCGAGACTAGCCAAGGGAAGACACAACGCCACTCCAATCAGACTAATTACAGACAAACATGGCAAGACCTGGTCAGATCCAAAAGACATTGTCCAAATACTAGGGAAGTACTACGCCAATTTGTATAAAGAAGACGGGAATCAGGAGTCTGGGGGGGAGACATGGTTGGATTCTCTGGAGTTGCCTAGGCTCTCCGTGGAAGATGAGCAATTCTTGAATGGTGCAATCTCAGAGGAGGAGGTTAAGTTAGCCATTGGAATGCTGAATCCTGGTAAGGCGCCGGGCCCAGACGGCTTTAATGGCGCCTTCTTCAAATCACTTAAAGATCAAATATCTCCTGTTTTGAGGGATTTGTTTAATGATATCCCTCGCGGCAAACCAATCCCCGAAAGGATGAACGTGGCGCACATTAAGTTAATCCCTAAATCTTATAAGTCACCTACAGACCCAGCAAATTATGGACCCATTTCCCTGATAAACCAAGACGTCAAACTGTTATCAAAAATTCTAGCAGATAGACTGGCGCAAATACTTCCTAAGCTTATTACTTCACACCAGGCGGGTTTTATTAAGGGACGCTGAACCGTCACTAATATAAGGAAGGCGATGCTTATTTTGGATGTAGTGGGCAAACAAACCGTGAAGGAGGAGGTGTCTCCGGCCATGATCACCTTAAATGCTGAGAAAGCATTCGATAGCGTGAGGTGGTCACGGCTGGATCTGGTGATGGATTCCATGGGCTTTATAGGTCCCTTTAGGCAGTACCTAAGATCTCTGTATGCTAACCCAAGGGCGTGCATTAGCATACCGGGGTTTCTTTCGGATACTTTTAGGCTGGAGAGAGGGACACGTCAGGGGTGCCCATTATCCCCGCTGCTTTTTAATTACGCTATTGAACCACTGGCGCTCTTTCTCGAGTCTTAAAATAAATATGAAGGACTCAAAATTGGCAGCAAAGAAATAAAGCTCTCATTATTTGCGGACGACATAATCTTGTATGTCCATAACCCAGGGAGAGATTTACCAAGTATTTTAACAGATATAGAGAGGTTGGTTAAAATATCTGGTCTACGACTAAATAAAAACAAATGTGAAATTCTCTTTATTAGAAAAGACAAAGATAACTTATCAGACAAGGCACTGGAGGGATAAGAAGGGCTAGTGAGAGCGTTAAATATTTGGGAATTAAGCTTGCGGGGACATCGGGACAAATTTATAGGTTAAACGTCACATCAATCATCAATAAAATTGTAAAAGAACTGGACGGGTGGAGAAATCTTCCCCTGACACTGTTGGGTCGTTGCCACCTCATCAAAATGGTGAGCTTCCCTAGGTTGCTCTACCCTCTCCAGACGATACCCATGTTATTAAAACACGTGGATATTAAAAAATTTAATTCGGCCTTCTCGAGATTTCTCTGGAAGGGCAAACGAGCTAGAATAGCCATCAATACTTTACTATTAAGCAAAGAAGAGGGAGGGCTCCAACTTCCTGATATCAGGGGTTACAACCTAGCCTGTCTGATGCGCAATGTACTTGACTGGGCCAGACAAACAAGCAAATTTTCTGATTTTGAACTGGAAGAGGAGTACGCGAAACCATGGACTCTTCTCTCAATACTACGCTCTCCCCTCACACAACTCCCATCTAAGATCAAGTATTCTACTATCTACAGGGATACAATATCATCTTGGAAGGGAGTTAGAAAAAAATTGGGTCTCTCTTGGAAAGTTTCTAAAAGGTTGAATCCGTGGTCGTGTCCCTCATTTAGGTTAGGACGGGAAAACACGCTTTTTAGGGAATGGGTCAATAAAGGTATAATGACCATGGGAGACTTAATTCATGTCAGGGAAAGGAGATGGTTGACGGAGGAGGAGGTTTTGACAAAATATGGGCTCTCTAACTTCCACTTAATACAATTCCAACAATTGCGCCACTTCCTCATGTCTCACTTAATAGATGTCTCGGGTGAAGTGACCCACTCCCGGTGGGATGAATGGATGGAGCTGCCTCATGATGCTGTTTCCATTTCCTCAGTTTATGGCAGTTTACGGAGTGTTCTCACACCAAACACCTCTGACAAACTCTTTAATAAATGGAGGAAACATTTTGAAGATCCTGACTTGCCTCAAAAAATTTTAGATGGATGGGCGACAGTTAGAAAATTTATAACTAATGAGAGGTGGAGAGATACGCAATACCGTCTAATCCATGGGACCATTCAAGGCTTTAATATACCCTCTAAATCGGGATCACAGGAAAGGTGGCTGCATTGCCCCAAGTGTAGCACCTTCAAAACAGACCTAGAACACGGGATCTGGTCATGTGGGGAGACGCGCTCCTTTGGGATAAAAATTGAGGAAATGATGGCTAGACTTATAAAAATTGATAAGCGACTTAACCCAATGCTATGGCTATTCCATGTGAGCGAGGGTAATATTGTGAAGCGCCAGCCTCATATGTTATTCCATACTATTGCTATGGTAGCAAAAAGATTGCTGCTACAAAATTGGCTCAATAGAATGGTTCCAGGGATGGATGCTGTCCATGATAATCTCAAAAAAGCATTATCCCTTGAATCAACAGAAACATTACGAAACACTGATAAATTAGCAAGGAAATTTTTTCTCAAATGGAGACCTTATATTGAACAAGAATTAACAGATTAGGAGATTAAGCTCTTTATGCAACCCTATAAGAATTCTGGTTGGTATGCTCTGGAAAGCCTGGCAGGTACGCTGGGCAAACTGAGCTGTGAGACTTGATGCTAGTTACCAATAGCACTTGTTCCAAACTTCTTTGTTTTATTCACTTGATAACGGATGGATAGACATGTTAGAATTAGATAGGCAGACATATTCAGGGAAAGGGTGGGGGGAATTACTTTGAGCTAATTAAATGGAAGATGTTTGGTGGCGTGCCGGAGCTGGCAATATTAGAAAAACTGGACTCGCTTATGAAAAATGTCATGGCTGGACTGGTTTTGCATTAATATTATGTGTTTGTATTTTAATGAGTCTCAGAACCATATTATCATACATATATGTTTTGTATATACATATTCTCTTTGTTAATCCTGTATGTGCACGCTACTTGTCATTTTCAATAAAAAAGATGATTCAAAAAAAAAAAAAAAGTGTGGCCCACCCTATTTTTAATAACCAAGCAAGGGAAAGCAGATAGCTATGGGCTGAGGTTATCAGGCTTGAAAGGCCCATGGTTGGTTGACACTTGTCAGCTTAACGATAGGTTATGTAAGAAGTACCAATTCTAGCGCTTTGCCTGGCTCTTCCTGATTGCCCAGGTGCAGTGGCAAACAAGGTAATAATTTTTGAAGGTTACTATCAGTTGTATATTGTCAGCTGGAGTCATGCCAAGGGGTTAGTAATGGAAAATTGTTATCAAACATCCCCATTACTAATCAAGTAATAAAAAAAGCACAGGAAAAATAGTTTATTTGAATCATGACTCTCCCATACTATCCACCATTCACCCATTTATTAGCAAAAATTTCCCACAAACTTCCATCATAGTCCATGTTCCAAGAAAGCAGCTCTGGTGACTGTGAATGGAATTAAAATGCCCCTATTCACAAGCATAGGGTAGTGACAACTACTCTTATCAAAACCACTAACTGAACATTTTGCTTAGTGATTCAAGCATAGAAATGAAAGCCGGGCACTGACCTGTTAACAGCGTTACTTGTATTCTCCTGTAGCGGTGGTGTGCTGTGGAATCTCCTGTTGCTCAGCCAGAGTTCAAGACATTACGCACACACAGTCTAATATTTTAAGAATAATAATTAAAATCAGCAAATATTTAAGGGTAATAATCAGAAGACAAAGGATTATATCTATATACTTACATCTGAAATGGATAAGGATACAAGTTCAGAAACACATGTGGGCTGTTATTTATAACACAAAATTTGCTCTTAGTAAGAAACCTCTCAGCTGCTTTCAAAATGACTACAGAGATGAAAATTGATTTGATTCCCATTTTACTTTCAGCAATATTCTGTTTGACAGATCTCAAAGAGGAGTGAGATTAGCTGAGGTTAAAGTGTAGGATGGAGAAGCCTGGATGTTTATTATGATCTGACAGTAACATTGAGAGAGTTGACAAAGTGATGGATGCTATCAACAGCTGAGGCTAAGATTATTATTACCATGTTGATATGGCCCTGCTAAGAGGATCCACTGGACTGCTCACCCTATGGTAATAAGAGACATAATAGAACATTTCTAAATAGACGTCCTAATAATTTGTGATTTTGGTGAAATAAGGCTATGCTCTGAGACATTGAAGGGGATAATAAATGAGGGCACAGATAAACTTTAGCACAGTGCTCCCTCAAGGGTGATTCTTATATACTTGCAGAACTGAAAACCATTCATCATAGCCCACACACTATACCCAATGTGACTATATGTTTGATTTGTCATGGTCAGACAAAAAGCAATTAGCTAGTGAAATGTTCCAGTAGAGAATGCAGAAAAATCTATAATGCTTAAGTCTTGTGAAAGGCTAGAAACTGGAGTGTTACTGAAGGGAGGCATGTGCCAGAACAGGTGTCAGCGAGGGCACCAAGAAACCCCTCAACCTGGCCCATGACCATGGCAGTGGTACAAAAAAACTAGGATAGATAATTACATTTTTTCTCTGAGTGACACTAAAGAGGTATAAGGTAAAGATGAGCAGATCATTTAAAATATAAATATGTGCAGGTTTCAGTGATTTAACCATACAGTGTTGGCCAAAAGTATTGACACCCCTGCAATTATGTCAGATAATACTCAGTTTCTTCCTGAAAATGATTGCAATCACAAATTCTTTGGTATTATTATCTTCATTTAATTTGTCTTCAATGAAAAAACACAAAAGAGAATGAAGCAAAAAGCAAAACATTGATCATTTCACACAAAACTCCAAAAATGGGCCGGACAAAAGTATTGGCACCCTCAGCCTAATACTTAGTTGCACAACCTTTAGCCAAAATAACTGTGATCAACTGCACCGGTAACCATCAATGAGTTTCTTACAATGCTCTGCTGTAATTGTAAACCATTCTTCTTTGGCAAACTGCTCCAGGTCCCTGATATTTGAAGGGTGCCTTCTCCAAACTGCCATTTTTAGAACTCTCCACAGGTGTTCTATGGGATTCAGGTCTGGACTCATTGCTGGCCACCTTAGAAGCCTTCAGTGCTTTCTCTCAAACCATTTTCTAGTGCTTTTTAAAGTGTGTTTTGGGTCATTGTCCTGCTGGAAGACCCATGACCTCTGAGGGAGACCCAGCTTTCTCACACTGGGCCCTACATTATGCTTCAAAATTTGGTAGTCTTCACACTTCATAATGCCATGCACACGGTCAAGCAGTCCAGTGCCAGAGGCAGCAAAGCAACCCCAAAACATCAGGGAGCCTCCGCCATGTTTGACTGTAGGGACCGTGTTCTTTTCTTTGAATGCCTCTTTTTTCTCCTGTAAACTCTATGTTGATGCCTTTGCCCAAAAAGAGAGAACATTCTTCCAAAACGTTTTAGGCTTTGTTGGCAAACTCCAGCCTGGCTTTTTTATGTCTCGGGGTAAGAAGTGGGGTCTTCCTGGGTCTCCTACTATACAGTCCCTTTTCATTCAGACACCGACAGATAGTACGGGTTGACACTGCTGTACCCTCGGACTGCAGGGCAGCTTGAACTTGTTTGGATGTTAGTCGAGGTTCTTTATCCACCATACGCACAATCTTGTGTTGAAATCTCTCGTCAATTTTTCTTTTCCATCTACATCTATGGAAGTTAGCCACAGTGCCATGGGCTTTAAACTTCTTGATGACACTGCGCACTGTAGACACAGGAACATTCAGGTCTTTGGAGATGGACTTGTAGCCTTGAGATTGCTCATGCTTCCTCACAATTTGGTTTCTCAAGTCCTCAGACAGTTCTTTGGTCTTCTTTCTTTTCTCCATGCTCAATGTGGTACACACAAGGACACAGGACAGAGGTTGAGTCAACTTTAATCCATGTCAACTGGCTGCAAGTGTGATTTAGTTATTGCCAACACCTGTTAGGTGCCACAGGTAAGTTACAGGTGCTGTTAATTACACAAATTAGAGAAGCATCACATGATTTTTCTAACAGTGCCAATACTTTTGTCCACCCCTTTTTTTATGTTTGGTGTGGTTTATATCCAATTTGGCTTTAGGACAAATCTTTTTGTGTTTTTTTTCATTGAAGACAAATTAAATGAAGATAATAATACCAAAGAATTTGTGATTGCAATCATTTTCAGGAATAAACTGAGTATTATCTGACAGAATTGCAGGGGTGTCAATACTTTTGGCCATGACTGTATATATTGAGACATAGAAATATTTAAGTAGTGAATTACACTGGCCTGCTGATCCTATAATATCTGCAGGTTTTCTACAAATTACTGACAAGTATTTGGCAAGTGTTTTAGGGATTGTCTCTCTGTCCCAACTGCTGAGCTTTAGTGTCCTCCCACTAGCTTCATATCACCCTGACATGGTCAATGCAATTCTCACCTAGTTTTATATAAGGTCTGATAATCCTGATACTAATCATCCTCCGCCACACCATTTGATATCATTCATGCGGAGCATTATGGGCAGGCCAATGCGGCAGCACAATATGTAATTCACCTACTTTGTGATAAATCAGAATGCTAGGCATTTATCTTTTGATGATCTCCACAAACTAAACTGCAAAGTGAAATCACAGAGACCTGCGAATTTCAGGACATTTAACCTAAAGTCGATCCTCCGCAGGTTAATCCCACCATTTCTAGTATTAGGCCTCATTGAAACATCAGTGATTTTCATGCACACAAAAAACAGTCTGAGTGTCATCAGTGTTTTACATCTGCGCCTTACCAACATTTGGTCCTTGTGTTTTTAACATCATTAAATTAATATCCCTCCTTCATCTACTATGGTGGTGCATAGCATTACAGCCACCCTAATTATTATATCAGGCTAAAATACTGCAGGAAAGCCTGACTTGGTGTATATACCTAGGCTGTGTTGGAGCTCTTCTGAACAACCTGAGTTCTGCTGGAGTATTAGGGTAAGTTCACACATACAGGTTTATTGACGTTCAGACCGTCAGTAAACCGCTGAGATTTTCAAAGGAGCCCAGAGTACACATCCCTGCATTCTTCAGCGGCTTTCCAGTGTAGTTCCAGCGGTTTCTGATCGTTTTTTACAGCGTTGAACAGCGGTTTTTCCGGCGGCTTTTCCAGCGGTTTTGTATGGCTGATTTTGTTCATGTTGAGTTTACAAAATAAAGTTGTCATGTCCAAAAAGAAAAAAAAAAAAAAAAAAAAAGCATTTCCTGTCACATGATCTTCTACCTTTTGGAAGCAAGGTTTACCTACCAAGCTTAGTACGAGCTACGAGCCATGGCACTGACAAGACTGCGCACTATGCGGAGGGCCTCCAAACAACTTTTTTTGTTAGTAATTTTGCAGCATCTTCTGGAGCATGAAGAGGAGGAAAATGAGGTACGAAATTACACAGAATACATATGGCAGCCTAATCTTCTTTCTCCTTGTGTCTGACGACAATATATTGTGGCAGCGTCGGCGCAATAGCGTTGCACGTGTCCCTGTATTTGCGGCGCGTCTCTGTACGCAAGTTTGCTGTTTGGGGTGACGATTAATGGATGCTGTGTCCATTGGTGCCCCTGCTGTCCTGGCTGTCCGCCGTCGCTGTGGTGACAGCATCGGCAGATGAGCTATCACTCCCCTCACCCACACATGTAACCTGAGGGGATTTAGTGGATTTGCCCCTGTGTATGTAGACGCAGGGCGGTAAGCGTATTGTGCCAGCTCGCTGAAACGTGGGGAATAGGATCTGTCCCCTCTAATAACATGTAGAGGGGCCAATTCGCTACCTCCACCTCAGGTCACATGTGTGGGGGAGGGTAGGGATAGCTCACCCTATACTCCTGTCCCCACATCGTCGGCAGACAGCCATGGCTTCAGACACGGCAGCGTTCTGATGTATGACGTGCGTGAATGGCCCTTGCATATCACACTCCGTGCTTGTGTACTGTGACGCTCTCCATGCAGAGCCTGATGAAGCGTCAGCCGGCCAGCCCCATCACCAGCCCTGTCACAAAGCGTGAGAGTGCAGCTTGCTGAACGGCTCATCTGGCGCGTGCACCTGGAATGATGCGTCAATCGTGCCGCCTCGCAGCTTCTGTCAGACGCAACGACTTTGTCCGTGAAAGATATTGATTCATGCAGTTGTCGTACTTTCACGCTATATTGCGTTGAAGAAATCTTGACTCTGAACGCAGCGTAACATTTTATGTCAGTTTGTTTGCACTTGTCGAGTGTGAGCTGATATATGGTTACTCATAAGGATATTTGCTTTCTACCAAATAATGTACAGGTTCAGGAAAGCCCACGAATGTGGGTCCATCCACTCATCATGGAGAGGGATCATAAGGGACACTTCATGCAATTATACCAGGATTTGAGACGGTAAGAGCAAAATATGTAAAGATGTGTAAATTGAAAAAAGGATGTCACACCCAAGTATTGTGTCTGAAAACTAAGATGGACGAATTATTTACTTTTATTTTTAAAGTTACCCAGAGAAATTTGTGGCATTTTGTCGACTATCGATTACTGCATTTGATGAGCTCCTGGCAATGTTGAGGCCAAAACTCACTTACCAAAATACATGGATGCGGGCAGCGATCGAGGCTGAAGAAAGGCTTCTCATCACTCTGAGGTCAGTGTTATCAATGATATATCAATTTCTTACATATTTATATAGAGTGAGGTGTCAATCTTGCTGTCTGAAAACCTCCAACCTCGGCACGGTAGCCAGAGCCGCAGCGAAGGAGGCATAGGTGCAGCCTTTAATCAAGGATTGTTTGCCATGCATGACACTGATAGAAGTGTATGCTTGTTTGTTGCGATGGTAGTGGTCTAGATGTTCTATTCGTTTGAGAGTGTCGGACGATTGCTGACTGTTCATAAAAGGTAATGTTTGTGGAATTATGCTGTATGGTATGTTTACAGGTTTGTATTGAAAAACATATAATGTTAAGCGCTAATTTGTGGGAATGTGCAAGTTGTGGAAATAGTGATCATGTTGACCTTGGTGGGGGTGGCTGGGTGATTGTGTTCCCCGGGCTGAAGGGATATCGTTATGTAGCGTCTGTCTGCTTCTTCGATAAAGCCACAGGTTTTATGTAAGTAGTGTCCTTGAAAGGAGCAAATTGACACAAATTCACGCTACCCCGTGATACTGTGCAGCCCATGTTGTTTTTTTTTTTTTTTTTTTAAAATAAACTATCTCGATAATGAACTTGCTGAAGAATATCAGTTTATTTCATGATGTGTAGTGGACATTTGTATTTTGTATTTAATTTGTTCAAAATTTTCTCTTTACAGATTCCTTGCGACCGGAGAAACATATTCTTCTCTGCATTTGCAGTTCAGGGTGGGGAAAAGTACGATTTCTATTATTATCAAGGTGACGTGCACTGTGATCTGGGAGCACTTGCAGCCCATTGTGATGCCTTCTCCAAACGAGGAGACTTGGTTGCAGGTTGCGGCAGGCTTTCAGTCTGTGGCCAACTTCCCGAACTGCTTAGGTGCCGTTGATGGCAAACATATCCGTGTGAAAAAGCCTCCGCGATCAGGATCACGCTTCTATAATTATAAGAAGTATTTCTCCGTGGTCCTGATGGCGGTGGCTGATGCTCACTACAGATTTGTTGCCATTGATGTGGGTGCCTATGGCAGTACCGGGGATTCTCGTGTGCTGCGAAACTCACAAATAGGGCTACAAGTGCTTCAAAATCACAACACTTTACCTGCCGATAAACCTTTGCCTGGTTCCACGCATCCAGTCCCCTACGTGATGGTATCGGATGAGGCTTTCCCCCTGATGCCTAACCTGCTGCGCCCATACCCACGTAGGGGACTGGATGACCGGCGTAGGATTTTTAACTATCGGCTAAGCCGGGCACGCAGATTCGTGGAATGCACCTTCGGGATCATGACAAGTCAGTGGAGGGTCTTCCATTCAGCTATACAACTGAATGAGAGCACAATTGATGTTGTTATTAAAGCATGCTGTGTTTTGCATAACTTCATGCGTGCTCATTCAACTGAGCACGTAGACAGTATGCAACTACCGGTATTCCGTAGCAACATCAATTGGGGTTCTGGTCGGCCTGAAAATTTGGCTGTGGCAGTGAGAGAGACCTTCACTGACTTTTTCATGACCCCAGAAGGTGCCGTGCCCTGGCAATACTCTTCCAGCCATGTTGCTGACCCATCCTGACTCAAACACCGTACATTCCTTCACAACATTTGTATGCTTTGACCTTAACTTTGCATACGTAAATTTGGAAGACTCAGGTTATAATCCAGCTCCTGACAAATGTACTTTTGAGTTTGTGAAGGTTGCAAAATGTAAGCATTACCTTACCTTTTGTTGGATGATGTCCAAACAACAGTTTGTTTAAACTCTTTATTTTCAGAATAAAATTTGAAAAAAATTTTGTTCAAAAAAACCTTTCCAAAAAATCTTAAAAAAAGGACTATTGTATGTGTGTCTTCTTTTTTGTTCAGTCCGGGCCATAGGGTGAATAAGTCATGAGTGTAAATGCAATGTCTTGTATATTCCGAAATATTTTTTGAGGTAAACGAAATTCTTTTATAAAATTTGAGCCAAATACGGTGTACCGCTACCAAAATGTCAACTTAGACGTTTACAAAGACATACATATGGGAAGGTAGACTCAGCGTTTACACCTATACTTGCATGCAAACAATATTCAGATACTATGGGGCAATGTTTGTCAGTGAACAGTCTAAATAGCAATACACGTCCATTTATAGAAATGCAACTTTTTATTGTACAAAAGTTAAAGATCACCCAAAAAAGGTAAATTTTTTTAAAGAAAATTGCAATGCTAAACCACACACATGTACACGCCCTCCTAAGTTGGGACAGAATGTACTATATAAAAAGCACGGACATGGCCATGCAGTAATAACTTTGCCTAAAATGTCAAACATAACCAACTAGACATTTGCCAAATATATCACTGCAAATTAGTGTACGTTCTTGTCCCATAATCAGAGCCAAACAAAGTTTGGCTCGCCATTTCAAGACTTGCCGAACTATCTTCCGATAACTGTCTAACGTAAGATGATCCTCCCTGTCCTGGATTTTCAACATTATAAATTTGGTATAAACCATGCATAATGGTAGGGACTCTCGGGATCCTGTCTTGAGATCGGTAGATGTCAAGAAGCCCATAGAGAACAGCCATGAAGGATGCCTCACGATCAGGTGCCATCTCCCTTAAGCTTGAAGCAAGCAGTGCTCCTGCATGATCATATCTGTCATCTTGCCCGGCCTGCCTCAACAAGCCAAGAGTCTCCTGAACCAAATGAGGAGTATAGTTACGACCAGTATTACTTCTCGCACCACGTCTGGATACGGTTGTTGTTGTGGGTGTCGGAGAACGCACGTACAAAGAGGTGCTGCGAATAGAGGTTGCGGCAGAATTGTCACTGTTTGTGGGACTAATCAAGTCTTGTGTTAGACCCTCTGGAGTGGATATTTCTGAGGAGGAAAGGCTAACATTCTGACTTGCAGGGACCTCCTCTTGTCCAGCATTCATGGCTACATCTTCTTGTGCGGAAGTAGGAAGAGGAGGAGTCGGATTAGGAGGCGGAATGTTCCCATGGCTTCTGTATGTTATCCAAAAAAAATAAGGAAAAAAATAATTCATAAATTATGTTCATAGTTCATACACAAAACTTTGTTTTCAAAAAACAATGTATTATGTTGGAAGCATGGCGCATGCCTTCTGGACCCTTATCATCATGCAATTTGCAAATCACTAGTAAAAGGAAACTGCTATGAAAGGGTACAGTTCGAACATTTTGCATTGATACACATCACTATGTTATGATAACATTGTCAAAATACAAACTTACGGGCGTAGACTACGACCACTGAGAGTAAACTGTAACTCCCGATAGAATGGGCATTTTTTTTTGGCAGGGGCTGAGCCGCTTTTTTCACTTTTGGACAGGAACTTTTGAAATGCATCTCTAACTGATTTCCATCTGTTCTTTATGTCTTTTTCTGCAAAGAAAAACCAGACACCCCAAAAAATAAGTTAAATTTGCAAAATAAATCACATTGATTTGACACTCTTTTTTACCACAATTTTCATATATTTACCTATGGTACATTGGAGGTCTCTATCAGCCTCTGGAAAAAGAGGGTATAGTTGCCGACAGATCGAGTACCAGGACTGGGCCTTCAAGATCCGATCGCTGTAGGTTTCACACCCCTGGTCCCATATTTCAGGACGGGCCTCTATCTGAAAGGAACACACAAAGATGCTAACTTTAACGTTTAGTCTGAAAAAATAACTCTTCTGTTAACCATTGTCTCTGTTCCCCATTCTCTCTGTTCCCCAATTGGCTCTGTTCCCCATTGTCTCGGTTCCCCATTCTCTCTGTTCCCCAATTGGCTCTGTTCCCCATTGTCTCTGTTCCCCATTCTCTCTGTTCCCCAATTGGCTCTGTTCCCCATTGTCTCTGTTCCCCATTCTCTCTGTTCCCCAATTGGCTCTGTTCCCCATTCTCTCTGTTCCCCAATTGGCTCTGTTCCCCATTGTCTCTGTTCCCCATTCTCTCTGTTCCCCAATTGGCTCTGTTCCCCATTGTCTCTGTTCCCCATTCTCTCTGTTCCCCAATTGGCTCTGTTCCCCATTGTCTCGGTTCCCCATTCTCTCTGTTCCCCAATTGGCTCTGTTCCCCATTGTCTCGGTTCCCCATTATCTCTGTTCCCCAATTGGCTCTGTTCCCCATTCTCTCTGTTCCCCAATTGGCTCTGTCCTCAAACTTACCAACAGCAGGAGACGGGGCACAGAGATATCCATACGGCGGTACCACGACATCTTGCCTGTGTGTGTTGTGTTCCTGCTTCCTGTTTCGGGACCTCCCACTTCTCCTGCAGTACGCGCGGCTGGACGTTTAGCAACGGTTTATAGGCGGCTGTGCACAGGCCCATAGATTATGCTGCTACAGTTTTCTGCCACAAAATCGCTCATAAAACGAGCGGAAGAATGAACAAGTTGATTGTTGCTAAGCCGCCGGGGAACCGCTAATCCGGGAGTAAATCCGTTCTGAAAAAACGATAATGTGTGCACAGCGTTTTCACTATTACATACGGTTTAATGTTAATCCTCACGCCGCTTATGATTTACATAAATTAACATAAAACGTTGCCGGAAACGACGGCGGATCTCACGGCTAAACCGATGTTAAACCTCTATGTGTGAACTTACCCTTAAACTGGAAAGTGTTGGTGATTGGGTCATGTGGACATGATTCCCTTGTTTTCTTGCACTCATCTAATATGTCTATATAGTGCTGCACAGTAATGATTTTTATTTCATGATTAAGGCTGTGTAAATTGGCCAAAATGTGTCATCGGAGTCATCCTGCATGGGTGTCTTTTTGTTTGTTTTTTTTAAATGGACAAACAACACAGTGAACTATTATCTCCACGGAATGCCTTTTTTCTTTGCTGGATATTCTTTTTTCTTTTGCCGTCTAATTTTGATAAATGACTCCAATCGAAGAACGCTATGAGAACTACACCATAGACTTTAATGGCGATGTATTCTATCTGTTAATAACACAAATGGAGCAAGTACCGTATATACTCGTGTATAAGCCGACCCATGTATAAGCCGACCCCCCTACTTTTGCCCCCAAAACCTGGGAAAACCTATTGACTCGTGTATAAGCCGAGGGTGGACCCCAGCACAGGTATACAGCCCCCAGCAGTGTAGTATACAGCAGCCTCCCCAGTGGTATACAGGCCTCCCCAGTGGTAGTATACAGCAGCCTCCCCAGTGGTAGTATACAGCAGCCTCCCCAGTGGAAGTATACAGCAGCCTCCCCCTGTGGTAGTATACAGCAGCCTCCCCCTGTGGTAGTATACAGCAGCCTCCCCCTGTGGCAGCATACAGCAGCCTCCCCCTGTGGTAGTATACAGCAGTCTCCCCCTGTGGTAGTATACAGCAGTCTCCCCCTGTGGTAGTATACAGTAGTCTCCCCCTGTGGTAGTATACAACAGTCTCCCCCTGTGGTAGTATACAGCAGTCTCCCCCTGTGGTAGTATATAGCAGTCTCCCCCTGTGGTAGTATACAGCAGTCTCCCCCTGTGGTAGTATACAGCAGTCTCCCCCTGTGGTAGTATACAGCAGACTCCCCCTGTGGTAGTATACAGCAGCCTTCTCAGTGGTAGTATACAGCAGTCACCAATGTGGTAGTATACAGCAGCCTCCCCAGTGGTAGTATACAGCAGCCTCCCCAATGGTAGTATACAGCAGTCCCCCCTGTGGTAGTATACAGCAGCCTCCCCAGTCGTAGCATACAGCAGCCCCAGCCTCAGTGGTGGTATATACAGGCAGCCCCAGTGGTGGTATATACAGGCAGCCCCAACCCCAGTGATGGTATATACAGGCAGCCCCAGCCCCAGTGGTGGTATATACAGGCAGCCCCAGCCCCAGTGGTGGTATATACAGGCAGCCCCAACCCCAGTGGTGGTATATACAGGCAGCCCCAGCCCCAAAGGTGGTATATACAGGCAGCCCCAGCCCCAGTGGTGGTATATACAGGCAGCCCCAGCCCCAGTGGTGGTATATACAGGCAGCCCCAGCCCCAGTGGTGATATATACAGGCAGCCCCATCCCCAAAGGTGGTATATACAGTCAGCCCCAGCCCCAGTGGTGGTATATACAGTCAGCCCCAGCCCCAGTGGTGGTATATACAGGCAGCCCCAGCCCCAGTGGTGGTATATACAGGCAGCCCCAGTGGTGGTATATACAGGCAGCCCCAACAACAGTGGTGGTATATACAGGAAGCCCCAGCCCCAAAGGTGGTATATACAGGCAGCCCCAGCCCCAGTGGTGGTATATACAGGCAGCCCCAGCCCCAGTGGTGGTAAATACAGGCAGCCCCAGTGGTGGTATATACAGGCAGCCCCAGCCCCAGTGGTGGTATATACAGGCAGCCCCAGCCCCAGTGGTGATATATACAGGCAGCCCCATCCCCAAAGGTGGTATATACAGTCAGCCCCAGCCCCAAAGGTGTTTACAGGCAGCCCCCAAATGCTGGCACTTGCCCCCCTGCTTGTAAGATCCCCCCGGCTACTTACCATCCTCTGTCTTCTTCATCGCGCGCGCAGGTGCCTCGGTGCTCCCGTCCTCCATACATCCGGGTCCCCGGCCGTCGCATAGCGATGACGTCATGCGACCGGCCGGTCACATGACCCCGGATGCTATGGAGGACGGTAGCACGGAGGGACTTGCGCGCGCGATGAAGAGGATGGTATGGTAATAATAGCAGCCGGGGGGGGCCTTACAAGCAGGGGGGCAAGTGCCAGCATTTGTGGGGGCTATATAATTAGTTATGCACTGCTTCCCCCTGACGCTGATTGACAGGGGGAAGCAGTGCATATGTAATGAGCGGCCCCACGTGACGGGGCCGCTCATTCAGCTACCTCCCACTGCCTCCTCCAGCCTCCCCAGCCCTGGACACAGCCCCCACCTACCGTATTGACCCGTGTATAAGCCGAGGGGGAGACTTTTCAGCCCAATTTTTGGGCTGAAAAACTCGGCTTATACACGAGTATATACGGTATATGAAAACCAGATGTATGGATGAGGCATCTGATAGACTTTGCCGAGCATTGCCCTAGAAACACTAATGCCTAATTGGATGCAGTTTAAGTGAATAAATTGATGAAATGTGGGGAGCTGGAAATGCAATGAATAGTGTAGGCAACTAAACACATACACACCCTCACTAAATTGCAGATGCAGTCAAGAAGATACTTAAAGTCAGCCCTGACATTCTAAAGCAAACAGGTCCACATAGAGTGCTGTACATGCAAAACTGTCAGACGTCTGAAACTGTAAGTCAATGCATAAATCTAGACTCATTCCAATTCTGGGCACAGCCATCAGAGGGTAAGACAGGCCTGAGTGTCAATCAACACTATAAGTATTCCAGAAAAACCCTCATCCTTGTCTTTTGCTTTGCTCTTGCTCTGGCCTTGCCAGATATGGTGATGTCAGCTTCCCCCTTGTATATGCATGTAACTATATAAAAAGATATTTAAAATTAAATCATCTATACATAAAGAATTATGTACCAAAATATACTCATTCTATTACAATATAGTACATCTGCAAATATATTGAGGAGTAAAACGATATGGACATTTCTGGTTGACCGTGTTACTGCTGGAAAAGTGGTCATTCCACTCTGTGGTAGTATTTCCTTAGTAGCTTTACTAATAGTTTCAAATTCATAACAAACTCTTTTGAAAAAAAAAAAATATGAAACATATCATATATACATATCATACATATTCCATCTGTACATGTGCAATCAGGGGCATAATGATTGTAGTCGCACAGGGCATGACCAAGACTGGGCCCATGCAGAAGGGGAGCCTTAAATGCCTGCGCCTAATTAAACTGGATGCACATTCAGTTAAAATGTATTTTTGCATAGAGACCCACTGGCTTCCAGCACCAGAATACATGTCCCCAACCAATCAATGGCCAGGAGCTTACATTGCTATGCCTATCACAGAGGTGAATGGCATTGATGTCATGCACTGCCCATGAAGGCTACGCTAAAAGTATAGAAGTTGACGACGCATATTGTTTGAGCTAGAAAAAGGTAAGGAGAATTGTTCACTTTTTAAAAATGTGTTGCAGAAGAAAAAGGGACACTATTACTCAAAGGGGCCCAAGATGTGAAAAATGATATAAGGGAGAGGTCTAAGATGGGTGGCATTATATAGATAGTAAACAAGGAAAAGGGGTAACAAAAGCGCAAATAGTGTCTTATCCTTTTAAAATACTAGAAATTTGCTGACATCACTGCTCACTTTGTGAGGTTGTAAGACCCACAACTGGTGTATACATGTGTTGCAGTTGCAGCTGGACCCACACTTCACGCAAACACTGTGGGTGTAGAAATGATCCCAAATAGATGGTGTTTCTTAGTTTGCGCGCACTGCAGATAATAAACCAAACCGAAACTCCAAGAGGTAAAAGATAATGGTGCCTTTAATCTCTCTAAGCGTTTCTGAGTGCTTTTACGCTTCTTCATCAGGAGTACAACTTGATGAATGAGTGTGAAAGTGGTTAGAAACGTGTAGAGATTAAAGGCTCCATTATCTTTTACCTCTTGGAGTTCTGGTTCAGTTAATTATCTGTGCGTGGACCAAGGAACAACGTCCATTTGGGATCATTATATAGATAGTGGCCCAGGATTGTGTATGCACTGTGTGCAGAATTATTAGGCAAGTTGTATTTTAGATGATTATTTTTATTATTGATCAACAACTACCGTATGTTCTCAATCAACTCAAAAGACTCAAATATCAAAGCTTAATATTTTTGGAAGTTGGAGTGTTTTGTTTTTTTTTAGATTTGGCTATCGTAGGAGGATATCTGTTTGTGCAGGTAACTATTACTCTGCAGAATTACTAGGCAACTTAATAAAAACCAAATATATTCCCATCTAACTTGTTTATTTTCACTAGGTAAACCAATATAACTGCACAAAATTTAGAAAAAAATATTTCTGACATGCAAAAACAAAACCCCAAAAAATTAGTGACCAATATAACCACCTTTCTTTATGATGACACTCAACAGCCTTCCATCCATAGATTCTGTCAGTTGTTTGATCTGTTTACTATCAACATTCTGTACAGCAGCCACCACAGCCTCCCAGACACTGTTCCAAGAGGTGTACTGTTTTACCTCCCTGTAGATCTCACATTTTATGAGGGACCACAGGTTCTCTATGGGGTTCAGATCTGGTGAACAAGGGGGCCATGTCATTATTTTTTCTTCTTTTAGACTTTTACTGGCCAGCCACACTGTGGAGTAGTTGGATGCATGTGATGGAGCGTTGTCTTGCATTAAAATCATGTTTTTCTTGAACAATACCAATGTCTTCCTGTACCACTGCTTGAAGAAGTTGTCGGCAGTAGGTCTGGGAGTTGAGCTTCACTCCATCCTCAACCCGAAAAGATACAACAAGTTCATCTTTGATGATACCAGCCCATACCATTACCTCACCTCCACCTTGCTGGCGTCTGAGTCGGAGTGGAGCTCTCTGCCGTTTACTAATCCAGCCTCTGGCCCATCCATCTGGCCAATCAAGAGTCATTCTCATTTCATCAGTCCATAAAACCTTTGAAAAGTCAGTCTTAAGATATTTCTTGGCCCAGTCTTGACATTTTATCTCATGTTTCTTGTTCAAAGGTGGTTGTTTTTCAGCCTTTCTTACCTTGGCCATGTCCCTGAGTATGGCACACGTTTTGCTATTGATACTCCAGTAACGTTGCAGCTCTGAAATATTGTAAAACTGGTGGCAAGTGGCATCTTGGCAACTTCACGCTTGATTTTCCTCAATTCATGGGTAGTTAATTTGCACCTTTTTTGCCCAACGCGCCTCTTGCGACCCTGTGGGCTATTTGCTATGAAATCTTGATTGTTCAGTGATCACGCTTCAAAGGTTTGGCAATTTCAAGACTGCTGCATCCCTCTGCAAGACATCTAACAATTTTGGACTTTTCAAAGCCCGTCAAATCTCTCTTCTGACCCATTTTTCCAAAAGAAAGAAGTTGCCTAATAATTAAGCACACCTTATATAGGGTGTTGATGTCATTAGACCACACCCCTCCTCATTACAGAGATGCACATCACCTGATTTACTTAATTGGTAGTTGGCTCTCAAGCCTATACAGCTTGGAGTAGGACATCATGTATAAAAAGTATCATGTGATCAAAATGCTCATATGCCTAATAATTCTGCACACAATGTATTATTACTGGAAATGACCCAGGATGAAAGGCATTATTACATAAAAGGGCCAGGATGGAGAACAATATTATAGGTAGGTGCACAGGATGGAAGATATTATTATAGGAAGGAATCCATGTAGAGGAAAAGTATAAAAGGATGTGCCCATGAGGACATTATTAAATATAGGGGCCAGGATGGATGTTACATCGCAGCCAGGGAATGCTCGGCGAGTGGTGCAACAGGAGGCGAACACTAGGGAAAAGTTTCAATGAAGCCCCTTGCAATATGAAGAGTGAAGCGGGTCACCCCTTAACATTCACTTGAGTGTGAACTCTGCACTTCATATGATCACTAGTTGGGTACTTCACCCCAGGCACTATCACAGGTCTGGGCCCTGGATGACCCTGTGTTAATTCAAGCTAGTAAGAAACTCATCTTACTAATGCAATAAGATAGCACAGGAATAGAGACCACCAAGAAGGAAGAAACAAAAACATTACAGACCTTCCCCAGAAAGAGATTTTATAGCTTCTTCAGGAAGGAACTGAACTATAAGAGCTTCAACTGAAACAACTTCTTCAGTGGTCAATATAGAAGATCTATAACCGACAAAGGAGAGAGCTAGGAGTGAGTTTAAATAGTGGAATGAAGTTGTCATAAGGTGCAGCAGCTGAGATTTCAAGCTAGAAGGATTCTTAGTAGGTTATGAGCAAACTCTTATCAGGTTCAGCACTGAAAGGAAATCATTCCACTATACTCATAATAATCACCTGCTGGGCTCTAAAGAAGACTTGTGATCCCAGATACCCCAGAGGCCCCAGCAGGACACGACACACTCTTGACCATGAGGAACATTATTCAAGGAAGAAGCCCAGGATGGGGGATATTATTACATAATGGGGCAAGTATGGAGGACATTATTACAGGAGGGGGCACAGGATGGGGACATTATTATAGGAAGTAATCCATGATTGCGAACATTATTATAGAAAGGATCCATAATGGTTGGCAATATTAAATTAAGATGAGGAATATTAAAATAGAAAGGGACCCATGAGGGGGAACATTAATATTGGAAGGGGCTCTTGAAGATCAACATTATTATCAACAGCATGAGGGATATTATTAAAGCATAAAGCTTGGATTGGGGACGTTATTTCAGGCAGAGGCCCAGAATGAGGACAGTTGTACCAGGTAGGTGTCTAGATGGATGACATTTAGGGATGGGCGAGTCTACTTGTTACTATTCAATACTCGCCGAATAGTAGGGTACTCGGGCTACTCGTTACTCTGCAAGTTTCCTAGCAATTAATCGCACAGTAACGAGTCCAATATAAATCAAGGGAAGTGCAATTCCTCTGCTGCTGGACCCCATAAAGAGGTCTGGCAGCAGAGAAAAAACTTGCAATTCCTTAATTCATTGTTTAGAATCCGGCAGTAAAAAGCCATAAGCTGTAAGTTCAAACCGGATTCTCCCGGATTGCTCCAGTCCGGAGCAATCTGGTACCATAGAGTCTCATGTTACGGGGTGCCGGATTGCTCCGGACCGGGGCAATCCAGGAGAATCCGGTTTAGGGTACAATGCTAAAAATAGGTGGTCAAAACCGGATTTACCCGGTCCAGTGCAATCCAGCGCCCCGTAACATGGGACTCTACGGTACCAGATTGCTGGGGACTGGAGCAATCCGGGAGAATCCGGTTTGAATTTACAGCTTACGGCTTTTTACCGCCGGCTTCTAAACAATGAATTAGGGAATTGCAGCTTTTTCCTCTGCTGCCAGACCTCTTTATAGGGTCCAGCAACAGAGGAATTAATCGCAATACTCTATTCACCATTGACTTAAATAGGACTCGCTATACTCGTAACAAGTACCGAGTATCGGGACCTACTCGTTACGAGTCTAGATAGTCCGAATATTTCAGTACTCGCTCATCCCTAGTGACATTATTAAAGAAAGTAAATGAAAAATTGTAATCCAGCAATGAGAGAGCCTCTTACAGAAGTAGATTAATACCTTACAATTATTGGATAATTAAAAGCATGAATACAGATTCAGTTAAACTATTCCATATGATAAAAATTACACACATGGATGTATCAAAAAACTTATGCTTTTAAACTAAAACATAGCCTTAATCAAGATGTCAGTTATTAAATAAAGGGGTCTAGGATGGAGGACATTGCATCAGGAAGTGGCAAGACTGGTGGAGACATAGTTAAATGTCAGACGAAAACAGATGTATTTATAGAATCTAGAACGCTACAAGGGCCCATACCATACATCTTCCCACGTCAGATACCATACATCTGACGTGGGAACTAGAAATGGGCAAACTATTCCAAGCAAGATTCACCAATTTTAAATTTTGGATGAATGTTGATGATTCGGTTCATGATTGGAAAACCCAAGAAATTTACTAAAACATCATCAAACAGGGCTTTGTTCAGGTGACAATCTTGACATATTAAAATGGCAGTCAAACCTTTTTTGAAGGTTTGGGGCCAAAATGCTTGCCGAAGACTTTGATAATCTAAGGTTAGTGGAGATCACAGCAATTGGGTCTACCAGTTTCTTTCAACATGGTGAATTTAAGGAAGTTTTAAAAGACATTTAAACTTCCTTGAGTTTCCAGATGTTAGGAACCTGTTGGCTGTAAATTTTTGGAAGAATGCTAAATGTGGCAGCAGCTGTAACAAGATTGGGCAAAAATAATATCTTGTAAGTGGTTTAGCCCAGCTGTTGGAAGAGGCAGGATACTAGGCAGAGGAAAGACTCTTTACAGCGAATCAGAGGCAGGATCCTATAGCATGCCTGGCCATACTAAACATGCATCTAGTGGATTGGTATTAGTGGCAGAAGCTCTTTTTTCCCTGCCTTCCAAAGTATGCCCACCAGAGGCTTTTTGCTGGGAAAATATAATGTGCGGCCCCTTACCCCTCAGCAATTATGTTTATAGGAATGAACCACCCCTGGGCCTTGTCATTTCTAGAAGAAATGTGGTTCTCAGTTGCCCTTGCCTGAGAGAGGTTTAAAGGGTCTAAGTCTAATAACCTTGAGGAGCAGTGTACCCAGAGCCAGGTGGTGACCTTTTTCCAGAAGAGGGGTTTGGGTTCCTAGCCAAAGATCGGACTGTTGACCTGTGCTATGTCAACCAGTCCACTTTGCAGTATGACCACCTCCCTTCCTGACTCCGCACCCTCTATGTTGGGGATGTGGTCACCTTCATGAAAGTAAAGGGCTGCCTGGGGTGGTATGCTGTAGAAGTAAGTCAGGTAACCAAGACAGAGGATGTTGAAGAGTGGCAGCAGTAGGTCAACATTCAGAGGAAGAAGTGTCGGCTGCTGGCCAGGTCTGACCATATTAGCCAGCCAGCTGGAGGGAAAACCACTGGTTTAAGAGAGCCTGGAGGGCCTGTCATGGTTGCTTGAGTTCCTTCAGTGTGTGCTAGATGTCGTGGCTGTAACCTAACTCTTCTTCTCCAGTGGTTGCCATGATGTGGTGTGCTGGGGGGCATGTGGGCTACACCCTCAAGACCAGCAGGGAGTGACCATCAGCGTTGAAACACCTGCAAACTCCAGGAAACCAAAATATTATTTGAAACCTCAATAGAATTCTACAGGTTGAAAGAGAAGGGTAGACCCAATGGCTGGGAACACTCCTAACCTTACGGTTAGATGTTGTTCCCAGGCAGGGGGTCTTCCAGCAAATGTTCTAGCCCCAAACAATTAGTGAAAGTTTTAGTGCCATTTTAATTTTTAAATTTTCTTTCTGGAACAAAATTGCATTTGACGATTTTTTAGTAAATCGCTCAGGTTTACGATCACAAACAGAATCGTTAATGTTTGTGATGAATTTGAAATTGGTGAACATATTTGTGAAAAGTTTGCTCATCTCTAATTGCAAATAAAAGAAACAGAAAACCTGCTGTCACCCATTTATTGAGTCCAAACATACTCTCCAATGATAATCCACAGTGATGTCCAGGCACAGCTTCATTGAGTGGAGACCATTGCAGCGTCTGCACACTGCAGCAGATATCTCTCACTGACAGCCGGCTATGAGCGGTGACATCAAACAGTTAATCTGCAGTCACAGCTGATTTACTGTGGTAATCGCACCAGCTGTTACCATGGTAAGATCAAATGAACTGTCTGATGTCACCACTCACAACCGCTGTTTAGTATGAGGCTGGAGTCACACTGAGCAAGAGACTTGCAAGACTCGCTGAAGTCTCGCATGCATTACCCTTAGGGTATGTGCCCACAGGAAGGTTTAACGTCGGTTTAGCAGCAAAAAACACCGGCGGTTTAGCATAGGTTTTATTTAAATTTAGCAGCGTTAGGACTTACATGTAACCCTATGTAATTTAGAAACCGCTGTGCGCACATAGTCGGTTTATGTGAACGGATCTGCCCGCGGTTGAGCGGTTTCCCAGCGGTTTAGCAGCATACAGCATGTCAATTCTTCTCAGCGGTTTTTGATCGGTTCCATGAACAAAATCCTCCATAGGAAACCGCCGGAAAAACCGCTGGAAAAACCGACTGAAAAACGCTGTGCACACGCTGAAAAAAACCGCCGGAAAACAGCTGGAGACTTCAGAGCTCAGAACTGATAATTTCCAGCGGTTTACTGACGGTTTGAACGCCACTAAACCTTCCTGTGGGCACATACCCTTAATGGTCAACTGCTGTCTGGACAGAAGCTTGCAGCTCCATAGAAACCCATGCAGCTGCATGCTCCTCTCATAGTGATACAGCTGGTTATGTTTGGGCTTAATAAATGAATGAAAGCTGGTTGTCAGTGTGTTTTATTTCAAATAAAGGATTTTTCTTTGTGTCTCTGTATTTAACTATTTACTCATTTGATTTGTAATGTGGGGGTATCATAGACACCTCAACGTTACCAATTTAGGTGTTGATGACAGTTGATGATACTCATTTGTCATTAACCTCGTATATTACCATGTTTACAACCACACCACAGCTTCAATTATGTGCCAGGATATTGTGCTTCTAATGAATGCACCATATTATAGAGTGGCTGCAACCTGCTATTCTGTGTCTGCAATAAATAATTGCTTTCCCATGGTTGAATACCAACTGCCAACTATGCACTTTATCTTGGCTGGTATCAAAATTTGCAGGGACCCACACTAAGTTTTTCAATTATTTATTTATGCTTACAGTAATCTGATGTTAGTTTGGTTGCCATGCTGGCAACCAATCACAGTTGCCAACAGAGAAGAAAGATGGGACTAAGTCTGACTTTGACCAATCAAGGTGCGTTGAGCAGTGAATATGTTTGAGGCTCATGAGTGGGCCCTGAAGCAGGTTGACACTGAAGCTTGAATTAATAGTTTAGGAAGCTAATGGCTAAGCTAAAACAGCGGGGCTCCATTGTAAAATAGCTGTGTTTGACTGCTTTTGGGCCCCTTTGAAGGTATTTTCTATGCCCTTGATTTTGCCTTCCATTGATTTGAATGGTGTTCAGAAGTTTTGCAGAGTTCACTGATATATTCATCAAACATATACCAGTTTGGCGAACTGAGCTGAACTATAACTTCAAAATGTTCACTCATCTCTAGTGGGGACCTAGGTCTAAATATTGCACCAAGGCCGCTCGGACTTTAGTTACCCCACTGTGTATAATTATATACCAGAAAATACCCAGAATATGCCAGCATATAACAAAATATATAAGAAGATGACTGAAAAAGTTGTACATGTATAAAAATAGAACAGGAAAATGCCAGAGTATTTCAGCATCATCCATATCATTACATTCAGAAAAAATACATAACTATATATGTAGAACTTGTAAAAGTGAAACATCAGAATATGCTCAGGATATTCCAGCATGATCCATATTATTTTATATCAGAGTATGTAAGATAAAATTATGTAATAGAAAATACCCAGATTTAGGCAGCATATAGCAGTATTTATAGGAGGAAGAGACATAACATAGTAGGCCTACATTTATTATTATATTCCATATACTATTTTTACAATGGGCTAATTTACTTGTACTGGTGCAAAAATGAAATGAAGCAGTGTAATGTGCGTCATAGCTGCATGTTAATGAACTGTTACATTATTATGTACTGGGAACTGTGACAAGAAAAGAATAATTTCCACTGTGGCTATGACTTGTAAAGCCTCATTATCGTGCTTTACTTTAATGAGTTGTAAAAGTTGTACTGTAAATCGTTTACATCTGAACATGGGATTTTAAGGAAGTTCATTTCCCGGTAAAATATTGTCACACATATTAATAATTATTTGATGTGTCAGGGAGCTTCACATACTGAATTTTATATTATACATTTATGGCAAATCCCTCATTTTCTACAGAAGGCGAAGACCCTTGTACACTATTGAGCCCTCGTCTGTACACAAATCTTCCTGCATTTTGCAGACTGGGTCAGATGTCTATTAGTGATCATGTGCAACAGGATCCACATTTTAGCAGTCAGTGATGGTTTTTGAGTTGAGACCTGAACCTATCATCTTATAGGCATAGGAATTTGTAAAGGATGTTCCATTGTCTCACAAGGATGTCATAATGCATTGCAGCTGTTTGCGGTGCCGTAAATGGTGATAAAAGCAACATTGGATTACAATTATGCTTCCAGAATTCAAGGGTTCAGGCATAGCATAAAGATCAGCTAATGCGTATACGCAGAGAATAGTCTCTAATCTTATAAAACCTAACCCCGGTGAGAGAGAAACTTTTTAACTCCTTCCCAGTTTCCAGTTTTTCATTTTTTTCTACCCTTCTTCACACAGCCATAGCGTTTTTATTTTTTTCTGCCCACATAACCATATGAGGACTTGTGTTTCCATGAGACACGTTGTACTTTTGAATGAAACCATTAATTTTACCATACAGTGTACTGAAACACTGGTAAAAAATGTAAGTACCGTATATTAAAATTTATAAAAAAATGCAATTCTGACCTTAGTTTGTGGAAATTGTTTTTACATTTTTACAGCATATAGTATTTGGGAAAAAATGCCATGGAAATATAATTGTCCTGATCAGTACAATTACAGTGATTCCAAACTTGACCAGTGTTTTTATTATTTTACTGTTAAAAGAATTCCATGGAATTTGAAAAAAAAAACTTTTCCAATTTCCAAGGCTCATAGAGCTGTAACTTTTTGGTGGGTAGATCTTCTGTTGGCTTATTCTTAAAAAAGTGAACCAATGTTTTTAGTGTTTTCATTTACAGATAGATGTGACATTTAGATTTTTCTTATAATAGCATTCTTTACAGCATTGCAGAGTCCAAAAAAATCTCAGCTTTGACTTTATTTCTGTTTATGGTGCTTGACAATTGGATTAATTATTTGTATATTTTGATATATCGGACGTTTGTGAACACTGTGATACAACATCTGTATGTGTTTTATTACTGTACTATATATATTTTTGGTGAAGGAAAAACAGGCTGATTTTAACAGTCATGGTTTTTTTTTTATTTATTTTGTATTAACTTTTCTTTTACTCTTCATTGTATTTATTATTTCGCTTGGGGAATTTGAACTTGGGATCACCTGATCCCTTGCAATATATACACAGCATTACAACAACATTGGTGCATATAGTAAAAATCATGGTCTTATTTGATGCCCAGGCAAAAGCTCGGTTTCAGGAAACACCATAATGAAAGGCTAGAGGTTGTCAATTATCCCCTAACTGTCATAGTAATCCAACGGCACACTGGAATCTCATCACAGGAGTACTGATAGATGTATAGAGTAGAGCGCCCCCATGCCAGTGTGCTGTTAATTCTGCTGTCATGCTGTATGAGTTTAACAGCATCATTTAACAGTTTAAAAGTCATGGGCAGAGATTCAGATCTCCTGCAGCTATTAGAGGAAACTCTTGGAGCTGACACAAATACAATACTTGCTGGGTATGGTGCGGGTTCACCCTATGAACCTCCATACATTCACTACCCACTTTTACATGTACGTTGGATGCCGGTACTGGGTTAAAAGGTTATTCTTTCTAAAGCTAAGTTTTTAAAGTTCTTGTTATGTTTAGTTTTCCTTTTAGAGAAATTGAAGGAGATTGTATGGAATAAAAGGAAAGCTTGACTTGTGTGACTTTCTCTAATCCTAAATCAATCAGTATGATCCTGCTGCCCCAGGTGAACAGACATGTGTCTGCTCACAGGGATGTACCAGCGCTGCAGATCTTCAAGGGATCTCACTGTGTAATATCATTGGAGGGTATATTTGAGTTTGATAAATGGGTGACAGTAGGTTTTCTGTGTGTTTTATTTACAATAAAGGAATTTTCTCCTGTTTTATTTCCAATAAAGTATTTTTCTCTATGTATGAGTTATTTAACTCTTTAGTCACTGAATTGGTAATGTGGAGGTATCATAGATGCCTTAACATTACAGATTCAGGAGTTGATAAAAGCTGACAATACTCATCTGCCATTAACCCTTTCTATTACCCCAACGGCCACCGCACCAGGGTATTGGGAAAACTCATGATGAAGTGAAATGATTTGCGCTTTCTATGTAGGTGCCAGTCCTGGGGTGGCTGCTGCCTGCTATTTTTAAGGTGGTGAGGGCCCATGAAAGATGTCTTTCCCATCCTAAGAATACCAGACTGTCGCAATCTCTACACTGTCCTTGTCTGATATGTTACAAATGTGTGGAGGCCTCAGTCTGTTTTGGCTGTGCTGGGGCTGTGCTGATATCATTGGTGTTCACTTCCTTGATTAGTCCTCTACTTAAGCATGCTTGTTCCTCCATCCAGTGTCAATCGTACACTTCCTGCTGCCCGTGTAAGACTAATCCTTCTGTGCTCTCTGCCTGACGCAGCCTGACTTTATTCGCTTACCTGGACTTTGATCCTTTGCCTGTGACCTGACTACTCTTTTGCCTGCTCCCTGTAAAATGTCTTGTCTTTCTAGTTTTCTTGACCCGAACTCGTGAATTGGATTTCATCTTTGATTACCCCTTGTTCTACTGAGCCATTTCCTGGACCTGACTTCAGATTGTTTGGTCACTCCTTATTTATCCATTAAGTAGTATTATAATATTATTACTACCGTATATACTCCCGTATAAGCCGAGTTTTTCAGCCCAAAAATTGGGCTGAAAAGTCCCCCCTCGGCTTATACGCGAGTATACAGCTCCAGTGGTAGTATACAGCCGCCCGCCCGCCACCCCCATCAGTATACAGGCCCCCCCATCAGGATCCAGGGCCCCCTCTCCTTGCTCCGCAAAACCTGCAAAGGAAAATCATTATACTTATCACTGTCCTGTCGCCGCCGGACCGCCGCTGCCATCGCGATCCCCGTCTTCTTCCGGCTTCCTGTGGTCGCAGGCAATGACGTCATTGCCTGCGCCGACCACAGGAAACCGGAAGACGCTGGAAGAAGACGGGGATTGCGATGGCAGCGGCGGTCCGGCAGCGACAGGACAGTGATAAGTATAATGATTTTCCTTTGCAGGTTTTGCGGAGCAAGGAGGGGGGGCCCTGGATCCTGATGGGGGGGCCTGTATACTGATGGGGGTGGCTGGCGGGCGGCTGTATACTACCACTGGGGCTGTATATACCTCTGGGGCTGCTGTATACTACCACTGGGGCTGTATATACCTCTGGGGCTGCTGTATACTACCACTGGGGTTGCTGTATACTACCACTGGGGCTGCTGTATATACCTCTGGGGCTGCTGTATACTACCACTGGGGCTGTATATACCTCTGGGGCTGCTGTATACTACCACTGCGGCTGCTGCATACTACCACTGGGGCTGCTGTATACTACCACTGGGGCTGCTGTATACTACCACTGGGGCTGCTGTATATACCTCTGGGGCTGCTGTATACTACCACTGGGGCTGTATATACCTCTGGGGCTGCTGTATACTACCACTGGGGCTGCTGTATACTACCACTGGGGCTGCTGTATATTACCACTAGTGCTGCTGTATATACCTCTGGGGCTGCTGTATACTACCACTGGGGCTGCTGTATACTACCACTGGGGCTGCTGTATACTACCACTGGGGCTGCTGCTGTATATACCACTGGGGAGGCTGCTGTAACACTGCTGGGGTCTGTATATACCACTGGGTAGGCTGCTGTATACCCCACTGCTGGGGGCTGTATACCTGTGCTGGGGTCCACCCTCGGCTTATACACGAGTCAATAGGTTTTCCCAGATTTTGGGGGCAAAAGTAGGGGGGTCGGCTTATTCACGGGTCGGCTTATACACAAGTATATACGGTATATTAAATGGTAGTCTTTTTCACCACTTCTGGGACTAGTTGTTACTGTAGTAACTCACGTCACACAGACCCCAGCTGTCAGCTTTACCTTGGCTGGTAATCCAAAATGGGGGGACACTGTGGTGCTTTGTTCTTTTTTTCAAATTACTTTATTATTTATAAATCAATAGTTTGAAAAATAGCTTGTGGTTCCCTCTGTTTTGGATTATCAGCCATTGTTAAGCTACCAGCCATGGTCTGCAGGCTATGGATGTCTGCTCGCAATTAAAAATAGGGAATACCTCTTGTTGTTTTTTTTGTTTATTAATTATTTATTTGTGGCTAAATACAAAATCTAAAACACCCTTTAATCCCCTTTAATTCAACATGAAAGGCTTAAATAAATAGGGGGGTGGGACATTATATTGCTGTATGTCGATTTCTATCTCTAAATCTATTTTTTCCATCTTTCTATAAAGCTATCTCTATCTATCTATCTATCTATCTATCTATCTATCTATCTATCTATCTATCTATCTATATATCAAAAGAATCTGAGCAGCACGGCTGGTGAATTGGTACAAAGACAGTCAAGGCATTGCTTCCATTTGCATTCATATATACCAAAAAAACCTCAGCACTCCAAATAGAGGTTTAGCAAGCCTTTATTAGGATATCAGGACATCATGGTGATGTTTTGGTTCTAAGAACCTTCTTCCAGCAACATCTCACTGGATTCAACAGCTTTTTATGCTCTTTCATGATTACAAATCAATTACATAATTAAACATAAATCCATAACATGCATAAACAGTGCATAAAGTGATTAACTATGACTTGATACTATTTCTTCAAAGACCTTCTCTTCTACAGACACATATTAAAATCATATACTCATACTCTTTTGTTCAAAGAGTTATTGCATAATTGTCCTAATTATTTCACTGATTGGTGACTCCTGGCACCTGCCGATATTCATAACTCACTCATATGTCCAGTGATTATCCTCCTCCATGCCCCATTCACGGTGTATTCAGCCGGCGTCCCGGAAGTGATGTCATAATTACCCAGGATTCACCCGTTGCCTGGAGAACACTGAAAGTGTCGCGGCCGCCATCTTAGTACTCCGCACCTGTGCACTTCAATAAGCGCTCCTCCTACACCCGAAATCCTCCCTGGGCATGTGATCCTAAAAATTAGAGTTCCAGCGTCCCAGAATATTCAAAATAAAGTGCAAGTGCAATATTAAGTGCATATTTAATATAAAGTGTCATGTGCATCTTAAAATCCTTACTACTGTAAAGCTTGTTTTAGCAATATAAAACCCTTAAGTGGTTAACAGGTACATATCTCTCTGTGTTTCCGGTTACATTTTCACAAGGGGTTAAAAAGACCCTTAAGCCCTATGATCCCTATCCCTCATCTCAAAATCCCTGCACTCTACTATAAACAGGAGATACAGGACGTCACTGCACTGGGGTTTGAATCCTTGTAATTATACTAGACTCTTGATCTTTATGCTATAGACAGAGGATCCACGAGATCTACCAACCATTCCAGGCACACTAATTAGGGTCACTAATACCCCCTCTTGCTACACATTCCACACTCCCAGTGCAACCCCAACTTTAATAATAAAGGTACCTTTACACGCCGCTACAGAAGGTTAGAAACCACCAGGTGTCTCATGTGCACGAGCACGTTTCAACGGTTCCTAATGGTACCTGATACCGCATTTACACGCCGCTACAAGGTGCTCCACAGTAGGTTGTTTCTATCCCTGGAGGCACCGACGGGTGCCGCAGGTTACCTTCTGTAAAGCACCTTCCCTCATTTACACGCCGCTACCACAAGGCAATATGGGAGGACCTGGGGCAGCAGGGACAACACATAGGCATGCCAGAGTTGTGGATTACGAGACGCTCGTACAGTGATTGGACAAAGCAATAACATCATGATTGGCCAGCCAGCGCAGGAAGGCTGGCTAATACATGATGCTATTGCAATTGTGTAGTGTGACTGGTCATCTCCTTAAATATGCTGCCCTATGCAGCGACAACCAATCGTAACGCAGGATCTTCCACCAATGATCGCTGAAGGGGCGCGCTATCCCGGACGCTGTGTCACGACCCAGGGAGATCACTAGGTGTCGAAAAAACCTTCCTGTTCCTCGATTACATGCCGCTACTATAGGGTTTAAACCAACCTGTTTTTGAGCACGGCTAAAAGACAGGTGTCGACAGTGACCGGTGGCAACAACCTGAATTACACGCCGCTACCTCGCTGTGTTTTGACGGTGCAAGATACAATTGTTTCCGACACCCGGTTGTTTCTAACCTTCTGTAGCGGCGTGTAAAGGTACCTTAAAACATACCAAAAAAGTGTTTTTAAAGTGCAATCATTTTTTTTTTTATTATTCCTCATCAAAATTAATGTGTATCATTATTATTAAGAAGGGGCATGGTGGCAAATACCTCACATGCTTGTCATGTCCAACAGATTACTAGAGTCTCAACACAGCAAGGTCCCGACATTCTGCAAATTAAGAAAAGACACATTAGATAAAAGTCATATACAAAAAGTGAGTATCATACACATGAAAGATCATGCGCATACTTAATATTAAAACCAGTGCAGTGCAAATGCTAAAAGCGTTACACAAAAGAAGGTTAGAGGTCTCCTATATAAGGGAAGCCAACCCTGAGACAATAGTTATCCATCCTTATTAGTGATGAGCGAGCATGCTCGCCACTACTCGGTACTCGCACGAGTATCACGACTCGCCGAGCACCGAGTAATTTCGCGATACTCGTGCTGTGCTCGTGGTCGTCATCTCTGCATGTTGGCGCTCTTTTGAGAGCCAGCCCACGTGCAGGGATTGGCTGGCAGACCACTGCAATGCCACAGCCCTGTTAGTTGGGGAATAGCAGTGATTGGCCGCCATGCACAGCGTGACCGAGCCTTTATAACTCCCGGCGCGCTGTGCTCGGCACACAGCCATCCAGACAGTGAGTGTAGGGAGAGTGTCTGCTGCTGCTTAGGGACAGATTTGCGGCCCTCATAGGTAGATCCGGAGGAGGGCTGCAAACTGCTGCTGCTGACCACAACAGTCCTTCTCAGGACTAATCTAGGAGGATATAGGCAGGGTGATCCAGATCGGAGTCCAAGCTTTCCAGTGACCAGAACAGTCCTTCTCAGGACTAATCTAGGAGGATATAGGCAGGGTGATACAGATTGGAATCCAAGCTTTTCTGTGACCATTAGAGTCACCACACTCTTGTACTTACTACCTTAATACAGGATAGGGACTAAAATCCTCTCCTGACACCATTACAGTCACCAGACAGGTGTACGTACTACCTTAATACAGGTTAGGGACTAAAATCCTCTCCTAAAACCATTACAGTCACCAGACAGGTGTACGTACTACCTTAATACAGGTTAGGGACTAAAATCCTCTCCTGAAACCATTAAAGTCACCAGACAGGTGTACGTACTACCTTAATACAGGTTAGGGACTAAAATCCTCTCCTGACACCATTAAAGTCACCAGACAGGTGTACGTACTACCTTAATACAGGTTAGGGACTAAAATCCTCTCCTGACACCATTACAGTCACCAGACAGGTGTACGTACTACCTTAATACAGGTTAGGGACTAAAATCCTCTTGTGAAACCATTACAGTCACCAGACAGGTGTACGTACTACCTTAATACAGGTTAGGGACTAAAATCCTCTCCTGAAACCATTACAGTCACCAGACAGGTGTACGTACTACCTTAATACAGGTTAGGGACTAAAATCCTCTCCTGAAACCATTAAAGTCACCAGACAGGTGTACGTACTACCTTAATACAGGTTAGGGACTAAAATCCTCTCCTGAAACCATTAAAGTCACCAGACAGGTGTACGTACCACCTTAATACAGGTTAGGGACTAAAATCCTCTCCTGACACCATTACAGTCACCAGACAGGTGTACGTACTACCTTAATACAGGTTAGGGACTAAAATCCTCTCGTGAAACCATTACAGTCACCAGACAGGTGTACGTACTACCTTAATACAGGTTAGGGACAAAAATCCTCTCCTGAAACCATTAAAGTCACCAGACAGGTGTACGTACTACCTTAATACAGGTTAGGGACTAAAATCCTCTCCTGAAACCATTAAAGTCGCCAGACAGGTGTACGTACTACCTTAATACAGGTTAGGGACTAAAATCCTCTCCTGACACCATTAAAGTCGCCAGACAGGTGTACATACTACCTTAATACAGGTTAGGGACTAAAATCCTCTCCTGACACCATTACAGTCACCAGACAGGTGTACGTACTACCTTAATACAGGTTAGGGACTAAAATCCTCTCCTGAAACCATTACAGTCACCAGACAGGTGTACGTACTGCCTTAATACAGGTTAGGGACTAAAATCCTCTCCTGACACCATTACAGTCACCAGACAGGTGTACGTACTACCTTAATACAGGTTAGGGACTAAAATCCTCTCGTGAAACCATTACAGTCACCAGACAGGTGTACGTACTACCTTAATACAGGTTAGGGAACTAAAATCCTAACCTCTTGTGATCTCAACAGTCACCAGACTGGTGTACGTCATACCTTGATACAGGTTAAGGAACTAAAATCCTAATCTCTTGTGATCTGAACAGTCACCAGACTGGTGTACGTCATACCTTGATACAGGTTAGGGACTAAAATCCTCTCCTGTGACTGTTGTCGCTGTATACAAGCAAAATGTGCAAGGGCGTTGGCAAGGAACAAGGAGGTGAACGTGATGGTGGTGCAGGCAGAGGCCGAGGTCGTGTGCAAGCACTAATTTCGCGACAAGAAAGTGGCACATCTACTCGCTCACACGTCCTGTCCCAAATTGTTGGGGCCCGCTGCAGTACACCGCTCTTGAACCAACACCAGTGTCAACAGCTTGTTACTTGGATAGCGGATAATGCTTCAAGTCTGATTGGCACCTCCACAAACACCCTGTCTTCCACACGGTCAAGTGTCAGCAGCCGTGATACTGTACCGCACATTTCCCAACCTGATCCTCCTTCCTACCAACAGGCCGAGTACACGTCCACGGACATTACTGATCCCACACTTGGACACTCGGAAGTCCAGAAGTGTGTACCCATGGGTCAGTGGAGGTACATGGCAAATTCCCATTACAAAATTTAAATTCAGTTGTCATTTGTTGGTGGTGTGGTGAAGTCTGGCCCAATCCAACCCTTGTTCATCTTGATCTGAGTCAGCCTGTCAGCATTTTCAGTTAACAGGCGGTTGCGTTTATCAGTAATGATTCCACCTGCGGCACTGAAAACACGCTTTGACAAAACGCTAGCGGCAGTGCAGGCCAGGACTTCCAAGGTGTGGAGAGCCAATTCATGCCACGTGTCCAGCTTGGAGACCCAATAATTGTAAGGCACAGAGGAATCTCGCAGTACAGTTGTTCGATCGGCAAGGTACTCCTTCAGCATCTGGTCAAACGTAGCATTTCTTGTGTCACTACCCCGCACCTCAGGGCTGTGGTACGTGAGGGGCTGAGAAAACTGTCCCACCACGTAAAGACTGTTCCCCTACCTTTGGCGAATTGGACTTGTGTCCCTCTTGGCCGTACGCCTTGGTTGTCCACCGATTCCTGACCTATGCTGCTAGCGTTTTGTGAGGGGAATGATTTGCCTACTTCCGTGACTTTGGCCTTCTGGAACTGCTGCATTTTGGCTGACCTCTCCGCCTCAGGAATGACAGACATAAAGTTCTCCTTGTAGCGTGGGTCTAACAGTGTTGCCAACCAGTACAGATTGTCGGCCAAGATGTTCTGAACGCGAGGGTCACGAGCCAGGCAGCTTACCATAAAGTCAGCCATGTGCGCCAGACTCTTAACAGCCATCACTTCAGTATCCAGACCAACACGATGACTGAACATGCTGTCCTCCTCCTCCTCCTCCTCCTCATCTCCCCTGTCCTCTGGCCAGCCACGCTGAATCGAGGGTATGACTGGTGTTCATGTCATATCCTCAATTTGGCCAGAGAGTTGCTCCATGTCTCCTCCTCCTCTTCGTCATAGTCCTCCACTGCACGTTGTGATGAGATGAGGCTGGACTGGGTGTTTTCACCCACACCCACTACTGTTTCTTGCTCCAAGTCATCGCGCTCGGCCTGCAATGCATCCTCTTTGTTTTTCAGCAAAGACCGTTTTAGAAGGCAGAGTAGTGGTATGGTGACGCTAATAATGGCGTCATCGCCGCTCACCATCTTGGTGGTCCTCAAAGTTTTGGAGGATGGTACATAGGTCGGACATCCATCTCCACTCCTCAGGTGTTATGTGTGGAGTTTGAACCATTTCCCGACGGCTTAGGTGATGCAGGTAGTCAACAACTGCCCTCTTCTGCTCACATATCCTGACCAACATGTGCAGAGTTGAATTCCAACGCGTGGGGACATCACACACCAGTCTGTGGGCCGTAAGACGCTAACGGCGCTGAAAGCCGCCAAGGCCGGCTGAAGCAGCAGGTGACTTGCGAAAATGTGCAGACAGACGGCGAACTTTTACCAGCAGTTCAGACTGCTCTGTGTATGACTTTAGAAACCTCGGAACCACCAGGTTGAGCACGTGGGCCACGCATGGAACATGCGTCAGCTGGCCTCGCCTCAAGGCTGCCACCAGGTTCCGGCCATTGTCACACATGACCTTCCCTGGCTTTAGGTTCAGAGGTGTGAGCCAGTGATCTGCCTGCTGTTTCAGAGCTGTCCACACCTCTTCTGAATTGTGGGGTTTGTCACCTATGCAGACTAGCTTCAGCACAGCCTGTTGCCGCTTCGCAGAGGCAGTGCTGCAGTGCTTCCAGCTTGGGACTGGTGTGGAGGGTACAGTGGATGAGGATGCGCAGGAGGAGGAGGCTGAAAAGCATGACATTCCGGAGCTGTAGAGTGTCGGTGAAACCCTGACAGAGGTAGGGCCTGCTATCCTTGGTGTGGGAAGGACGTGTTCCGTCCCTCGCTCAGACTGTGTCAGAGCCTCCACAATATTAACCCAGTGTTTTGTCAAGGAGATGTAGCGGCCTTGCCCACAAGCACTTGTCCACGTGTCTGTGGCTATACACTTCAGCCCCTGACCTTACCCCTGCGGTATTAAAGAACAGCAATGACTGTCTAGCTGCAGTTTCCAATATCTTGTCCACTCTCTATTTGAAACTAAACCTTTCCAAAACTGAACTTCTTCTGATCCCCCCATCCACTAACCTCCCTAAATCGGACATCTCTCTCTCAGTTTGTGGCACCACGATAACGCCTAGGCACCAGGCTCGTTGTCTGGGTGTTTATGTTTGACACCGATCTCTCCTTCTCCTCCCACACACAATGTCTCGTCCGCTCATGTCGCTTACACCTGAAGAATATCTCCGGAGTCCGTCCCTTTCTCACCCTGTAAACAACAAAAACCCTCACCGTGGCCCTACTCCATTCCCGCCTTGACTATTGCAATTCTCTATTAAGCGGCCTCCCCCTCACCAGAGTTTCTCCTCTCCAGTCCATCCTTAATGCAGCAGCCAGGATCACCCATCTGGCCAATCGTTACTCCGATGCCTGTGCTCTGTGCCAGTCATTGCACTGGCTGCCTGTATACTACAGGATCAAATTCAAATTGCTTCTTCTCACCCACAAAGCTCTTCACAGTGCAGCACCACCCTACCTCTCCTGCCTCATCTCTGTCTATCACCCCACTCGCGTTCTACGTTCCTCAAATGACCTTCGACTGACATCTGTAATAATCCGGTCCTCCCACTCCCGGCTCCAAGACTTCTCCAGAGCTGCACCAAACCTCTGGAATGCTTTACCCCAAGAAATCAGGACTATCCACAACTTGCATGGCTTCAGACGATCCCTAAAAACGCATCTTTTTAAGGCGGCCTATCATACTCCCTAATAGAAGTCCTTTGTACTGTAGATAGTGAATGGGCTATCCCTCTGTACATTACTCTTCGACAAACACCACCAAACCAAAAAGGTCTACACAGATTGTATAATGACCATCCATGTAAGCTTAGTTCTATGCCCCATTTCCTCAAGATGCCTGGACCATCAGTGCAATAAGCCCCTGTACCTTGTGCAACCCCTATCCCGTTGTAGATTGTAAGCTCTTTTGAGCAGGGTCACCTTCATTTCTTGCTTTATTTTTTGTATTTTCTTTTTTACATTGATTCTATGCCTATTGTTTTGTATCCAATTATTCTACTGTATTTGTTCTCTACTGTAATTACTTACTGTATTATATTTTCTGTACTCTAACCCTACATTGTAAAGCGCTGCGTAATATGTTGGCGCTATATAAATAAAGCTGCATTATTATTATTATTATTAGGTGGACTTTGGCTGAAACAGCGTTGTTCAGGGCACGTGTGATGCTGTTGGACACGTGGTTATGCAATGCGGGGACGGCACATCTGGAGAAATAGTGGCGGCTGTGGACCGAGTAACGTGGGACAGCAGCCGCCATCAGGTCGCGGAATGCTTCCGTCTCCACCAGCCGGAAAGGCAACATTTGTAGCGGTATGAGTCGCGAAATGTGATCATTCAGGACTGTGGCATGTGGGGCGTTAGCAGCGTATTTGCGCCTGCGTTCAAATGTTTGCTGAATGGATAATTGAACGCTGCGCTGGGACAAGGACGTGCTTGATGGTGGTGTAATTTGTGCATGGGCAACTTCAGGTGCAGGGCCGGAGGCTTGTTCGCGGCCAGCAT